>ML786136.1:163712-198754 GCA_009831015.1 Picea engelmannii
GCTGAAATAGAGACAAGGTTCCTTATCATCCTAGGTACAAATAACACATCACTCAAATGGAGTGGGGTGCCATAATCCAATTGTAAGGAAGTGGATCCAACTCCCTTCATAGTATATTTAGCATCATCAGGAAGTACAACATGTAAATGAGCTTCTTTCTCTACTAGATCTGTAAGGTTCTCTCTGTATCAAGTCATATGTCTGGAAGAACCATTGTTAATCAACCAAATATCATTATTAGTAGGAATCATACTTGACATATCGAGGTTCCCTCATGAAACCAATGTCTAAGACATATCGAGGTTCCCTCATGGAACCAATGTCTCACAAGACATATCGAGGTTTCCTTCTGAAACCAATTTCTAAGACATATCGAGGTTCCCTCATGGAACCAATGTCTCACAAGACATATTGAGGTTTCCTCATGAAACCAATGTCTTGGTTCCTTCATCTGACCATCTGAGCATGTCAAGATGAAGTCCACATTCCCTCCTACTAGTCCATACAGGACCCTCTAGGGAGAATGTCTCATGATGCTGCCTAATTTTTCACAACAAAGACATCATCGTGTGCCCAATTTCTCTTTTTGATTTTGGGACAAGAAGCCAATTTTATAAAGCTAGCTAAATGTCGCCCGATCTTTTCGACTAGAAAAAGAGGGGTAACAAAAATCCCAAAATAGAGAGATAAATCATTTGGTGCACCGACCATTGGACCCATATTATGTTGATAATGCTCATTTGTGGATTACATCTCATGCATCCTTTGTTCGACTGCATAATCATGACTCAATGAAGCTAAGTTCTCATTTCTTCAACGATTACTCTTGGTTAAGGAAGATAAATAATACACAAGGTCCAATTATTGATGCAAACATTTGATATTTAGATGAAGCGAGACATTCCTCCTTTATCAAAATTTGGTATCCATATATAATATATATATAGCCACATGACTTCTCTTTTTCACCCATTAAATGCAACCAACCACGTGTAAAACTCTTCGATATTTGTTGACTACAATTCAATTTCTTTTAGGACCACATACTATGAACAGTTAGTCAAAGATGTAATCTGCAATTCAATAGTGTGTTTGTTGGCATGAATCGATTCAATTCAATCGCTTCTTATCCTTTTTCATCATTTGGCCAAAGTCAGTGACATATGTAGGGTGAATGAATCTAATATTACACCATTATTTCAAAAATGAGTCCAAGGTATGGATGCATGATCAATCTAGATTCGTCCTTGTTGTCTCAATAGACTACAAGTAATATATGTGTAGCAACAAATGCACCTTTCTCATGAGGAGTTATCTCCAGTGCCTAACCTTATGTTAGAACTCTAGCATAGTACATCCATTATTCCAATGATGGACAAACATCTCTATATATGCACATAGCTTACTGCACTATATACATCCTTCTCTATATATGCACGTAGCCTCTGCTTTCTAAGCACATTCCAAAACTATTCACAAAACGCAAGCTATCTCTCATTTTCTTAGGCCCTCCTGTGAGGGAGTCAAGCCCAGTCCTACTCTGATACCATGTTGATTTTTCATATAAGAGATGATATGAGATGATATATGATAGATTGATATATTATAATGATGAGTGTTCCATATATAGAGAACATATGGTGACCATCCATAAAGGGATGCATCCCTTGGATAATAAATAACTATTTATTATTATTATTACTTATTATATATATTATTTAATACTCAATAATTATATTATTAATTATTAATCTAGGAAAATATCTTCCCGATATTATCCAAACATCAACATAATTTATGTTCCTTTGGCCTTTTAGCCTGTAATTTACTGGTGAAAAACTCTATCTTAAACACTACACATAGAAAACATCCAGTTTCAAACCATGTAAAGCTTTCAAAGGTAAAAACAAGTAAATGATTCTTTTAAGTTTCACTGATGTTTAGGCCATATATTTTACCTTCATTTTTCTTTTCAAGAGGGAAACAATAGAAAAAAATCACCATGGAGGTGAGAAATACAAGAAAAGAATCACCACAGTGACCTCTAGCATGCAAGCATTCTCCATCTCGTGGCTTTGAATTGGATTAGATTAACTCTGCAACTTGTCATGCATTCACAATCTTGAAAACATTAAAAACACTATAGCCTACTACTTGGGCACACTGCAATTAATGCAATGTTTGTGCACTAAATTTGATCAAAGTTTTGTGGCTTTGTTTTGGGTGTTTTGAATTTTCATTGAGAGCATCGCACGAGAGATCAACAAAGGAAAAAATTGTGTTGGACTTGTCGACCTCTTATTCTTCTGGTAATGTTTTTTCCTCCAAATGCTTGGAAATGGTGCGACCATGGAAATGGGATAAAAAATGGTTCCCCAACATCATAAGAGGATTCTATCTATTTTTTGTTTGTTTTCTTTGGGTTTGTCTCACTAAGAGTTGATTTGATGTGACAAAAGGAAATATTCGTGGGGTACTACCAGTGGTATTTAAAAAAAGAAATTGCACAGAGGGAGGGGGGAAGATCGAGAAACAAGGATATTCAAACCACGACCAATAAACCATTATGTTAGTAGGAGGGACCACTTCCTTGTGGTTACCCCCTTTCTATAAGGATGACGGTATATTGGAGAGTTTATGTTGTTGTGAGACACATCTCTCAACCAATGTGGAATTATTTTTTTCTAAAGAGAGTTTTTTATGTCTTAGAACAATTCCAAAAATTGGATTTGAGGTGTAGCGAACTTAGCAATGGGCATTTTTCTTGGAAGGCATGTGAAAGGGGTACTATGGGGTACTACCACTGAGAATGTTTTTTCTTTTTTTCACAAAGGGAGGGGGGGATGCCGAACAACATACGTATTTACATCTCAACCAATCAACCATGATGTTAGTGAAAGGGACCATTCCCTTGTGTTATCCCCTTAGCATAAGGATCATGGTATATTAGAGATTATATGTTGATGTGGGCCACATCTCTCAACAAATGTGGGATTGATTTTTTTTATAGAAAGGCATGTATAACATAGAAACAATTCCAAGAAACATATTTTAGGTGTATCCAACTTTGTAATGGGTATTTTTCTTGGAAGGTATGTCAAATGGGTATTGTGGAGTACTTCCAGTGAAATTTTTTTTTATGTTTTGCATAGAAGTAGGGAGGAAGGACGAACAACGAGGATATTCAAATTGCAACCAATCAACCATTATGTTAGTAGGATGAACCACTCCATTATGGTTTCCCTCATTGGCATAAGGATCATGGTATATTGGAACTTATATATTGTTGTGGGCTACATCTCCCAACCAACATGGGATTAATCTTTTGTATATAGAGGTATTTATGTCATGGAAACAATTCCAAGATGTACACATTTTAGGCGTATCCAAAATAATGGGTTTTTTACTTGGAAGACATGTGAAAAAGGTACTATGAAGCACTACCAATCAGTAAAAACAATACTACAATGGAATGACATTGGATTCATTTAGAGTTGATTATATAATGTCCAAAACATAATACCCTTGTCTATTATTATTTATTTTATTATTAGATAAATTGAATTAAAAATCGGACAGTGTGTGACATTTTTTTGGAGTAAGCTAAATAAGCAATGTTTTGATTTTCTGATGGTCGCATAGGTCCCATCTCAGTGAACCTTCGACATCATCAATGTTTGTGCCTCACTTCGCTTAGATCTCCCCTCTTGCGTCGTTTGTCATTAGTCATTTCCATTTCTCAGCGGTACGTTTGCTTTTCGGTCTGTGTAAATGGGCAGGCTTCATTTCAAATTTAAATTTCCCTCCATTTGACTTGGAAGCGCTTCATTTCAAATTTAAATTTCCCTTCGTTTGACTTGGAAGAGCTGACGTGTTTTGAAAATTTGAGGTTGTTGGAGGTGCTTAGTGTTTCTGGATATGCGAAGCTGAAGAAGTGTAGAGGTGTTGGGAGGGCCATGCCCAGCTCAGATGTGTTCAATTTCTGCGTTTTTCTGTTGGAGGTGGCTTGTTGGATGAGGCCCGTGGATCCATTGAAGGATGTCGAGCGGATGATTTTGGCAGTGGGTGTGGCGGATGATCCAACACTCATCATAACGATAGGATCATTGTTCCTCGCAGACACACCCAACAACCTGATTGAGACTGAGAGAGGCTATCGCGAGAAGGCTCAGGTTATGCTGGTAAAGATTAGAGGGACACCCAATGTATGGACCTTCCAAGCCACTGAATTGACAGGAGTGCCAGTATTTCTAGCCGAGATTTTCGAAATTATTTGTTGTTGTTTGCGGGTACATGAATTTTGGTTGTGGAATTTTTAATACAAATCATAAATACAATCAATGACAGTGAGTGTAATGCTGAGCTCCGTGAAGTTGACGTCAGGAGAAGATAAAAGAGAATATTGGTTTGGTTGTGGTTGGTTTCACTCATTTATGCATCCACCAAATCGCATGGGTTCCATAGTGAGACCATAAAAGAAAAAAAGGAAAACACTACGCATATTAATGCCGACACAGTAAAAGAAACTTCCTCATTTCACCGCCTCGACACAGTAAAATGAAGCTTTCTCGTTCCACCGCCTCAATATTGTAGTTAAATTTAACTACAATATTGTAGTTAATTTAACTATGATATTATGTGGCAGGCCCCACATCACGCGTTATGTGATGACAAGCCCCACATCACACGTTTAGTGTAGATGATTCCATTTCGCATTTTCTTTCAGTTGTACTCAAAACAAAAAGAAAATACGATCACTTTTATTTTGATGTGATTTCATTGAGTACCACATGCCATCACCCACCTATTATCATGTAACAATCCACCTAAATTACATGTTATGCCTTTTTTCTTTGAAAGGACGATTCTTTTTTTTCGAAAGGATGATTATAGTGTAAAGCCACTGGCATTGAGTGACATAAGATGATTTATTCTCTTTTTGATGTGACATAAAGACAATTTCTTTTCTTTTGACAAAGGGAAATATTCAATTTTCTTTAAAATTTGAATATAACTTTCAAAATGATGAACTTAAAATTACAAATAATATTTAGTGAGTAAGTGGAGGGACCACACAAATAATTTCAATTATGTTTCAAACTAAAGAAGAAAGTGGATATGAATGGTTCATGTTATTAGTGAAATAAGTTAGTTAATGGGATGGTTATATAATTATAGTATAAAATATAGGTAATTGTATTTTATTATTGGGTTTGATTATAAATCAATAAGTTCATGTATTTAATATATTTTATATTTATTAAAGATATTTATATTGCAATCTATTAATCATTATATTAATAAGAGGTATCACTTTTTGCTGGCTATTTTTATTGGTCTAAGGATTGTGGTATAATGGAGTTTATATGTTGTTGTGGGCTACATTTCTCAATCAATGTGGAATTAATTTTTCATATAGAGAGATATTTATGTCATAGAAATAATTTCATTATGCATATATTTTAGTCATATATGACTTAGTAATGGGTATTTTTCTAGGAAGGCATTTGAAAGGGGTACTGTCGAGTACTTCCAATGAGAATTTTTTTTCGGCATAGAGGGGGACGAGAAAACTGATCAACAAGGATATTACACCACAACTATTCAGCCACTATGTTAGTCATAATGTATAATGCAAAATAGTGTGTATCCAATGAATTGCATCATGGGTTTAAACATGGTCACTGACTTGATGAGAACCCTTCAAAGTTCTCTTTTTTTATAGAGGTCGTATTTAGTTATTGTTTTTACCTCCATTTCAAAAAGTGATTCTTTCAATATCGTCCTTTTTTGGGGGTTAAAATTACAACATTTTGCAACCATAACCTTAAAATCCCATAATGTTGTTAACAAAAACCTTAAAACTAACCACCAAATCAAAAAGTGGTGCTACTAGAGGAACTTTTTTTTTAATTCAAGATTAAAAGTACAACTTGTTTGAAACCATGGACTTAACAACTAATATCGTTGTAACCAAAATCTTAAATTCAACCACTAAATCAAAAAGTGGTACTACTTGTTAATACACAATCTCACACCCAAAGTGAAAAGTCCTAATGCCTAGATGGAGACATGTGAAACTAGGCGGATGACCATTGTCACCTCACCATCACTCTGCACTTTAGAAAAAGGGTAGACCTGAGTCAAGCGGTGATTCTCTTCGGTTGCTAGGCTCACATTGTATGGTATAGAGTGGGATTAAATGGAACCTAACAACATGAATGGATGGATTCCATGGAAAGTATTAAAAAGGATGGACTTGGAAATGATAAATGAAAGGGAAGTTTGAGTGCCTAGTTTCTTTGACTATGGAGATCATGGATGTAATCTAGGTAGGTTATCCATCTAATGGTTAAGAGTTATACATATACAATGAGACATTCTCTATAGCTTCTCCTAACTTGGCAAACAATAGATCAAAAAAGTAAATGGGTAGGAACTCACAATATGATCTTTAATAACAAGTGAATTCATAAAGGTGAGTTAAGCTTCACTCAAAAGATGTTTAGGATTTAGACTCCTACCCTCCAAGGCTAGGTG
This sequence comes from Picea engelmannii, assembly GCA_009831015.1. Classification (NCBI taxonomy): domain Eukaryota; kingdom Viridiplantae; phylum Streptophyta; class Pinopsida; order Pinales; family Pinaceae; genus Picea; species Picea engelmannii. The sequence continues at coordinate 170,253 of ML786136.1, forward strand.
AAAGCTCTTCACTCACAAAGGAGATTTATAGGTTTAATTCCTCTTCTTAGAAACAAGGTTCTCCTACAAATTGACTTTGGAAATCAACCTTGTAATCAAAAGCAACCAATTGCATACTAGAATATGCACCACACATATAATATTATACAAACATAAATTACAAGCTTAACACAAAAAGGTTATCTTCAGTCCAAAAGGTTGGAGCTAGGCATGCTCACAAGTTCTCTCATTTTTCCTCTATTCCAATCCAAGTTACAAATGGAGGGAGAAAACCCTTATATAGATTTGAGCTCTAACTCCTCTTCAACAAAATATTATTTCCTAATGAGATTTTCCAAGGAGAAATACTAAAATATTTTCAACCAGTACCTAAGTGGGAGAATTGTATCAAGATCCCATATAAAAGTGATTGGATACAGTGTTCTAGATGATTCTAGTGCCACATACCACCTTCTTCCACCCTCATCTTCATGCTAAGGAAAATTATGGATGCCATTTTCCCTCATGTATAAGGCGCTCTCCAAGAGATAATTAACTCAATAAAATAATATAATTTCCAAGTCAAATGAAGTTTAGTACTTTCCCAAATGTCTGCATGTCTACATGGATTCCAAGTGTACAAGCCTCTTCATGAAGGTACTCTCAAGAAAATAAAAACTTCCAAACAATCATATCGCTTGGTCAAATGAGTAGGGAAAATTGGAGTGGTTTTCCATGTGTAAAGCTCCATGGATGAGGCAACTTTTTTAGTTATGCATGAAAATGACAAATGTCTTCATTAGTAACTCCTCTAGAAGATTTTATATCCACAAAACCAATAAAATATCTCCTCTAACAAGTGTGTCCTTGGTACTTGTGAATTATGGACCACTTTGACTAGAATAAAACAAATAGAATTGTACTTTGTGTTTGAATATAAATATTCACCATGCATGAATTTTCCCTAGTAGAGAGAGAATGTGTGTGCCTTGAAAAGTGTTCATATTTGACAAGTCAAGCCATTAATAAGACAAGAAGGAAATGCGCCTTTGTAATTTGTGCAATGGGTCCAAGTCAAGTTACTTCACATGTGTGTAAAGGTGTGAACAAGGGTAAGTAGGTTCTCTTAGTGCGGAAAACCACTCAGTGGCCTAGGGAAGTGTGTGCTGAGGTGGAAATAATGACATGAAAGGATAAATACTAGGGTGCATGCATAATAGCTCCTAGTCAAACATGAATACCAAATAATTCCTGAAAACTAGTGACATGGTAAAGTTTAGATGTGTGAACAAGGATATTTTGAGGATAGGGAGAATTGGATTTTGTATGTGTTGCCTCAACATGTGTGCTAAAGGGGGAAGTACTAACTTAAGTAATGCATCTCATGGACAAAAAATTAAATTCCCTAGTGAATAATTGGGAATAAAACTTAGGGAATTTAACCTTAGCAGAGAATTATAACATTTAAGCATTAATAGACTAGTATTTTGGCATTTATTAAGGTTTTAGGATTTTGAATTTTAATTAAAATATCCCAAACCAATTAGGTGTGTTCACACTGAAAAAAGTGAAAATATAAGAATTGAGGAGTTATTTTTTTTAACAAACACTGGGAAAATTTGTATTAAAAAGGTGTGGATAAATCCACTGTAGTACAAAAAAGGCCATGAATGACATTCGACATATAGAAGCTTTGAATTTTGGGACTGTTATTACAAAATTTGTGTCCATTGAGTTTCCAACTTCCCTAACTATAACATTTATACTGTATTTTGAAGAATACAACCTATAGAGAACTCCATTTATATATAATGTAAAACAAAACATGACACTTGAAATTTATAGAGTCGGCTACCCAGTTGCATTTTTATCTATGAGTGTCGATACTGCTCCCAAATTGGATCTGTTGTGGGCTTATTGAGATATAGAACTTGATTTACTGTGGATAAAGTTATATTCGTGGAAGCTCCCTAGGTGCTTGTTGGGGTGATGGGTTGTTGGTGATTTCTTTCCATATGTTCCATACGACTTTGCATATTCTTCATATGACTGTGTTTCTCCTCAATTTGGATTCGCTGATAAAAGACTTCATCTTCCAGTCTTTCAATTAGATGCATGTGCTGAGAGAGAGTTTCAAGCTCAAAGGTTAATGTGGAGTTGATTTCTCCCATGTGAATTCTCATCCTTTGACACCCTGCACATTCTTTCTCTGGGTCCTACTAGTCTTGTCCTGCAAATATATCCTGCTCATTCATGTTTCTTGGTTCATTATGAGTCCTCTGCCTATTTTCCATGACACTAAGAAGGGAATGATTATTCAAGAGGTGAGGAAGGAGACTTCGAGGGATAGAAAACAAAAGATCTAAGGATCTGAATTCGGAAGAATCAGATCCCAGAAGAGGCCGCGGTGAGGAGGTCTAAGCAAGGTGGTGCAAAGAGGAAGCAGAGGGTGACTCCAGGAAAACAGGGCCCATTGTAGGCTTGGGGGAAGTTTGCCACGACAAAGAGACTAACTGAAGACTCTCATTTATTTCATTTCAAGACACCAGCAACACAAAATTTCGAGCAAGGTGGTTGAGGGAAAACACAAAGAACACTGGGTTCAACTTAAACTCACGGGAAATTTGCCACCACAAAGATACTTCCCAGTGGCACTGAGAGAATTCACCCCAAGGAACAATCAACAAAAAATTCATGCCAATCAGATAAAACTCAAACTCTACCTAGAGCGTTGTACTTAGACCCTTCATACCTCCGAGCCAAGGACTGAACCTTTCGTCACCCTGACGATTCCACGCCGCTTCAGGACTACTGCACGCTCAAACCATATGCATCAAAGGCTTCAACGATCCGTTACCCATGAACTCAGCTGGAAAGACAATAAAACCATCCCATGCCATGATGAAATAATCATGTAAATTCTCATTAGCAAGGTTTAAACTTTGCTGATGGGAACCTGTAATTTAACCTGCTAATTTTTGCCTCCACTTTCCAAGTCTCATGTTGGAGCTCCAAGTGTTCCTTCCCATGGCCTTTGCATGATGGATCCTGGTCTTACGGGTTATCATTAGACTAAAGGGGATAGAGCTTCCTTATCCTCCATGCCTAAGGTTCTGGGGGGGTTTCTGATGTCCACGTTGGCCATTTTGTCTGCTTCCTCATTATTGCCTCTTAGAACGTGGAAGAACTTGGTCTTTAAGGTCCTCATTCTTATACGAATTTTGTCTATTACCCTCTTTATGCTCATATTTTTACACTCGGATCCCTGGATCATCATTCTTATGATAGTCTTCAAGTCACATACTATGTTCAAGATTTATATTTGTCTATGATTTGCTAGTTGAAGCCCTTTAAGAAGAGCATATTCCTTTGCTTTATTGTTGGTGTCTTTCCCTAGATTCTAGTAATAGTTCAGGATTCCTTTTCCTCCGAGTTTGAAGAGAACCCCCCCCCCCACCTGCCTGTTGTGGGTTTCCCTTTGAATCACCATCAAAGCATAGTGTGTTATCTAGGTTTCCCTTTGAATCCAATATTCAATGTTGAGGATAGAATGAAGTTGCCAGCACGATCATTGAATTGAGTGAGAATTCCTAATGGAGCGGAGGTTGAAGCTTGTGACCCGATCCTTCTTTGGGTTATTACAAATATTTAGTGTTCATAACCTCTGACAGTTTTAATTTGTCCTTGCAAGAAACACTTTGAGGTTGTGACTATTTTCCCTGGAAGATTAGTCTATTCCTTGCTAGCCAGATCTGCCAGCAGACATATTTGGGAAGGGACTTCCAAAATCTTTTAAAGATTGGTTTTCCCTAAAAGGTTCCTTGGTAATACCTTTTTCAATGTCCCAAGCAGGATTTTAAATATGAGGGCCACCTTATTTGATAGCTCAGTTCTATGTAAAAAACATTCCATACTATTATAGAGAAAGAACAATCCCAGAAGAGGTATTGAATAGTGTCCTGATCTCTTTGGCATAGAGCACAAGTGAAAGGGTCATGGAATCCCCTTTTCTGCAAGTTTTCTCCCATTAAAATTTTCCCATGAGCTAGGGACCAAATGAAGATATTAATTTTGGTCAGAGTGTCCTGACTCCATACTTTTTTCCATTTTGCTGAGGTGTTAGCGTTCAAAATGTGCCAGCAAAATTTTAAGCGCCTTCATCAGATCAAGGCTAGATTTTCCCATTCCCCAGGTCTTTAGCCAATTGTCATAACTTCCAAAGTTCTCATTGAGTCTTGACGAGTTCCCATTCATTGCGTTTTCCTAGAATTTCTATGATCTCTAGCTTATGACCCGCATTGCAAAAAATAATAAATTGTTATTTTGCCTAGATCTTGACTTTTTATAGATTCCTATATTTTCAAATAAAAAAAAATATTTTTTTATTTGTTATTTGATACTTTAGCCAAAAAAAAGTGGTGTGTGCTATAGGTGTTATTATCTAATCATTAACTACACGAACTATCACATATTATCAAGCCTATTCATTATCGAATCAAACCACTATCCCATATACAAACACATAGCCTAGTGCTAAGTGCCAAACAACACTAAATCACATGGAGGAGGAGTTCATGAGGGCCAAAGGGTGCACTACAAGTAGAACATGTTATGAACGGTTTGTATATCTAAATAATCAAATCTTTGTCTCTTGTTGACGATGTGGGATATGTTCCCAAAATCAAAATCAAAACGCAGAGCTTATCACAGGTGTTGGCCGGTGATGAATAGAGTTAGTCGCCGAGCTTCCAGATGTCGGATTGATGGTGCAGATGTCAATAGGATTATGCATGGGTGCCATGCCAGCATGGAAGTTTGTTTTTGAGGATTGTTTGGATGGGGCTCGTTTTCTCCATTGATTGAATATGAAAGATATATCAATACACAAGCAACGCCATGTATTTATATCCAAGTTCAAGGACATTGCATATATCAACAACAGAGTATATGGAGTTCGTTTGCAAGACCCATGTCTTTCTTTTTGGTTTCTTTCAGGTCGGAGATAGATGAAACCTTTCCAGTGAATATCCTCGAGGCTTTGATTACCCTCGCATGAGGTAGATTACCGATACATTTGGGGCATACTTAATGATGGACATGGCACACATAAGTGGTCTGATAGTTGTTTCTATAATGACCAATTCATTTGATTGTTGTTTCTATAATAGCATAATCAAGGAGGCATGATATTCTTCAAGAAGGAACCAGGGTTGATAGAGAGATTCAGAGGACTCTAATGGAATTGCAAAACATGGATGTATTACATGTTCCATCTTTAGACTTGTTGTACAGTAATACAATTTATATTTTGTTGGCCTCATTGTTTGTTTTGAAACAATTCCTGTTATTGGTGGAGAAAGGTTGAAGAAATATATATGCCATAAGATCCTTACTACTGTGTCAGAAGGACCTTTGTACATTGTATATATATACATACATGCAAGTGTAGACTCAAAATGCCAATGATAAACCATGTTGAATATAGTGCAACTCTTAAGGTTGAGTTTCAGTACCTCCATGATTATGCTGGGATCAGTACAATCATAGGTTTAACAAAAAATCCTACTGCAGAGACTTCTGTAGTCAAAGGCATCTTATTTGCACACTATGCGACCTTTGAAAATACTACAGTTGGAGGTGATATTGCTCATAGAATACCAAAGAATGAAAATACTTTGATTATGAGTATTCAACATGATTTCGATCTCTTTGCAATTGTTGAAGGAAGGTTGTGATAACCATGGAAAATTTGTTGCCCTTATCCATCATGAATGGGGTCCTTCTTCTTTGATAACCCTTTTTGGGGAAATAACCAACAAATTTGTGGTATCTTTCCATTTTACAATCTTTACTAATGCCTACAATTGTTTTGATTTGTGTTAGCAACAGTTTCAAGTTCCTAGAGGGACAATAAGGTCTTGCTGAAGAGAGCAACAATCAGTAAAAGTCTGACAGCAAAGTGGATAATCCAAATACAATATTCATACTCCAGACATATCATTCATCAGAGAGATCAATGTGAAAATCTTGATGGGAGATTTATGAAGGAACTTAACTATGAAACCACCAAGGAAGAAAAACTGAGTCTATAAGCTATAAATTAATGTGAAAATCTTGATGGGAGATTTATGAAGGAACTTAACTATGAAAACGTCAAGGAAGAAAAAATGAGTCTATAAGCTATAAACTCTCTTGACCAATCCAAATATAGAGTCCTGCTTTTGAAACCTTGGACAGTGTCAATATTAAATGTTCATACTTGAAGTATACAAAACTCTACTACAATCTGTGATGAATAGAATTCGACAAGATTCTTGGGTGCACAGAAACAAGATTCATTCAAAGATTAAAGACTAGCTAACTCATCTTCCATAACACTCCAAAAGAAACTGAAGTGTCAAGATGAAAACATAGCATATGACAGACAATCAATATTTAAAGGAGATTTCCAAAAATCTATGGAAAGTTCGCTATGAAATTTGCTACAGAATGTGCTGCGAATTCTTGTTATGGAGGTTTCAAAGGATCAGTGGTTTCCAAGTGTCAATATGGATATTTGCCATTTTCTAGAAGATCAGTTATGAGTTGTAGGGCCACCTATCAAAGGGAGAAGAGCTCAAAAGGGACAGTTCACCATCACAAATAAATGTTAGGGGCGTGGCCAATATTACCCTAGTTTTTAGCATTTTAGTTAGTTTTTGTTATCCACATGTTGCCTTTCCATTTTGAGAACACTAATCCTATGATAGGGTTGTTATTCAAATGATAGTGCTATCATTGATAGTGAAAGATAAAAAAAATATTGTTGTAAGTCGGAGGGGGGGTTAGAAGGAGTAGAGAGGGTGGTTCAATCTAGAAGGCTTGAGAAGACTTGTATAGCTTGAGGTTTGAAAGACTGTATTTCTAGACTTTTGACTCTTCAGTGAATGAAATCAAATTTTTCCTTCCATTATTGTCTATTATTCTATGTATTTGTGTTATGAGTGACTAATTCACTTTGTTCCTATTTTGTTAATGATTGGATGAAGCCTTCATTCTCTGCATTAATGGTATAGGTTTACAAATACACCATTCTTTACTGTAATTTGGTTTTCATATGATACTTGGTGTATTTATGATTGAAGAAGATTATAGTAGTTTTTATTTCATGTCCATTTATCCTATTTAGAATTTGATTAGTTCATTGAAGCCACTTTTGCTAGAGTATGTTATTGATGTCACGTGAGTGAAAGTATTGACAGTCATTGAGTTTATTCCACTATTTGATAATTCTACTCATTAAAACTAGATTTGTATGTTACCAAGCTCACCTGATCTATAGTCTAGCATGACTCTTGGAGTGATAACATAAATGGCATCGTTTTTGGGGAGTGAAGTGTGAAGCTAGCTTCCCTAGGAGAATGACATAGATCCAGATCTTGATGGTAGACAAGAGAGGGACACAAAAATTGTCTGTAATTATCTACCTGGTGACTCCACCATCAAAGACTCCACTGGAGGAAGGATCTTGCCAATAGAAAGATGACCATACGAAAGGGGATGACAAGGTATCAACCTATGAGCTTTCTTCATGAACTCTTATTTTTCTTTTTCAGCTCATTTCTCTCTTTCCCTTTATGTATAAAGAGGATTATCCTCTGCTTTGTCTATTCGAATGATCATCAACCTTCCTTTATATATCCATCCTTGGAAGGAGAAAATCTGCATATTGCTTGTGTTGTATATGTTGATTATCTATCCTCACCTTAGCCTATTCATAACGATGAGCTTTGTATTCAAATCCCTCCTGAATTTGATCACCCTTGTAACCTTGAGGAGGTTGAAACTGATTCAAAGCCTTCTCAGATCTCATTACCTTATGCTATTACTGTTGAACCTTGCCATTAGCTTGTTAAACCTCATATTTAGCCCACTGATTTTCAAATGAGAATAAGAAACAAGATGTTTAAACCTTTAAGGCTGCCTTCTTATCTTCATCCTTACCCTCTTGACTTCTTCAAGTATCTTCCCCGATTTTCTGGAGAAGATCAAGCTACAACTGAGAGACATTTGGAAGCCTTTGAGAACTTTGTTGATCAGTTTGAGATAGTACATGATGATGTTACAATGAGGTTTTTCTACAAATCTTTGTTTGGAGATGTTGATGTGTGGTTTAAAGGTTTGGGAGTCGATTCTATTGGTTCTTGGATTGAGCTATGCAATGCATTTTTAAAGTTTTGAGGTGAGAACAAGTCACTTGATCAATACTGGGCTGATTTTAATGCTTTGAGGAGAGGGGAAGAAGAAGTTTTGGCTGCCTTCAACAAGATTTTTATACGGTGTTTATCATAGCATGCCATTGGAAATCTGACCTTCCAAGACTGTTGCCATGGTTCTACTATGAAATGGATCAACATTCAGATCTTGTTCTTCTCCTGAGAGAAAGAAAATCTTCATCTTTAAGAAGTTTGTTTGAAGATGCAGAGGAAGTCGAGGAGAACATACGGGTTTGCAAGAAGATTTGAGATCAAGCATACTTTGAAAATCTGCCTGCACAAGAGGAGCAACAAGACTGTGAGTATGTTTTACATTTTGAGCATGATTCTTCAACATTCTCAGATTTCTTTAAGGACAGGGATGCATGTTATGCTTATGATCAGTTCTCGAAATGTTTTGAGCATATGGTAGCAGATGATTGTATATATAATTACATGTTCTTAGCTGATCATTGTTATGAGGTTTCAAATCCTTCTATGCAATTATCCTGTGATTCTTATTTTGAAGAAGGAATTGGTGTGAGACAAGAAGGTTATATGTTTTCAAGCAAAGAGAATATATGCATGGGTAGTTATTTTCTATGGGTTAGTAGGTTTCCAATCTTAGTTTCAAGGATCCAGTTGCAGCCTTGTTGGAGTCATATTTTTCATATTTTCTGAAAATTTCAGTTTTCATTAATTCACTGGCATTTCTGGGTGAGTATTGTCTTCTGAAGGAGTCTATATTACTGTTATTTTATTTCAGTTATTATATATTGATCAGTGGAATAGACGAGATCATTTCAGTCTTGAAATTACTTGAATGGCTACTATGGAAATCTGCTTTTACTTGACCGAATGCAGAATGGGTTAGAGGTAGGGTAGCATAGGAAATAAGCTCACTTTCCGAGCATTTGTTTTCCTTCAAGTTTGCAGCATGTTTATTAGTTAGTTGCTTGAATGAGTGGAATATTTTGGCAGTGTTCAAGGTTTGATATTAGCTGACTCCATAACCCAATGGAAAAGGCCACTGGAACTGCTAGGTTCTTGGAGCCTCACAGGAAAGTCTCCATCCCAGTTGGAGCTAGATGTTAGCGCTCAAAATGTACCAGCAAAATTTTAAGCACCTTCATCAGATCAAAGTTGGATGTTCCCATTCCCTGGGTCTTTATTCAGTTGTCATAACTTCCAAAGTTCTCATTGAGTCTTGACGAGTTCCCATTCATCATATTTTCCTAGAATGTCTATGATCTCTAGCCTATGACCTGCATTGCAAAAAATAATAAATTGTCATTTTTCCTAGATCTTGACTTTTTATAGATTCCTATATTTTCAAATAAAAAATATATTTTTTTTATTTGTTACTTTGGCCAAAAAAGTGGTGTGTGATATAGGTGTTATTATCTAATCATTAACTACACAAGCTAATACATATTATCAAGCCTATTGATTATCGAATCAAACCACTATCCCATATACAAACATGTAGCCCAACATTAAGTGCCAAACAACACTAAGTAACATGGAGGAGGAGTTCACGAGGGCCAAAAGGTGCACTACGCATTGAATATGTTATGAAAGGTTTGTATATATAAATAATGAAATATTTGTCTCTTGCTGACGATGTGGGATATGTTCCCAAAATCAAAATCAAAACACAGAGCTTATCACATGTGTTGGATGGTGTTGAAAAGAGTTAGTCGCTAAGATGCTAGATGATGGTGCAGATGGTGCAGATGTCAATAGGATTATGCATGGGTTGCCATGCCAGCATGGAAGTTTGTTTTTGAGGATTGTTTGGATGGTAATCCATCACCTCTGCTCATTGTATCCATTGATTCAATATGAAAGATATATCAATACACAAGCAACGTCGAGTATTTATATCCAAGTTCAAGGACAACGCATATATCGACAACAAAGTATATGGAGTTAGTTTGCAGGATGCGTGATCTAGATGGATCATATCAAAATTCGATAGAGTTAAAGTATTCAAAATTCAAAGTAAAGCTTACAAAATGGAAGAGCTCATCAGCAGCATTCCAGTGACGTCTGTTTCGGGAAAAACGGTCTCCAGATGATGAAGATGTCAACAGTTGAAGTTTTGGCAAAGATGGTTAAATGGAAAAAAATGGTTGGAAATGGTTAAAAAAAAATGTTATTTGGGGCTATGGGAATTGAACCCAAGAACTTGTGAAAAGGCCACCATGACCCCATGGTTGGGTAAAAGGGGGTGGTCAAGGGCTTAGCCCTTGACCTTGCCAACACTAAGGCCCCCGTTGATATCTAAATGTTATTATAAACCATGCCATATGCCAAATATCACGTACCACGTGCCTCCACAAACTATGCCATATGTTATAACACGCCAAAGTTCAACCATATAAATGCACCAAACCATATGTTAATTCAACCATATAAACGTGCCAAGCCACATGTTAATCCAAAGCCCAAAATACAAACGGTTATGCAATATACGGTGGGAGGGGAGAAGCCCGCGAGTTTGACCCCAGGACTTCCACTTCCCAACCCAACGTGTCTAACCAATAGACCACCACCACAAGATGTGGCATGGGGTGGCGCGTCCCCCTTTTAAGCCAAGATTTTGGGGATTTTGGAGGGCGCGTAGCCCATGACTCGCACCTCCTTAAACCATTGTTTTTCCCTTATTTAAACTAAGCGTGGGCATGGATCTCAAGGGGGAGTTTTTGCAGACAGAGACTAGCACAGTGACCGAGGTGGTTTTGCATGTGGACCGAGGTGGTTTTACATGCAGTCTGAGGTAGATTTGCATGCAAACCGAGGTGGTTTTGCACACATATCGAGGTGGTTTTTGGATTTACACGCATCCCGAGGTAGTACGGATTGTACATATTAGACACAGATTTAAAGAATTGTGCCAAGAAGGGAACTCTAAGTCCAGTTCTGAAATATATTGAGTTTATACTCAAAAGTCTTGGTTTTCCACAAGGATTCCAGATCTAGCTTCAATTTTTGCATTCAGGCATCCAGACAAAAAAGTTCTCACAGAATCTTTCGGATATGCAGAAAGGTATTCATGTTCATACTTTAAAGTCTCAGAATTTCATCTTGCAGTTGTTGTTGAAGCCTGTTACTGTATATGACTGACAGAATTCAGAATTCACTTTGTAAGCATTTGAATACTTAATCTATCGGCCTTCCCATTTGGAAAGAAGCCCAGAGACGTAGCTAGGGGGTTTGGTGAACTCTGTTACCAATTATTGTTCATGGATGGTTTGCTTACATGTTGAGGTGCTCATGTGCTTGATGGATGTTCTTTAATCTTGCATTACAAAGGTGGTTAACAGTTAAAAATTCAGATGCAAATAATGGTTAAAGATCTTGAATTTTAGATTAAGTTCATTTTCAGATCAAGTTGGTATCAGAGCGAGGTTAACCAGTGCATTTTTGAGTTTATGTTAATAAGGTCCAAGATTTAGCATGGTGAAGGAGAAATTGAAGAGTCTAATCCAGAGATTGGTTGAAGAAGAGGAAGGATTTCTTCACCAAAAGGAGAAGAAGCAACTTCTTCTATCCCTTCTAAAGGGGAATTTCTGAAAGCTTTCATGAGAATGAAAACGATGGTAGAGGATCTCTATCAAGATAGAAAGAAAGGTGAACAAGGTGGACAATCTCATATAGAAGGAAAAAAAGAAGGAGGTGGTGAGGAACCCCCTAAAACCCCACCAACTTCTCCATCTTTTCTTGATGGTTCTATTCCTTCTCCATTTGAAAAACAAAAAACAAAAGTTGATCTTAATATGCCTCATTTAAAGCTTGATATTAAGTTTGAATTACCTATGTATAATGGAGAGCTTAATGCTGAAAAATTGGACAATTGGATCCGTCAAATTGAAGTTTATTGTAGGATTCAAAAATTTACTGAAGATGATGTTAAAATTCAGTTGGCTTCTCTCCGAATTAAAGGGACTACTCTCATTTGATGGGAGAGAAGATCTCAAGAGGATCTTGCCACAAAAGGCAAAATCGTTTCCTCTTGGTATGAGTTCATTTCATCACTTACAAAGAAATTTTATCCATTAGGGTATATGCAACAAGCTATGATGGATTGGCAGAATTTGAGGCAAGGTAAGGGACAAAGTGTGCAAGACTACACACAAGAATTTCGAAAAAGAGCATTGGTACTTGGTATACCTCTCTACACCCAGGAAACTCTTCTCATATATATAGGAGGATTGCATAGTTATTTACATCATATGATATTGATGTTTAATCCGACTAACCTTGATGAGGTGTGTGTTCAATCAACTCACATAGAGACAAAGGGGAAGAATACCAAAGATAACTTTTCCAAGAAACCTTTCAAACCTGATGGAAATAAGTTTAAAGGTAAAGGGAAAAGTAAGCACACAGCTACTTTGAAGAGGGAAGGAGATAAGCCTACATGTACTCATTGCCAAAAGAAAGGTCATGATGCTTCCAAATGTTGGAAACTTCATCCGGAGATCAAGCCTGAAAAGTTTCAGAATAAAGAAGACAAAAAGACTACTGCAGCAGTAATCCAACATGATTTGGGATCAAACTCTGGGGATGAAACTAAGGTGATTGCTACAAGCATCCAAGGTAATATTCCTTCTTGTTTTGTTTCAAGAAATGAACCTGTTATTGATGAAAGAAAGAGAAGTGAGTTATTTCATATTAGAGTTATCTCTAAGCATACAAAAATTGATACTCTTTTTGATAGTGGATCACAAGAAAACCTCATTTCAGAAGAAATTGTTAAAAAATTACAATTGGAAACTAAGTTACACCCTAAGCCATATCCACTTGGATGGGCATGTGATAATGCATGATTACAAGTTACAAAACAGTGTAGACTTAGGTTTTCCATCACTTCTAGATTTGTGGATGAGGTAGATCTAGATGTGGTTCCATTGGATATCTGTGGTATTGTGTTGGGTAGTCCATATCCGTATGATAGGAAGGCTATATTTTACAAGGAAGATAATAGGTATCATCTCACTAAGGATGGTATTGAATATATCATTCGTGCACATCGCATGAAAACTAATATTTTGTTAGTTTCTGCAAATCAAATGAAGAGGTTAATAAATGCAAGTAAGAACTTTGTGCTTATGATAGTCAAATAAAAATATGTTGAACAAACTGAATCCTTTGAAGGTTGTGATCCTAAACTTAAAAAGGACTTGATAAAGGTGGTATCTAATTATGATATTTTGTTTCAAGAACTTGAAGGTTTACCTCCTAAAAGGGAAATTCAACATGAAATACATTTGCAGTAGGATGCACCTCTTCCTAATGTTGGTATGCACAGGTCTTCCATTATTGAGAATGCAGAGATAAAAAATAGGTTCAGGAATTGATTGAAAGAGGGGCAATTCGACCAAGTTCCTCTCCATGTGGTTCACCAATTGTTTTGGTGCCAAAGAGAGATGACACATGGCGTATGTGTGTTGATTACAGGGCACTGAACATAATCAAAATAAAGAACAGGTATCCTCTTCCTCGAATTGATGATCTTTTAGATAAGTTAAAGAATGCAATCTTTTTCACTAAGTTAGACTTAAGAAATGGCTATCATCAAATCCGTATTCATGACAATGATATTTTGAAAACATCTTTTAAAACCAAACAAGGATTGTATGAATGGGTGGTAATTCCATTCGGGCTTTGTAATGTACCCGCAACATTTATGAGGGTGATGAATGATGTGTTTAGACCCTTCATTGATGATTTTGTTATAGTTTACTTAGATGATATTCTGATTTTCAGTCGAACTTGGGAAGAGCATTTCAAGCATGTTAAACAGGTATTGGATGTACTTGTAAGGGAAAAATTGTATTTAAAGATGTCTAAATGTGAATTTGGAAAGACATCTTTAGTATATCTAGGTTACATTGTAGGAGGAGGTGAATTGAAGATTGATCCCTCTAAAGTTGAGGTCATTGTAAATTGGCCTAAGCCAAATAATGTAACAGATGTAAGAAGCTTTTTGGGAGCAGCCCAATATTGGAGGAAGTTCATTGCGAACTTCTCCTTCATAGCTTCTCCCTTACATGCTTTGACAAGTATGAACAGAGTCTTTCAGTGGGAAGGCAAGGCACAAAAAGCCTTCGACACACTAAAAGAAAAGATCATCACAGCTCCAGTACTTGCAGTGTCAGATCTACAACAACCATTTGAGATAGAAACTAATGCTAGTGGTTATGTAATGGGGGCAGTCTTAATGCAACATAAAAAAACCAATATGCTATCATTCTGAAACCTTATCTAAAACAATAATCAACTATCCAACCTATGACAAAGAGTTGTATGCATTAGTACAAAGTGTTAAAAAGTGGAAACATTACCTAATGGGTAAAGAAACAATCATGCATACTGATCATCAACCACTACAATATTTACAATCAAAAACTAAGCTACAACAATCAAGACATTTTAGATGGATGGGTTTTTTACAACAATTTCATTTGGTTATTAAGTATAAGAAAGGAATTCAGAACAAAGTTGAAGATATGTTATCTAGACCTCCAACAAATGCGTCTATTGTTAGTCAACAAAGTCCTTTAGTTCATTCAAGCTATGTTGAACAATATACTAAGGATGAAGATTTCAAAGAAGTTTATGAATCATTAAGGCATGGTTATCAGAATGAAGAATTGAATTATCGTATCAATGACAAGTTGTTGAATCATCTTGGTAAAATTTGTATTCCACAAAGTGAAAGAGTGCATGTGATAAGAGAAGCTCACACTTCTCTCATTTCAGGGCATTTTGGAGTAGGTAAAATTGTAGCACAATTACAAAAATTCTATTATTGGCCTTGAATGAATGAAACAGTGTCCAAATATGTAAAAGGTTGTGTCATGTGTGCAACAAGAAAACCAAGTAACAAAAAGTTAGGCTTGTACACTCCACTTCTAGTACCTTCTCGTCAATGGGAAAGTGTTTCAATGGATTTTGTAGGAGGTTTACCAATGTCTAGAAAAGGACATGACTATATGTATGTTGTTGTAGATCGATTTAGTAAAATGTGTATACTCATGCCTTGTAAAAAGTAGATCACAGTTGAGATGACTGCTCATTTGTTCTTTCAAAATGTATGGGCCCATTTTGGACTTCCTACTTCTATTATTTATGATCAAGATTCTCGTTTTCTTGGGAAATTTTGGTCATCTTTATGGAAACTTATGGATACAAAGCTGAAGAAAAGCACAACATTTCATCCACAAACCGACAGTCAAACTGAAGTGGTCAACCAGAATGTGGTACATCTTCTTCAAGGGTATTGTGCTAAGCATCCCAAGCTTTGGGATGAACAATTGCATTATGTACAACATGCCTACAATAGAGCTATACACTCTTCTACTCAAAAGTCTCCCTTCGAGACATGTTTTGGGTACTTGCCAAAGTCTCCTTTAGACTTCATTTTTGGGAAAGATATAGTGGAATGTGAACAGGTTGATGCAGATAAAGCTCGAAGGTTTATTCAACAGATTCAGGTAATTCATCAAGCAGTGCAGGAATAGTTGGAATCAAGTCAGGTCAAATACAAAAAAAGGCATGACAAGCATCACATAGATCATCATTTTCAGATTGGTGATCAAACATGGCTTCATATCAGCAAAGATGGACTTCAAGGTGAAGGTAGAAAGTTGAAACCTATCAGGTATGGACCCTTTACAATTTTGGACAAAGTCAGTAATAATGCTTTCCGGTTAGAATTTCCTCCTTATATGCAAATGTATTCAGTTGTTAATGTAGAAAACTTGAAATTGTATGAGCCGCCTATGATTATAGACCAAGATGTACAACTTCAAGTACCTTCTGTCGATGTCTTTGCTCCTGAGTATCTTAATAAACTTTAGGAAGATGTAATACTGGACAAGAAGGTTAGATCTTCACGAAGAGGAGACATGGAGTTTCTTTGTGTGGGGTTAAAAGGAATGCATCCAAGCAAAGCAAGGTGGTTAGAGACCGGAAGAGTGAGGGAATTATACCCTCACTTATTTTCTGAATGATTTCATACTTTTTGTGGCCAAAAATCTTTCCAGTGGGAAGGTTTGATCCAGGTGGATCATCTCAAAATTCGATAGAGTTAAAGTATTCAAAATTCAAAGTAAAGTTTACAAAATGGAAGAGCTCGTCAACAACTTTCCGTTGATGTTCGTTTCGGGAAAAACGACCTCCAGATGATGAAGATGTCAGCAGTTGAAGTTTTGGCAAAGATGGTTAAATGGTGAAAAATGGTTGGAAATGGTTTAAAAAAATGTAATTTGGGGCTATGGGAATTGAACCCAAGACCTTGTGAAAAGGCCACCATGACCCCATGGTTGGGTAAAAGGGGGTGGTCAAGGGCTTAGCCCTTGACCTTGCCAACACCGAGGCCCCCGTTGATATCTAAATGTTATTATAAACCATGCCATATACCAAATATCACGTACCACATGCCTCCACAAACTATGCCATATGTTATAACACACCAAAGTTAAACCATATAAATGTGCCAAACCATATGTTAATTCAACCATATAAATGTGCCAAGCCACATGTTAATCCAAAGTCCAAAATACAAACGGTTATGCAATATATGGTGGGAGGGGAGAAGCCCGTGGGTTTGACCTCTAGACTTCCACTTCCCAACCCAACGTGTTTAACCAATGGACCACCACCACAAGACGTGGCATGTGGTGGCATGTCCCGCTTTTAAGCCAAGATTTGGGGGATTTTGGAGGCTGTGTGGCCCATGGCTCGCGCCTCCTTAAAACATTATTTTTCCATTATTTAAATTGAGTGTTGGCACGGATCTCGAGGGGGATTTTTTGCAAACAGAGCCTAGAACAGTGACCGAGGTGGTTTTGCACAGTGACCAAGGTGGTTTTGCACATGGATCGAGGTGGTTTTGCATGCAACCTGAGGTAGATTTGCATGCAAACCAAGGTGGTTTTGCACACAGATCGAGGTGGTTTTTAGATTTGCATGCATCTCAAGGCAGTACGGACTATACAAATCAGAGACAAATTTTGGGAATTGTGCCAAGAAGGGCACTCTGAGTCCAGTTCTGAAATATATTGATTTTATACTCAAAAGTCTCAATTTTTCGCAAGGATTCCAGATCCAGCTTCAGTTTTTGCATTCAGGCATCCTGACAAAAAAGTGCTCATAGAATCTTTCAGATACACAGAAAGGTATTCATGTTCATACTTTAAACTCTTAGAATTTCATCTTGCAGTTGTTGTTGAAGTCTGTTACTGTATATGACTGACATAATTTAGAATTAACTTTGTAAGCATTTGAGTACTTAATCTATCAACCTTCCCATTTGGAAAGTGGCCCGGAGACGTAGCCAGGGGGTCTGGTGAACTCCGTTACCAATTATTGTTCATGGATGGTTTGCTTACATGTTGAGGTGCTCATGTGCTTGATGGATGTTCTTTAATATTGCATTACAAAGGTGGTTACCAGTTAAAAATTCAGATGCAAATATTGGTTAAAGATCTTGAATTTTAGATTAAGTTAATTTTCAGATCAATGCGTGTCTTTATTTTTGGTTTCTTTCAGGTCACAGATAGATGAAACCTTGCCAGTGCATATCCTTGAGGCTTTTATTACCCTCGCATGAGACAGATTACTGATACAATTGGGGCATACTTAATGATGGACATGGCACACATAAGTGGTCTGATAGTTGTTTCTATAATGGCCAATCCATTTGATTGATGTGATGTAGTGACAACTACAATGCACAAATATTTATGAGGTCCTCAAGGAGGCATGATATTATTCAAGAAGGAACCATGGATGATAGAGAGATTTAGAGGACTCTAATGGAATTGAAAAACATGGATGTATTACATGTTCCATATTTAGCCTTGTTGTACAGTAATACAGTTTATATTTTGTTGGCCTCATTGTTTTTTTTTGAAACAGTTCATGTTATTGGTGGAGAAAGGTTGAAAAAATATATATGCCAGAAGATCTTTACTACTATGTGAGAAGGACATTTCTACATTGTATACATATACATACATGCAGGTGTAGACTCAAAATGTCAATGATAAACCATGCTGAATATAGTGCAGCTCTTAAGGTTGAGTTTCAATACCTCCATGATTATGTTGGGATCAATACAATCACAGGTTTAAAAAAAACTCATGTTGTGGAGACTTCTGTAGTCAAAGGCATCTTATTTTCAGACTATGAGCCCTCTGACAGGATTGTAGCTGGAGATGAGATTGCTCATAGAATATCAAAGAATGAAAATACTTTGATCATGAGTATTCAACATGATTTCGATCTCTTTGCATTTTTTTAAGGAAGGTTGTGATAACCATGGAAAAGTTGTTGCCCTTATCCAGCATGAATGGGGTCCAAAGTATTGGATAACCTTTTTTGTGGAAATAACCAGAAAATGTGTGGTATATTTCCATTTTACAATATTTTCTAATGCTTATTCTGATTTGTGTTAGCAATAGGTTCAAGTTCCTAGAGGGAAAAGGAGGTCTTGCAGAAGAGAGAAACAATTAGTAAAAGTCTGACAACAAAGTGGATAATCCAAATACAATATTTATAATCCTGACATATCATTCATCCGAGAGGTCAATGTGAAAATCTTGATGGGAGATTTATGAAGGAACTTAACTATGCAAATGCCAAGGAAGAAAAAATGAGTCTATAAGATAGAAATTCTCTTGATCAATACAAATACAAAGTCTAACTTCTTAAACCTTGGACAATGTCAATATTAAATGTTCAAACTTGAAACATACAAAACTCTACTACAATCTGAGATGAATATAATTCGACAAGATTCTTAGGATCAGAGAAACAAGATTCATTCAAAGATTAAAGGTTGGCTAACTCAGCTTCCAGAACACTCTAAAATAAATTGAAATGTCAAGATGAAAACAAAGCATATGGAAGATAGTTAATAGTTAAAGGAGATTTCCAAAAATATATGGAAAGTTTGCTATGGAATATGCTACAGAATGTGCTGTGAATTCTTGTTATCGAGGTTTCAAAGGATCAATGGTTTCCAGATATCAATATGGATCTTTTCCAGTTGCTAGAATATCAAATATGAGCTGGAGGGACACCTGTCAAAGGGAGAAGCGCTCAAAAGGGACAGTTCATCATTATAAATAAATGTTAGGGGCGTGGCAAGTATTACCCTAGTTTTTATCATTTTAGTTAGTTTATGTTATCCACATGTTGCCTCTCCATTTTGACACATGAATCCTATGATAGGGTTGTTATTCGAATGATAGTGTTGTCATTGACAGTGGAAGATATAAAAAAGACTATTTTAAGTTAGAGGGGGGGTTAGAAGGAGCAGAGAGGGTGGTTCAATCTGGAAGACTTGTTGAGGTCTGAAAGACTATACTTCTAGACTTTTGACCCTTGAGTGAATGAAATCAATTTTTTCCTTGCATTCTTGTCTATTATTCTGTGTATTTGTGTTATGAGTGACTAATTCACTTTGTTCCTATTTCGTTAATGATTGGATGAAGCCATCATTCTTTGCATTAATGGCATAGGTTTACAAATACACCATTCCTTATTGTAATTTGGCTATCATATGATACTTGATGTGTTTATGATTGAAGAAGATTATAGTAGTTTTTCTTTCATGTCCATTTATCCTATTGAGCATTTGATTATTTAATTGAAGCCAATTTTTCTAGAGTATGTTCTTGATGTCACATGAGTGCAAGTTTTGACAGTCATTTAGTTTATTCAACCATTTGAGAATTCTACTCATTAAAACCATATTTGTATGTTACCAAGATCACCTGATCTATAGTTGAGGGTGACGCTTGGAATGATAACATGAGGAATGAAGGATCCTTGAGGAGGAAAGGAGATTTTTGTATCCTTCTTTAACTGTATACCCATATGCTCCCCACCCTCGACTGTCCTGAATTTCTTTGAGTAAAGGGGTTGCTCCTCTAAGTAGGGATATCAACACTTGGATTTTATTCTGCAAGTGATTGGGGGTGACTCCTAGGCTCCAAGCCTTCTAGGTTCCATCTTTGTTCCAAGTATAAATATCAAAGAGAGTGGCATTTTATTCTGAAGTCATCCATCTTTTCATTTCTCCAAGTTCTTTTGCTCAGGATGTGAGGTCAGTTCCCAAAATCGAATCTTTCCACAACCTTATGAGTTTTCCATTGCCAAGGATCCAAGAAAGGTGCTCTTTAAAGAAGGGAATTGAGGATCTTAAGAGTTTCCAGATTTGTGAGACAAGCTGAGTTTCAGGAACATAGTCCATGCATCTTTTTCTAGCTCCCAGCTTATATTTTTTGGTTATGGTCATTTTCCACCATTCCTTTCTGCCCAAAATTATCCTCTAGAGTAGTTTGGCTCCCATAGCTATATTGGTCACTTCAGGATCTCTGATTCCCATTCCCCCATTTTTTTTATGTGAGGATACTATATTCTAGTTTACTAGATGATTTTTTTTGGAATTGGACTTTCCCCCTTGCCACAAGAATTTGGGAATGAGTTGGGCCATGTCTTTCAGGGCTCCCTTTGGCACCAGGAAGGAAGAGAATTGGAAGAGTGGGAGGGAGGACATAACTGATTTTATCAAAACCACTCGCCCAACTGGGTTGAGCCACCTTGTCCCCCATGTCTCCATCTTATCTCTTAATTTTTGGAGGTTGAGGTGCTAATACTCTCCAGGTAACAATTTTAATCACAGAGGGAGACCAAGGTATTTAAAGGTTTTCCATTCACTTGAAATGGAAAAACCTAGGATTTGAGCAATACCTATTCTGCTAATAGTTGAAACATTCCACACATAGATTTGGCATTTGGACTTTTTCAAGATCCCACCCGAGGCTGAAAGAAATATGTCCAGAACTTGATTGATTCTTCTTGCCATGATTTTTGAAGCTCCACTCAAGAGGATCATGTCTAGGGATGATGCTCCAGGTTCTTTCAAAATGAGCACTAAAAAGGAGGAGTTGGTGTCTCCTCCCATTTTTTTTTATTTATGCACATATCTGATCTTTCTAATGAAGTCGAGCTTGATTATGTGCCAACACTTTTTATAGAAATGGAGAGTGAATCCATCCGGTCCTGGGGCTTTATCTTCATTGAATTGATTGATTGCTTTTAGGATTTATTTTTCTTCAATTTTATGGTTGAGTTTGTGATTGTCTTCTTCATAAATTTTTCTTGGAATATGGTAGAGGAGAGAGTTTGTTGAGACTTCCTCTGATATTCTATCTAAAGTATATAGCTTGAGAAAGTGGATGGAGGTTTTCTTCTTGATTTGGTCAAACTCCTTTATGATTTCACCCATCTGAGTTTTGATTTCTGATATTTCATCTGTCCAATGTCTAGATTTTGTTTGTCTATGAAAGGAGGTATTTTGATCACCTGCTTTCATCCATAAGCTTCTAGATTTTAATATCCACGTGATTTCTTCTTATTTTAACGCTTGAATGTACTCTTTGTGCATCTTTTTTTCTAACATTATATGGCTTTGCTGGACTTCTTTTGTCTCCATTTCCCCTTAAAGATTTTCTAGCTGAATCTTTTTTTCTTTAATTGTGTTCTGAATCGAGCTCGAAGAAGTTTTTTCCCAATATTTAAGTGTCTCTTTCACCATATTCAACTTATGCTCTGAGATGAAGACTAAAGAGCCAGTGATCCATTGGTTCCAAACTCACGATATAGAGGGATAAAAATCTGGTTGATCCATCCACAAGGGGTTGAATCTGAAGGGAATATGGCCCTATTTTTTTTTAGATTCAAAATCTAGAGAGATAGACCGATGATCTGATCCTACCCATAGAAGGATCATTGAGGTGGCTTTGTCTGGAAGAGAAAGGAAGGAGCTACTTATTAAGAAATGATCAAGCTTGGCCACAATGTGGCTTGGCCCTGCTCTTTTGTTGTTCTAGGTATACATACCTTTAGAGGGGGGAACATCGAAGAGATCCAGATCCAAGATTAGATCATCCATTTTTTCTCTGAATTGATCCCTCACTATGGATTCCCCTCGCTTTTCTTTTAACCCTCTTGTGGTATTAAAATCACGAGCTATAACATATTTTGGGGGATATTATCATTGGCTAGGTCCCTATTATAACCCTAATTTTCACAATACATGCTTACTTGGCATCAGGCCATTTCATAGCCCTTCTTTGCCAAGCCACTACTGAACAACTCTTCTAAAAAACTCCATTTTTAAAAGTCCATGCTAGCTGGCCCACTACAGCCCACGTGGATCTACAATGTCCATGCGAGCTAACCCATTGCAGCCCGCATGGACCTACAGAAGCACAAAAAAAGGAAATTTGTTGACGAAACACACAACTTTGGGTGAGTTAACTAAACCTTTCGGCCATGCATGGATGAAGTTTCGACAAAATACCTAGCTTCTTCTAGCCTATAAAAGAATGGTTAGGGGTCCCATTTGGAAGAGGAGAATCATAGTAAAGAAACTATACCCGATTGCGCATTCCCTTTGTCCCAACCCTTTAGCCATCCTTGTGCAAAGAGAAAGGTAGAGAAAAGAAGTTGGAGGATAGTTGAAGAGGAGCCCAGGACCAGGTTCATGGAGCAGTGGTCGGCTTCATCATTGTAGGTTGATTTTTTGAAGTTAATAATAAAGAAGTACTTTTCCTAGCCCACCATATGAGGTTTTCATGGTTTATTGCATACTTGTTTATTGAATCTCTAACCCATTAATCTATATATCAAATGCATGTGGAGTTTGTTGTTTGTCTTGTGTGAATGCAGGTCAACCTTGGAAGGAGAGATGCATTCCAAGAGCGATCAAGCATGAGGAAGGATCGATATAAAATGTCTGAAATAAGGTATGCTCACTTGATCTTCTTAACTATGTATTTGCTTAAGAATAATGGGGATTAGGTCCGGGGCGACGGTAGAAAGTAGAAATCTTTAGGTATTTTTTGCATGCATAATTAAACCCTAAGTGATAGTCTGTAGAGGGATTTCCCACTCACAACAGAATTAGCGACCATACTGGGGAGAGTCTAGGGTTTCTGGGAATATTTTTTGGGTATTTTTAAGAACTAGTTTCATTTCCTGTTTTTAAAGTTTCTGCAAAAGTCTGAACTAACAGAGATTTTGGTCATCCATACTAGTTATCTATATTTCTTTGCTTGAATGTACTTTTTTTTCCGAGACCCACAGAGGTACACGTGGCCTGTATAAGGTCTACACGTGTGTACCTGTGCCCTTCATTCTCACAGCCTACGTGTACACGCTAGCTGAGGAAGTGTCAGTAGCATGTATGATTCCAAAAAAATTCTTTTAAAGAGGCAGACATCCTCTTCCCTGTCAGAATTAGTCCTTCTCAGGGGTTTTCTAGAACTCTTTCTAGTCTTTGTTGTTTGCATTCTATAGCTTGGATTTCACCTCAGATTGGTTTGTTCTATGAATTTTTCCTTGAATTGTTTTCTTTTTCTATTAAAGTAAGTGTTTGAGTCTTCAAGAGATTATGGTTCTCAATACTAGTAGTCTTTGCCTGGGATGGCTTGCTTGGATTTTCATGTGTCTCAGATTTTTAGATATACATGCGACCTGTATATGGCCAGCACGTGTGTACACGCGCTCTGACTTTACATAGCGCACGTGCACACGCTTGTTGTGGAACTGTCAGCAGTGTGCTTGTGGAGAGAATTTTTGTTGAATGTGAGGCAATCATCCTTTATTTTGACAAGAGTTATACCTCTCAGGTTTGGGTCTCTGTCATAGCAGTCAGTAACATAGGTTTGATCACAACAATAGTTTTTTTTTTTTTTTCATTTAGAAGTTTTCCTCAAAAATTTTCTTTTATAGGGTTTTTAGACAAGTGTGAGAGTCCAATTTTAATTTGCTTGTGTGTGATTTTTAAAGTGACTCTTTGTGATCTTCTCTTAGGCTAGAAGTTTTCTTGGTTTTGACTTGTTGATATTTTTCCTTTTTTCTTTGTGAGCATTCAAATTAAAAAAAAACAAACTTTTATTTTTTTGTTGGTTAAAAAGTGTTGTTTTGCATTAGTAACCAGGGAAAAGACTTTGCTTTCATAAGTTATTGATGGTTTACTTAGTTCATAAGTAGATCGTAGTTGAGTGAAATCCTTCTTTGAGTTTTTTGTTCAAAGATCTTTGAAAAAATTTTAAGTTTGAAAAGTTTTTTAAGAGTTGAGTGAAGTAAAGGTTTTGGTTTTCATCTTTCTGTTTATTTTCTTTCATCTTTCAAACATCACTAGTTTCACTTTCATAAGCTTTGACTTAAGACAAGCCATAAAAATTAACGCTAAATCTAAAATTCATTAGACTTTTTATGTTTGTAGGGTCGACCAATTAGTTTAGGGTTAGGGCCTTGAATTAGGTTAGAGAGGAAACTCTTCAAGGCCATTAAAATCAAACATTGGAGTCTGAGTTAGGGAGTGTCAAAGTCCAGTATCATGAAAGTTATCTGGGACCCCTCTCTAACATAGGGGATAAACACGAGGTCGTGTGTGGAAAGGTAGTGGAGATAACCTCTTCAAAGCTGGACCAATCATAGTGGAGAACACATATAGAGGGCTTGTCTTGGGATTCCGTCGATTGCATTTGCCATGGAGCTTCATGGGTCTCGAATACATTCGAGGTCCTCAGTTGTCTTCTAAACCACTTTCTTTCAATACCCTTGATAGGTTTCGGGCTCGATACCTTGCTCATTGTGGTCTACCCGACTTTCGACTATACTCGCCTGGTGACTGTTCGCGCGCTGGCAACTTACTTGCCTATCTTTTTAGGTACATACATAGGTGACTGTGGGAGTATACTACGGTACCTAGGACAGACATCGGGCCACACTTTGCAGAGTATACCCGGAGGGTGATTTCGTGTTCGAATTGCACTTGCATCGATAAGTTTCTCTAGTGTTGGTTGTTGTAACTGTTCTTCCAATTAGTTTAGTGTTTGCTTGTTTTATCTTGTAGGGACTTTTTTAGTGTGTGTTGTTTTTTTTCGAACGAATAGACACTAGAGTGTATTTGATCTTCTCACATAGTGGAGGGTCACGAGCTCCGCTAGTCACAAAGGATTTTGGGCCTATCACCGGTTACACTGGAGCTACCCCCACCGCCACTAAGGCAAAAGCTAGGCCAAAAAGGGTCTTTTGAAGCGATCGGGTCACAAGAAATTGTGCCTGACCAACATCCGGAGGAAACGACCATGTTAGACTATGGGGCGAAAGCTCTTGGTCCACCTGAAACTCCAACCACTAATATTTCGGCACCCATCATCGTACCGATTCACCCTTACGAGTGCCATATAGTGTGGCATGCAACAATGGAAACAAATGTTGTCACTCCCTCTAGGAATTCTTCAATTCCCACTATGGTTGTCACCACAGGAGAGTTTCCACCTCCTAACCCACTGTCACCAGTCTGAGCCACCATGGTCTCAACCACCTCTACCTCACATAGTGGTCTGATCCCATCTATGGAGGTGGCCACAACCCCTTTCACACCAAGTGCGATAGGCCCTCCGTTCTCATATGGGATGCCTAGCTTAGGTACAAGTCATGTACTTTCCTACTCCACTTCACAGACTTTAGGTCTGGGGGCAGGGATATCTAACACTCATATGCAAGGCCACATGGGGGGCACTTCAGCTCCTTTTAATGATTTCCCTTATGGGGGAGGTCATATACCTCCTTCATCCCCTTTGCTCGGTGACACGCATCAACAATCCACCGGGCCACCTGCACACCATAGTTTATTTGGAGCAGGGAGTCAAGGACCGCCTTCACATAATATGCCGGTAGGTTTGAAACTGTTTTCTTTGTTCGGTGCATTTGGTAACAATGCCTTCTCATCAGTTTCTTTCCTAACTGGGGACAATCCTGGTTTTGGAAAACCTATTCCTATGCATGGTACTATTCTTGCACAGGGGGAAACCCACGAACTTCTTCCGCATCAGGGCCTTGGAATTCTTGGCAGGGATCCATTCCCTCATCAGGAATGCCGATCTAGGGAAATTATTTCCACAATCAATGGAACCCCAGACAAGGTACTATGCCTATCCCCATGGGATCGACATGGGGCAACCCTTCCCAAAGTCCTCTGAATGTAATGCACGCCCATCCATCTACGTCCTATTTTGGGAATCAGCCAATGATGTCTCCTCAGACGTAGAATCCATATGCTGGTCATGGCCATGGTTTTTACCAGAACCTAGGCTAGCAACCAAAATTTTCCTGGCAACCTGGTGCCAGTCAAACTCCAGGTCCCTTTTTCCCAGGTTATCACCAACAACCCAAACTACCTTTCCTATCAACCTTGCATTTTCTAGACTTGACAAGGTTGTTGAATGACCCTATCCATCACAATCTGTGTTGGCCCCCTATGTTGACAAAGTTGCCTTCAAACATACCAAAATTTGAAGCCAAGCCTAACGAAGATCCAGGCAATCATGTGACCACCTTCCACCTTTGGTGCTCATCTAACTCGTTGAAAGACGACTCTGTATAGTTGCGATTGTTTCAATGTACTCTCATTGGGAGTGACATGAAATGGTACATTGAGCTCGACCGCTCAATATACTCTTCCTTCGGTGAATTGGCAATGGCCTTCCAATTACCTGTGAGATACGACGATGGCACATAATTGCTAGCCAATTTCGCACAAAAAAAAGCGGACCATATCTCTGATCACATCCGAGAATGGAGACGTCAGAAGAGTTTAATTAAGGGGCCAGTGCCACCAACATTCCTTCTCGAGTGGTTCCTTAAGTCTTTGGGCCCACAGTTATCCAAATATGTTGCGACATCATGAGTGTTTTTCGAAGAAGACACCATCATGAGATCTCAACAGCTTGAGATCATCTATTCTTAGTCTGGTTTATTATAGGAGATATTGCCAGATGCGCCACACTCAATACTTGATAAAACTAGAAAGAGAGTTGGACCACATGCTGATGGTATTGTTGGTTCGGCACAAACAAAGCCCGCTGAGCAACTGACGAAGAAGTTGCAGCAATTGTCTATACAACACACAGCGGCTAGCCAAACTACTATTTTGGCTTCTCCCCCTACTAAAATGTCGGATGTATACATAGTGAAATCGAAAAATCCAAAGGCCACCCAACAGCCTGAAGGAAAGAAAAAACAACGAAAGAAGGGTAAGGGGGATACGCAACCCACTAATAATGATGGTGGGGAAAACATTGAGAAATGAAAGGCGAGGTATCCATGCAACCTGTGTGTGGAAGACCACCCAACCCACCAATGTCCTCGGCTTGCAGAGGACCAAAAGTTTGTGACATAGCAACAACCTTCTGTGTTAATCAATCCATTTCAACATTGGCAAAACCTAACTCAAGCCTCTACGAGTGCGGAAGGGGGCAGTGAAGGACCCTCTCCGTCTTCGAACAATCCTGCATCCACAAATGTGTATATGATGAAGGGTGATGCTTTTATATTGACTAGAGCACATGACTACAATAAACCAAGCACTTCTAAGAAGAGAAAAGAAGTCGAACTCCTGTCTCTTCCTTTACAGATTGAGAAGAATTTGGGAAAAACAATAACAGGCATCCCAAAAGGTGCGTTCAAAAAAGCTTCTCACAACCCAAATGCAAGGGCCGCCCAGACCTATTCTGTGGTGCAGGATTTTTCTCAAACCCCTTGTGTGATGTCTGCTTTGGAGGTCCTCCAAAGCTGCCCTTCCCAGAGGAAAGATTTCTTAATAGCTTTAGGATCTATCGAGACTTGTAATCCAGGTACCATCATGTTGGATACAACCGACTTAAAACCTCATATGCCTTACCACGTAGCATTTCAGATAGTAGTGGCTCGCCCCACAAAATATTTAACTCGAAATATTTTTCACACGGTGGTTGATGAGGGCGCCTCGACATGCGTTATGTTATTGGCATGTTGGAAGGCCATTGACCAGGCGGTTTTGTCTCCATCACCTACTCTTCTCACTGCTTTTGACGGTCATTTGTTCCGACCACATGGTATCATTCCCTCTTTCCCCATGCAGTTAGGAGGGAAGACCGTATGCGTCGAGGTAGAAGTAGTCGACGTGGCCCTCAACTACAATCTCTTGTTAGGAAGGAGTTGGACTTATGCCATGCAAGCAATGGTTGCTACAGTTTTTCGGGTCTTGTTTTTTCCACACGAGGACCGGATTGTGACCATTGATCAATTATCTTTCTCTAGACTTGAACCTTCATTGGGGGTGTCTGCGGTCCCAATGATTGATAATTCTCAACCAAGTGTAGTCAATGTAGGGGTTGGTTTGTGCCCATATTTGATGGGTACCTTCGA
>ML786136.1:198787-210256 GCA_009831015.1 Picea engelmannii
CGACCACCATAAGGTTGAGATTTTTCAAGTTTTGTCATTTTGCATGACTTACTTCAATGACATGTAGATACTTCCTTCCCCATCGACCATAGTCAAAGGTACAGGGCACCCGGGCATGTCCATGCCCTTGTCCGCAACTGAAGTAGTGTACTCTTTAGTCTAGTAAGCTTTGGCTGACATAGATCCAACTCCTGCACAAGAGTTAGATCCAACTCTAAAGCCTATTTGGGCTCAAGGTTCTCTCGCTGACATTGATTCATTAGACTTAGTCTTGCCCTCTGATGAAGCAATCATTGAGGAAATTCCTAGTCCAGACAAACCCTGGGACGATCTTCATCACAGATCTTACTTCCTCCTAGATTTAACCCGAATTGAAGCAGGGGAATTCACTTTGACTATGACTAGAGATAGGTCTTGTCCTATCAATTCTTTGGCTACTCATGTTGTTTATGTCGAGGGTAATATGGAAAGTATCACTGAAATGGTACCTATAAATCTCTCCAGAACCCCTGGCATCATAGACAATGTTTTCGTCAGAGCATACTGCTCCCCCGAGGAGATACCCGACATCGACCCACAAAGTGTTGATCATGAGCTAAATTTGTTTTTTTTCAAGCTCGCTTTGAGATCCAAAAGAAACATCCGGCGAGACTGCATTTATGCTTTTCGATCTCATCTAGATTAACTGAGAAAAGTAACCTCTACGGGTCTTCTTTTAAGCCCTTTTCAGACCCTCTAAACATGAAAAGATTGTCGAGGGATCTTGTGGCCTTTCACGCTCGTTAAACTAAAATTTGAAGTCATGTCTGTCCAATGGTAGTTTACCCCTTTTTTGGTCTGGACGGTCAACTGTACGAACAAAGGTATACTCTAAGAAACTTCAGTTCTCTAGAAGAGTACTCTCAAGTATCATTTTAACCCTTTTTCGGGCCTGAGGGACTAAATTTACGAAAAAGGAACCCCCACGGAGGCCATAGTTAAGCTCTTTTCAGAATCCCTAAAATTGAAAAGATCATCGAGTGACCTTATTCTTTCACACTCGTTAAAATGGTCCAGAATAACATTCTTGATGGAGTCCATAGTTAAGCTTTTTTCAGACTCCTTAAAAATGAAAAAATGGCCGAGTGATCTTGTCTTTATCAAACTCATTAAAATGGTTTTGAATAAGACGTCTTTTCAGTGCTAGTTTACCCCTTTTTCGAACCAACTAGACTACCTACGAAAAAGGTACCCCAGTGGAATCTCCTTTTACGTTTTTTCAAGCTCTCTAAATATGAAAAACCGTCGAACTTACCTTCTCTAGGCTCATTAAACTTACATCGAAGGACATTACCATTGTGTGTTTTGTTAACTGTGTTTGCATACCTGCGTCTTTGGTCTAATGCCAGCTCCATGTTGCTCTCAACTGAACCATCTAAAGCATGCCTTATACGCAATCCCTGTAGCACTTTGCCTCTGCATCTTGACACCTGTGGCCCCTGGAGGATTTTTCTTGAGTGTCCTTTTCTTGCATATGTCCCTTTTCCCTGAGCATCCCTGTGTTCCGTGTGCTTGGAAATAGTATGTTTGCGACACTCAATCCTCCTTTGTAACGTAACATAACATAACATTCTTTTATTCTTTTTCCAAAATTATTGAAAAAGACAAAAAAAAAAAAATCAAATATACCCCAGAAAGAGGAAGGGAAAAGTATTTTCTTTATTGGCAGCATAATGAGTCGCCCTTGGATAAAGAAAATCTGGTTGTTTGTTCGTCAAACTCTAGTATTTAATACGACCTTAGGAAGTTGTTTCTCTCTACATAGAGTCGTGTCCTCCTCCATTTGGTTATTCTTCCAAACATACAGAGAGTTTGTGTCGCCTCCTGCCTCGTAAACTTATGTTAATGCCATGCTGCACGAGTCTCATAATTTATCGTGCTATCATCCAAGGGAAGATTTTACCAAGCCTGAGTCGTCCCCTCTGCAGTTTGTCTCTTACCCTCATGCCCGACCATCCTGAACATCCAATCAAATCTTTGTTCGAAATCAATGAAGCCTTCAGTCTGATCATCAAGATTCTCTAGTCCATGACCAACAAGTCGTCGAAGACCTCTGGGTAGTGAAGTTGTACACGCATATTACACTCCTACCCAAGTTTTGAAGATTTTGAAGTTGTTTCTCGAGCTCTGAAGACCTCATCTCTAGCCATCAGGCCTTATCTACTTCTAGAAGATGGATACTCTACACGTATATCTTTTTGATTTTGAGATGTAGCTCTACTATGTCTTGCTCGCAACTACACTTTATATAGTTATATGACATGGATATACAGTGTATTTAGTTGGTAGCCATGATTTTATTTTATCCCGATCATGGGTATGCACGCCTTAGTGAGACAATTATTATTTTGTAGACGACACCTCCCGATTTCTAGTCCCTGGGCTCACTTGTTCGGCACATCGGTGAAGATTGTTAATGTATTTCTACCATTAGATGCTCTTCTGACCTCACACATTAGGGGGAATCTGTTATAACCCTAATTTGCACAATACATGCTTACCTGGCATCAGGCCATCTCATAGCCCTTCTTTGCCAAGCCACTACTGAACAACTCTTCTAAAAAACTCCATTTTTAAAAGTCCACACCAGCTGAACCACTACAACCCACGTGGATCTATAGTATCCACGCTAGCTGACCCACTACAGCCTGTGTGGACCTATAGAAGCACGAAAAAAGGAAATTTCCTGACGGAACACACGGATTTGGGTGAGTTAACTAAACCTTTTAGCCATGCATGGCCGAGGGTTCAACCAAATACCTAGCTTATTCTAGCCTATAAAAGAAGGGTTAGGGGTCCCATTTGGAAGAGGAGAATCATAGTAAAGAAACTATACCCGATTGCACATTCCCTTTGTCCCAACCCTTTAGCCATCCTTGTGCAAAGAGAAAGATAGAGAAAATAAGTTGGAGGGCAGTTGAAGAGGAGCCCAGGACCAGGTTCGTGGAGCAGTGGCCAGCTTCATCATTATAAGTTGATTTGTTGAAGTTAATAATAAAGAAGTACTTTTCCTGTCCCACCATATGAGGTTTTCATGGTTTATTTCATACTTGTTTATTGAATCTATAACCCATTAATCTATATATCAAATGCATGTGGAGTTTGTTGTTTGTCTTGTGTGAATGTAGGTCAGCCTTGGGAGGAGAGATGCAATCCAAGAGTGATCAAGCATGAGGAATGATCAATATCAAATGTCTGAAATAAGGTATGCTCACTTGATCTTCATAACTATGTATTTGCTTAGTAATAATGGGGATTAGATCTAGGATGACGGTAGAAAGTAGAAATATTTAGGTCTTTTCTACATGCATAATTAAACCCTAAGTGCTAGTCCATAGAGGGATTTCCTGCTCACGACAGAATTCTAGGTTTGGTCCCTAGTATGGTCGCCAATTCTGTTGTGAGTGGGAAATCCCTCTACGAACTAGCACTTAGGGTTTAATTATTCATGCAGAAAAGACCTAAAGATTTCTACTTTATACCATTGTCCCAGACCTAATCCCCATTATTCTTAAGCAAATACATAGTTAAGAAGATCAAGTGAGCATACCTTATTTCAGACGTTTGATATTGATCCTTCCTCATGCTTGATCACTCTTGGACTGCATCTCTCCTCCCAAGGCTGACCTGCATTCACACAAGACAAACAACAAACTCCACATGCATTATATATATATATATATATATATATATATATATATATTAATGGGTTAGAGATTCAATAAACAAGTATGCAATAAACCATGAAAACCTCATATGGTGGGACAGGAAAAGTACTTCTTTATTATTAACTTCAACAAAGCAAATCACAATGATGAAGCCGACCACTTCTCCACGAAACTGGTCCTGGGCTCCTCTTCAACTATCCACCAACTTCTTTTCTCTATATTTCTCTTTGCACAGGGATGGCTAAAGGGTTGGCACAAAGGGAATGCACAATCGGGTATAGTTTATTTACTATGATTCTCCTCTTCCAAATGGGACCCCTAACCCTTCTTTTATAGGCTAGAAGAAGCTAGGTATTTGGTTGAACCCTCGGCCATGCATGGCTGAAAGGTTTAGTTAACTCACCCAAAGTTGTGTGTTCCATCAGCAAATTTCCTTTTTTCGTGCTTCTGTAGGTCCACTCGGGCTATAGTGGGTCAGCTAACGTTGACATTGTAGATCCACGCGGGCTGTAGTGGGTCAGTTAGTGTGGAATTTAAAAAATGGAGTTTTTTAGAAGAGTTGTTTAGTAGTGTCTTGGAAAAGAAGGGCTATGAGATGGCCTAATGCCAGGTAAGCATGTATTGTGAAAATTATGGTTATAACAGTCCCATAGGGAGCTCCAACACCCATCTTTTTCCAAGTAATTATTTGGCATATAAACATTGATAATTGAGTAGATCATACCTGTGGATTAGTTAGTTAGAGAGACCATCACCCATAACTAATACTGTAGGTTCTCCTCTAGCTTGATTTCATCCGCGTTACAAATTTTACAAATCACTCCTGAAGCACCTCTCGAGATGATTTCTTTTCCTTCACCTTTTTTCCATTTTTTTTGCATTTCTTGGAGGGTTTCTAGATCCCTCATTTTTGTCTCCTGGATTAGAAGGATTGAAGGGTTTTCTATTTTTATTAGCTTTCTAACTTCTTATTTTTTGTCCCTTCTCCCTAGTCCTCTACAATTCCAGTAGACAACTTTCATCATTTATCAAAGGGTTTTGGGACCCCCCCTTTAGAGGGTTGATAGGCTTCTCCCTTGTGATGGGTAGACTTGTTTTTACCTGATTTAATCTCTTTCCTTAGTGCTTCCTCTAGAGTTTTTTGAATTCCCAATTCCTTCTCCCGATCTACAGCTAATTCCCTTTTATTTCTGTTACATTTTCTTCCTTCTTTTTTATTGTGGCTGGCTGGGTGACCTCTAAGTCTGAATCGCTATCAGAAGTTTCTTGTCTTTATTCCTCAGTAAAAATAGGCAACTCTGGAGGAGGATTCGAAATAGATTTTTCTATGTTTTCCCCACTTGATATCAAGATTTCTTTCTCTTTTACTTTTTTGTTTTCTTCTTGCCTCCTTTTTCCATTTTCTTCCTAGCTTTCCCTGAGGTCTTCCATGTTATCTTATGGTGGAAGTATGACGTACCTATTGTGATTTGATTCTCCTTTCTGGGGGAGTTGGAGGTATTTCTCGTGGATCTGTGGATTTTTCTCCTTGCCCTTGTGGAGGATTCATGGAAGCCTCTTTCCCATTAGTTTTTTTTCTTCTTGGTTGTTTCCATTGTTCATGTTTCAAATATTGCACCTAGGATTCTTTGGCTTGCGAGAAATTTTTTGCGAAATGCCCATATTCATGACATTCTTTACATTTGAATGGGATTTTCTCATAATCAACTTGTTGCACATAAGACCAGTTATCTAGAGTCAATTGGATTGCTTATGGGATTCATTTTTCTAGATCCACTTCCACACAGATTCTGGCACAATCTTGAATCCCTTTTCATGGTTTAGCACGATCGATGTATTTTCCCAACGAGTTACCTATGTTTCTTAGGGTTTCATCATTCCAAAAGTGAAGAGGGAGGAACAACAACCTTACCAAGACAGGGACTGCTGAAGGATATCATTTTATGAACTAAATTTTGGGGTCCATTTATTGATATACATTCCTCTTGCATCCATGAAATAAGGTCCACTACGAAAAAACAGATCCTTGTCTTTTTTTTTTTTTTCAAATAGGAAAGCAAAGAAACCCTTACCACAAAAGGCCACAAACATCTGTCCCTGGTTCAGTTTTTTCCAGTTTAACTCTAACCAGTGATGCATGGCTTTGGGAGAGGACCATAACCCCATGAAATTCCCTATCGGACCATTTTCTTCCAGTCTTAGAGCTAGCAGTTAGGCCGAAGAAGGACGGACAACCACTTTAGGAAACTCTGCCATTTTTTTTTACAAATCTAGAGGGAGCTTCCTTATGGACCTTTGCATAGGAGGATATCAGTGAAAGGAAGGTTGAAGGTCTGAAGAGGAAGNTCCCCCCCCTCAGAAGGATCCATGAACAACCCACCCATAGCCGCACGAAGCTGAAGAATTTAGGAGTTATTATAAGTTAAGTTTTAGGGAATTTAAACAAATTATGCCATGCACCTCCTAGGAGATGGAATGAAATGAAATGTATGTTTTATTGTGGATTTTACCAAGGGAAAAGGTAGACATATGACATGATACACAAATTACCTAGGAAAATTAATGAAATGTAAAGTTGAAGTGGATTTCATCAAGGAAAAAAATTGAACTGGAGTTTTTCACCACTCACAACTAATATAAAATTATAGTTAAGAAGTAGATAATTGAGACAAAGATTCTTCTTCGGTAGTCTCAAATTGGTTGGTTCCAGTTCCATCTAGGTATACCTACTCATACTTTCACCCTCCTCCCTAATATGGTGCACTAATAATACTTGGGTTCTTACCTTGGATATGATTCTAGAAGCATCTTCTTTTAGAATTTGGGATAGTCCTACCCCTGGAGAAGAAACATGGTGTGGAAGGGATAATAGTTCAATTTTGTTTGTCGTCTACTGCTATGCAAATATTTGAAGCATAAATTGGTCAAGATATCAAGAATGCTTCTCCCTTTTCACCTTCCTCACTGTAAAGTGATCAATAACGCTCTTCCATTTCTACCTTCCTCGTTGTAGAAATACAATAGTTGATATCAACATAGTAAGCTGATTTTACTGAAATAAACACACAAGCGTCAATACTAATATTATATTAGGAATCCTACATGTCAAACCTTACTTAAAGAGATATTTCAAGACTAATTTTATGTTGTTGGAAACGATCAAACTCAAGCTTTCATGCTGATTTTTAGAGAAGGACATTAAACAATTTCCCATCTAAATAATTTAAAATTGTGTGTAAATTATAAATCTAAATAAATGTAAATAATAATCAGAAGATATTAATAGGGATTGAAACTTTCCCTATCCCTGGTATTAGAATTTTAATACCTATCATGAGCATCAAGAACTAAATTTTTTACCAGAATAATAATAATCAAAGTCCAAGTATGACTCTATATGCTTCGGGAAAGGACTAATCAATGATGACTAGGAATTACTTACTATTGATAGAGGAAACAATATAAGAATTGGACTTCTTGAGCTAACCATGCATAACGAGAAATGAATCTTTCAAAAAGATTGCCTCATTCATTAATATTACAAGTTCTTCATAAGGCATTCAATACAACAACAACAAGCCATTTTTTTTTCTCAAAATGAAGCTTTTTGTTGCACCTATCCGATTCTTAGTACATCATAACCTTCTTTTCTAGACATTCCCATTGTATAACCTTCAAATTCATCGATATATAATAGATTCTCTTAAAAAACGAGAATGAGAACAATTGTAAATGCTTCGACTTCTTTTTCTGCAACCAAAGAGGGGATAAATTTTAGAAAATCAAATAGTGAACCATTGATTTGATCACAAAGAAAGGTACTTCAAACAAAATTTTTGAAGGAGTGAATTTTTTGGCCTATAAATGAGGCATTGTAATAAATTTAATCACCGAAAAAAATTGTAGAACCATAGCATGATATAAAGAAGTTAATATTCTTCGATCATTGAAAATTTAGCCTGGGTTTTGTTCATCATTGATCAATGTTAGCACATACATATATATTAATATTTAATGGGCAAGTGGAAGGACCAAAAAAATAATTTGGATTCTATTTCAAACTAAAGAAGGAAGTGGATATGAATGGGCCATGTTATTAGTGAAATAGGTTAGTTAATGGGACAATTATAATTATAATATAAAATATGGGTAATTGTATTTTGTTGATGGGTTTGATCATCAATCAACAAGTTCATGTATTTAATATATTTTATATTTATCAAAGATATTTATATTGTAACCTATCAACCATTATGTTAATTGGAGGTATCATTTTTTTCTAGTTATTTTTATTGGCCTAAGGATTGTGGTATAGTGGAGCTTATATGTTTTTGTGGGCTACATTTCTCAATCAATGTAGAATTAATTTTTTGTATAGAGAGGTATTTATGTCATAGAAATAATTCCATTATGCATATATTTTAGTCATATCTGACTTAGTAATGGGTATTTTTCTAGGAAAGCATGTGAAAGGGGTACTGTGGAGTACTTCCAATGAGAATTGTTTTTTTGCATAGAGGGGGACGATAAAACTGATCAAAAAGGATATTACACCACAACTAATAAACCACTATGTTAGTCATGATGTATAATGAAAAATAGTGTGTATCCAATGACATAAATTGCATCACGGGTTTAAACATGGTCATTGTCTTTATTTATTTATTTATTTTATTGGGGGAATCGACAACTCGTGGTTCTCGTGCTCGTGTGACACGGGGTCGATCCCCGTCGGCTACCACTATAAACCCAGGTGCAACCACCCAGCCCGCAAGAATGGAACACAAGTAAATCTGGGTGAGAATCGAACATGATACTTCATTTTACAAATTTCCTTCCATTTACACAGCACTTGCCAATCCATCTACACCCATGCGGGCATGGTCACTATCTTTATGATAACCCTTCAGAGTTCTCTTTTTTTATAGAGGTTGTATTTAGTTATTGTTTTTACCTCAATTTCAAAAAGTGATGCTTTCAATATCGTCCTTTTTTGGGGGTTAAAATTACAAAATTTTGCAACCATAACCTTAAAAGCCCATAATGTTGTTAACAAAAACCTTAAGGCCAACCGACAAATCGAAAAGTGGTGCTACTAGAGGCATTTTGTTTTTTAAATTCAGGATTAAAAGTACAACTTGTTTGAAACCATAGACTTAACAACTAATATCTTTGTAACCAAAATCTTAAATTCAACCACTAAATCAAAAAGTGGTACTACTTGTTAATACACAGTCTCACACCCAAAGTGAAAACTCCTAATGCCTAGATGGAGACATGTGAAACTAGGAGGATGACCATTGTCACCTCACCATCACTTTGCACTTTAGAAAAAGGGTAGACCTAAGTCAAGGGGGGATTCTCTTTGGTTGCTAGGCTCATATTGTATGGTATAGAGTGGGAGTAAAGGGAACCTAACAACATGAATGGATGGATTCCATGGAAAGTATTAAAAAGGACGGACTTGGAAATGATAAATGAAAGGGAATTTTTAGTGCCTAGTTTCTTTGACTATAGAGGTCATGGATGTAATATAAGTAGCTTATCCACCTAATGGTTAAGAAATATAGATAGAAAGTGAAACATTCTCTATATCTTCTCCTAATTTGGCAAACAATAGATCACAAAAGTAAATGGGTAGGAACTCACAATAGGATCTTTACTACCAAGTCAATTCATAAAGGCGAGTCAAGCTTCACTCAAAAGATGTTTAGGATTTAGACTCCTTCCCTCCAAGGCTAGGTGCAAGCTATTCACTCACAAAGGAGATTTATAGCTTTAATTCCTCTTCTTAGAAACAATGTGCTCCTACAAATTGACTTTGACAATCAACCTTGTAATCAAAAGCAACCAATTACATACTAGAATATGTACCACACATATAAGATTATAGAAACATAAATTACAATCTTAACACAAAAAGGTTATCTTCATTCCAAAAGATTGTAGCTAGGCATGCTCACAAGTTCTCTCATTGTTCCTCTATTCTAATCCAAGTTACAAATGGAGAGAGAAAATCCTTATATATGTTTGACCTCTAAATCCTCTTCAACAAAATATTATTTCCTAATGAGATTTTCCAAGGAGAAATACTAAAATATTTTCAACACCTACCTAAGTGGGAGAATTAGATCAAGAGCCCATATAAAACTGATTGGATACAATTTTCTATATGATTCTAGTGCCACATTCCACCTTCTTCCACCCTCATCTTCATGCAAAGGCAAATTTTGGATGCCATTTGTCCTCCTCATGTATAAGGTGCTCTCCAAGAGATAATTACCTCAATAAAATAATATAATTGCCAAGTCAAATGAAGTTGAGCACTTTATCAAATGTTTGCAGGATGCCAATTGTACAAGCCTCTTCATCTAGGCACTCTCAAGCAAATACAAAATTCCAAACAATCATATTGCTTGGTCAAATGAGTAGGGAAAATTTGAGAGGTTTTCCATCTGTAAAGCTCCAAGGAGAGGGCACTTTTTTAGCTATGCATGAAAATGCCAAGCATCTTCATTCTGGTAACTCCTCTAGAATCTTTTATATCCATAAAACCAATAAAATATCTTCTCTAACAAGTGTGTCCTTGGTACTTGTGCCTTAGGGACCACTTTGACTAGAATAAAACAAATAGAATTGTAATTTGTGTTTGTATATAGATCTTCACAATGCATGAATTTTCCCTAGTAAAGAGAGAATGTGTGTGCCCTTGAAAAGTGTGCATCTCTGACAAGTCAAACCATTAAGAAGCCAAGAAGGAAATGTACCTTTGTAATTTGTGCAATGGGTCCAAGTCAAGTTACTTCACATGTGTGTAAAGGTGCGAACAAGGGTAAGTAGGTTCTCTTAGTGGGGCACACCACTCAATGGCCTAGGGAAGTGTGTGATGGGGTTGAAATAATGACATGAAAGGATAAATACTAGGGTGCATGCATACTATCTCCTAGTCAAACATGAAGACCAAATAATTCCTCAAAACGAGTGACATGGTAAAGTTTAGATGTGTGAACAAGGATATTTTGAGGATAGGTAGAATTAGATTTTGTATGCGTTGCCTCAACATGTGTGCTAGAGGGGGAAGTACTAACTTAAGTTGTATATCTCATGGACAAAACGTTACATTCCCTAGTGAATAATTGGGAATAAAACTTAGGGAATTTAAACTCATGGACAATTATAACATTTAAACATTAATAGACTAGTATTTTGGCATTTATAAAGGTTTTAGGATTTTAAATTTTAATTAAAATATCCCAAACCAATTAGGTGTGTTCACACTGGAAAAAGTGAAATTATAAGAATTGAGGACTTATTATAAGTTAAGATTTAGGGAATTTAAACAAATTATGCCATGCACCTCCTAGGAGATGCAATGAAATGAAATGTAGTTGTTAATGTGGATTTACCAAGGAAAAAGGTAGAAATATGACATGATACACAAATTACCCAGGGAAAAATAATGAAATGTCATGAAATGTAAAGGTGAAGTGGATTTCACCAAGGAAAAAAGTGATACTAAGTTGTGACAAATAAATTACCTAGGTTAATTTATTGGGACCACAAATTTCACATACAATCTTTGTTTGAGGAATTTCTTGGATTATTACAAAGCTTATTAGAGGCTCCATGTGTTTGGTTGTCATAGAAAACATAGATTCTTATCCATATCAATTTCCAAAAACACTTGGGAAGTGACTGAAAAATGGGTCGAAAGTTTATGACATGTAAAAATGTGTTATAATTTTCGAGGTGTAGGACCATT
>ML786136.1:216648-254844 GCA_009831015.1 Picea engelmannii
TATCCAATGAAGTATATTAACACTTGCTGGATGAAAATGATTAAATTTTTAAGAGAAATGATGTTTGAATTGGAAGTTGTTAAAATCAAGAGAGGTGACTTATTTCTTAAACTTGTTGATATTACAAAAGAACTAAATGGCCCTAATTTATTAATGGATACCATACTTGTGTCGAAAGAGAAACTATTGGAACAACTTAAAGTATTAAAAGTTACATGGGCAAGTGAGTTTAGTGACTCGGTGGAATTCTCTGAAGATGAGGTGGAGAGGTGGCTTGTCCTATACATAAATAAAAATGATGATATTGAGGACACATTGCACCAATCAAGTATTGATTTAAGAGAAATGGAGAATAAAATATTTTAAATAAAAACCAAACACTAAATAATGGTTGCTCCGATGAGGGAGTACATAGAAGAATGGTTAACACAAGAATTGGTTAATATCATCGAGACAGATCAACATGAAGTAGTTACAGTGGTTATTCCACCTCCATCACAAAAACAACCATCTACAAAGGACGCCTCAACAAGCAAGTAAAGGGGTTCAAAAAATTTACATCAGAGTAAGTCAAATAGAAACCTTATTCTTGCCCTTGCCATCTTTCTTCTTCAATCATTTGTTGATTTTCCTTTTATGTTCCCAACAACCTACGAAACCTAAGGTTGACCCTTGACTACTTGTATTTTGTCTTCCAGGTATCTCTTTCATTTTATGGTCTGCAGGAGCCCCATCCCAGTCCTTTTTGAAGGAGAAATAGAATTCTTTTTATTTTTAACCTAATGCATTACTGCCTATTTATTTAAAAACAACTATTATTTTTGAGATTCCTAGAGAACTAGTTTGGGACATAACATTATTGATTTCTCAAGAATTCCAATTGAAGCATGAGATTTCAAATGTGTGTACATCAAAATCTTTATTGGGTTTAATGAAATGATCATTTAGAGTTATTTGTTATATGTGGTCCATAGTTTCTTTTCTCTTTCTCGAATATTGTGTTCTCCTTTGATGATTGTTGTGATGGAAATGTTGTCCTGCATAAATGCATACTCTTTTGGTTTATAAATATTGTAACATAGTGTAAATATTTGCTTTATACAAGATACCCGGTCCTTTCTCAGGTATTCTTTGCATCTGAATATTTTTTTAAAGAAGAAGCCTGGTCCTTTATTAGGAATTTTTATGTTCTTGTATGTTATTTGAAATAGAGGAGTACCACCTCTTTAAAAGTGTAGGGGGGATTTATCCTCACGAGTTTGACTTAAATACCATAAGATATTATTTTATATCAACATTTTTTGCAACCATACCGGGGAAATAAACAAAAGGTTGGTTTCATCGATTAAAAATTTAATGACTCTACTTGAACCCCACTAACCCCAAATAAAAATTGCATTAAGAGATCAAAGAAGTATCCTACACCAGTTGTATGACCTGACAATCACAACAACAAGGATTCATGTTGAACTCAAAAGAACTTGGGAAGTTCGTGCCCAAGAAGAAGAAAGGGATATATCCCTAAGATGAAGAAGACAACTGTAAGCCTAAGAAAAGTTGGAATCATACAAGGGTCCAATAACAAGAAGTAAAAGTAAGAAGCTTGTGATTCACAAAGATGGATAAAGCTCAAGATCTAAAATAAGTGACATATTAATCATGGGTGATCGAGAAGAACCAAGAAATTAAATTCATAATGAATAAAG
Organism: Picea engelmannii; assembly: GCA_009831015.1. NCBI lineage: Eukaryota > Viridiplantae > Streptophyta > Pinopsida > Pinales > Pinaceae > Picea > Picea engelmannii. The sequence goes on from ML786136.1 coordinate 218,355, forward strand.
AGAATGAAATGATAGACAGAGAAACCCAAGATGAAGGTCTAGGTCCAACTCACTCAATTTACATGGAGGACAACACATTTCCAACGCCACCTCAAGGAGTTTTGACTATCTTTTTAGGTGATGGGATTATGGATCCAAGAAGACATATGGATCAGTTCATAACTATTTGTGATATTCATTTGATTCAACATGATGATGTAATGGTCAGAGTCTTCTTCCAAACTTTGATAGGTCCAACCTGTGAATGGTATATTTCCCTCCCAACTCAATCAATTAGTTCATTTGATGATTTAGAAAGTATTTTTATGACTATGTATGCATATTATATTGCATAACATACTTTTTTTACTCAATTTACCCAAATACATCTCAAAAAAGGGGAAAGAATCAGGGATTTTAATTTATGATTGTTTAAGAAATTGAATCAAATCCCAGAAGGGAAACGACCAAATGACCATGTCATATTTGGATGTTACAAGAACACCATGCCTTTGAATTTGAATTATGCATTAAGATCTTAAAAAATAAATTAATTGAATGAGGCAATACAAAAGGCAACAAAAATGGAAGAATACATGTTAGAGACCAATGTTGATCCTGAGATTATTCTTGGAAAATTACAAAGATAAATGACTAGTCTATCAATAGCACCTTGAGGATGATCTACTTCCATAAGTTTTGAAAATAGAGCAATTGGGGGAGGAATTCTCCAAGGCATCCCCCCTAATGTGAGAAATGATCATGGAGCTTCTTAAGAAATAAGACAAAAAATAGATATTGCTCAAATGAGTAGAACAATTTGACAAATGAAGAATGAGATAACTAGACATAAGAGAGGTGAGAATCTCATTCCACCAAACCCAAATATGAGAGTTCTAGTGCCCAATCAAATAATAATAAATGATAGAATTGAATAACATAGACCAAGAGCACCCAAAGTTCCAAATCCAAATGTTGATGTGCTAGAAGAAATTGTAGAAGAAGAAAACTTTGAATTTTTTTTCATGAAACAATCATTAACCAAGATGAAGTTTTAGAATAAGTACAAATGGAATGAGGTCCATCTTTTTATATTTTTAATGAACAAGATAAATCTGAGTATTCACAAGAAAATGTTGTTTAGATTAGAACACAAGTGAATAAATTCAAAACAAGGGAACAACCTGAAAAAGAAAAAGTGAAAGCTAACACTCCAGAGCCAACTAAACAACAACCATTTGTTAATCAGATGAAGACTCCACTACAAATGAATTATAACCTAGTTGATGAGTTAGCTAAGATTTGAATTACTTTACCATTCATGGAGGTAGTCAAGATACCTCAACAAAGGGATAGTATTTTGAAGATATTGGATGATACAAATTCAAGAATAGAGGCAGTTGTGATGAATACAAGGAAACAACCGAATGTTACATCAGTAAGGTTGAGGGATAAATTCCCTCGATTTTACTTATCTTTAGAAAATCATGATTTCACAGTACACAATTGTTTGGTGGATAGTGGATCCACTAACAATATTATGCCACTATCAATGATGGAAGCTCTTGGAATGGAATTTATGAAATACTATGAAACTGGTGAAAGCATATATGTCATTTATTCAAGAAAAGTCTCATCTTATAGATGGTAAAATTGGTTAGCAAAGATTCAAGAATATGATTTGGAGATTAAATGTTTGAAATCTTTCAAGGGGCATAGATTATGTACATTCATGAATGGAATTGAAGATGTGAACATCTCTTCCCCTAATAAAATTGAAATTGTAATACAAGGAGAAAGTTTAGCAACATCATAATGGTATTTAAGGATACAATATTCTATCTGAAATCTGGCCAATTTCCTTCGGGAATGTATTCTAAGTAAAGGAGAGCTTTGAATATAAAAACTAATCAATATGTACTTGTCTCAGGGGTTCGTTTCTAAATAAAATATGATGGAATTCTATTAAGTTGTTTATATTGCCCAAAATCTAGAGAAATACTCCAATAATTTCATAGTTAGGTTTGTGGTGGACATTGTTTTCGAGTTGTAACTGCTCACATAATCATTCGGGTTGATTATAATTGTATAACTAAGTTCAAATATGATTATAAAATGATTCGAAAATGCCTTCCATGCCCAACATTTTTTAGGGAAAATGAATAGGGTCGCAATGTCATTATGGTCTATAACAGTAGAGAAACCATTTTCACAATGGGGCCTTGATGTGATGGGTCCAATAAATACAAAGTCAAGTAAAGGACATGCTTATATTATCATTGCAACTGACTATTTTACCAAGTGGAAAGAATCTGTTGCTTTAAGAAATGTTGACTCAGAACAATTGATCCTTTTCTTAAAATAAAATATATTGTCTAGATTTGGTGTACCAGAAAAGTTCATAATAAACAATGGTTCAATATTCTTTGGGTCAAAGTTTACAAATTTCTATGGAGAATATGGAATCTTCACGGGTCAATCATCTGACTATTACCCACAAGGAAATGATTTGGCTGAGTCAAAAAACAAATCATTAATTCATATTCTCAAAAGGACAATTGAATCCAACCACAAAAATTGGCATAAGAAATTGATAGATGCACTCTGAGAAAGCCACCTTACTCCAAAGGATAGCACTAGACATTCCCCATATACCTTAGTATATGAAAGAGAAGAATTATTACCATTACATTTGGAATTGAATGCCTTAGTCCTTGCTAGAAACAATGAAGATCAACTGGTTTTCAAAAGGATTTTCAAAAGGATCAACTTGTTTTGTTGTGGAACAAAGAAAAAGAAAAACCATCTTTTCACACAAAATTTGAAGCTCTTTGGATTGGTCCATACCATATTGAGAAGGTCATTGGTTACAATTATTATTTGTTGAAGGATATGAAAGGAACGATTCAAGAATTTTGTGTCAATGGGATATATATTAAGCATTTCTTTTAGTAATCCCCCAAGCCAAAATCTGTACATAGTCTTCTTTGTACCCCTTTGTATATTCTTCATCAATTTATTTCTCTTTCCATTTTTTTCCTTGTTCCTATCTTTTGACTCCATTTTCCCAATGGACCAATATTCTAGATTCTCAGTAATCCATAGGGGATTATTGTCTCGCAGTTCGAGCCAAATGTTGATCTACATTCATTGATCAACATTGGTACATACATATCCATCCTTAGTCTTTTTCCTTTTCTTGATTTGTTCCTTGTATGTTCTTTACTTAGTCATTTTTCTTCTTTGAAATGTGGGTTGTGGATCAAGCTACTATCAAATTCCTATGTACACAAACTTGCAAGTCTACACTTAGCCACTTTTCATGAATTCAACACTTAGTCATTTTTATGTGTTGCAGGAGTCTCATTGTGAGATACCAACCCATCCCTGTCCCGCAAATCCTCATTTCCCATAACCTGCAAATTCACATCACTCATAATGACCTTTTCTACTTCCACGTCCTCCAAATTGCACTATTTTCCTTTTTATACTTAGCCAATTTTCTTGATTGTGTATCTAGGACATGCTTCCTTTCCACTTACCTTTTCCCCTCATACCCATGCCCTACAAATCACAATCTCATTTTCTCCAAAACAACCCATCCACTTTCGCAACCCGCATAATGGCATCTTCTCATACTTAGTATATTTTATCATTGTGGATGTGAGAGTCCTCCCCTTTTACCTTTTTTATTTCACATGTTCCATGTCCTGCATCTCACAATCATGTGCTCATCATATTGCACCTTCCATGTCCCACTTTTCACTTCCATACTTAACCATTTTCCATCTTCCATGACATCACAACACCATTCCCAATGGAATTTATTTCCCCCTCCACCACGTCATCTACCACTTGTGTGAATCTAATATTGTTATTAAAGTGGCGAATATTTCGTAAAGCTTTGTAATAAATCCCAAATCTTATCGTGCAAGCCAACAACTTTGAAATAAGAGCTATGGTGGTTAATAATCAAGGTGGTACACAATAAATTTAATAAAGGGTTAATACACCATGCTATAAAAATGTTATATTGATAGTAGCACCACCTATTTGTAAGAAGAAAAAGCGGTGTAAAGATATGTCAAGTAGAAGAAAGGACATATATTTTGGAGACACATTTAACATTATTGGATGAGAGGATCACGAGTTCTAGTGGTCACAAGATTACAAGTGGTATATGGCACTTTCCCTCGAAGAGAAGGAAAGAAACCAAGTTTGGAGCTTAGGTATAGCATTGGCCAGTTGTGTGCCTGAAGTGATGGATTTCAAATAATTAGTTCTCTAGTGTGTGTTGGAAAGTTGGTTGTCATTGATGTCAACCCTAGAAGAAGTCCAAGAGATGGGTGTATTTGGATAAGTCTCCAAAATGGTCCCCTTATGGTGTATCTCTAAGCATGGCCCTCATGGGAAGATGTTTTTAATAAGTCTACAAGAATCCCTGGAAATATGGCTAAGTGGTTAAGTTGTTAAGAAGCCCCAGAGGTGTGGTCATTAAGCCAAAAGTTGTTTGAAGAAAAAGCGTGTGAAGTACATTGTAAATGCATGCACAAGCCTCATAGATGGATAGTGCTCTTCATTCTATTTCCAACAATAGGTGGTATGCCACGTGGTTCCTCATGGTTGAGAAGTTATGCCCTCTTAAATATGAAGCCCCAAATGTAAATAAAGAACCCTCGAATCTAAGGACAAAAAGTTACAAGTCAACCCCTAAAAAGTGTTGCAAACAAGAAGTTACAAGTCAACCCCACTACAATGAATATTAAAATAAATATTAAGGATATTGTTCGTAAAGTCGTCCCCAATGGAATAATCATTAAAAATTAATTTGAATTTTATTTGGGTCAAGTCTGTCCTAAAAAGAGGGTGCCAGATATAGTATAAGAAAGGAACCTAGAAGTTCATTTGTTACATTAAATCAAGTGACTTTCATCTTAGGTAACTAAGGATATTTGAGGCAAATTTCAGATGGAACATGAAGTGAAGAAAGGCTAAATTCCAAGGGAGGATGAAGTCTTGATGATGTGTTCTAAGGTATGTTATTTAAAGGTCATCTTAACATTTTCAGTATAACATTTTTTCTAGAATTATTCATATAGCCAAACTTGGAGGTTGTTGAGAAGACATATCATGGTACCTTTGGTACAAATTTCAGCTTCTAGTTCGTTGTACTTTTGGAGATAAACTTTGTGGAAGATAGGGTTTTTGACTAGTCCTGTAACTATCTCGAACAAGTGTTTCAGGTAAAACAGTCATAACTTCTTTATAGAGGATCAAAATTATATGAGACCAATTGCATTGAAAATATTGTAGTCTGTAGTATTTTTTTTGTGAGTTTCATAATTAGATATAAAATATTGAGCGCGTGGCATGTTGTACAAGTTTGATCTCCAGAATAGGATAGAATTCAGGAAGGTTTTCCATTTTCACTATTTCTCCTTTTCAATGAGGAATCAAGCAACAAAACTTGTAGAAATTCCATAGAAGATATCAAATAAGATTGGATAAAAGTTTCAAACCTTGATTCATTACACGTATAGACTTATACTTGTTGGAAGTTACGATTTGTGATTAATCCAGAAACTAATCCCAAACAAGTGTTCGAGATAAATTTAACAAGTGATGTTGGGGTTTATATGTGGACCCATGTGGACCCAATTTATATGTGGAACCATTTTCTAAGTGGACCCAATTTGACGATGTTGAAGTTGAGGAAGGTATGATGAGCAGAGATCGTATTCACCAGGTTGTTACATGATTAAAGGTATGTCGTTATATGTGTTTTTGAGGGTTATATCTTGATGTTATGGTATATTCTTGAGGCATATCTTGGAGAGTCTTTTGCACATGGATAGAGACATATGTTTGTGATTTTAGGCATATTATTTGAGGTATATATTTGGTACATGGTTTATGGTTTATCATGGATGTTATGACACTTGCTTGAGGCATATCTTTGGCACATGGTTTGAGGCATATATTGGTGATGTTGGGCATACATTTTGAGATATGTTCTTGGTGATATTGGCATATGATTTATGTGAATGGATCTGGTTTGATTATGATGATGTATTTGTATCAGTGACAGGTTTATTATCAGTGACAGGTTGATTATTAGTGACAAGTTGATTATCAGTGACAGTGAGAGGTTTATTATCAGTGACAGGTTGATTATCAGTGATCATGACAGGTTGATTATCAATGACAATGACATGTTGATTATCAGTGACATTTTCAGTGATAGATTGAGTCTCCATTTATATTTCAGGGAGGAAGGAAGAGGCTACTAAAGGGGTTCGTATGCTCCTTCCAGTTAGAGCCAAAGAATACAAGGAGTTGGATCTTCCTTTAGGTTGGAGCCTATAAATCAAGGGGTCGTAGCATCCTTCTAGTTGGAGCTGGAGAATTCAGGGAGTTGTAGCTTCTTTTAGGTTGGAGCCTGTAAAAAGGGGGTTAGAGCCTCCTTCTAGTTGGTGCTAGAGAATTTTGGAATTTGATGCTTCCTATGAATGTCATCTTTTGATATATAAGAAAGCATTCTGTGGATTTCTCCCATTTTGGTTTCCATGTAAAATTTTGGTGTACTATGTATTTGTGGTTGTATGTTATGCATTGTTGAATGGCATTGTTAATGATGTATTGCATCCAATCATAAATGATAAATTAATTGATAAGTTGAATATCATGTGTTTTGATTAAAAGTTGTAAAAAGTGCTCAATACTGATTCACCCCTGCTTAGTATTGGTGAATATTCCAATAGTGTGCAAATAAATTTAGCACAGAAAGAAAAATTATCAAAGTTCAAGGGAAGCCGCTAATCTCTTTGACTCCCTTAGTTTTCACAAGAATGTTGCGACTCCAAAAACCCACCATGTAGTTCAAAAAAGAGGAAGCTCGTGAATTTCTTAAGGAACACTGAGGAGAAGTAGATCTCCTCGAGAACTATCTTGCTAGCTTGAGCACTGTTACAGTTTCGCTCAAGTTGAGGTAATTTCTTTGAAATACCCTTACAAAGAATTTGCCTGGTTGTTTTCCGGGATAATTGGATTGGAGTCCATGACCTTTGCTCCAAAATATATTTTTTATATTCTTCACTTTGTTGTTCACGAAGAATCCTTGATTAAATGGGTATGAATTATTTCAAATGAGATATCATTTAAATTGGGTGGTTTGAGAAAAACCTAGAAATTATATATGAATTATTTTTTGGTATATGCTATAGCCTACTGCCACATATTTGAAGACTTGTCGAGATCAAGGAGTGTTGATTTCAAGGTGGAACCAATCTTTGTCCGGTATCCTTCATTATTGAGACACAAAACTCAATAAAATTTCTACGAAGTCCATAATAGTTTTATTTTTTTCTTAAAAAAATTAATCTTTGGTCCTACTAAATCACAATTATCACTAGAGGCTACCTCCTTTCTTGTCAAGAAAGGAATTTTTTAGACTATGGAGGATTTCAGTTTTTTGAGACTATTCGGTTTCCAGGGGAAACCCTTCTTGCTCTCCTTTTATGTATCTGATAAAATCTTTGTCACCGAGGTGTACATACAATAAAAATATTGGGCACACTTCTTCAATGAAAAAAGGAAGAAATAGTTCATTCCACTACCTTGGAGAGTTGGGGAAATTGTTTTCAAGCATATTTCTCACTTGGATGAATTTGTAGGTCAATTTGATCAACTTGGTTTAAAGGAAGCTCAATGCAATGAGGGTTTTGACCATAAAGACCTATTTTCTGCACACATGTCCCTGGTGGGATATTGTTCTTATTTTTATAAGTATGAACAGTTCAAGGAAGGAGGAGGGGACAATCAAAATATCCTCGAGGCCTCAATTAGATAATCCTTAAATGATGTTGTAGAAGTGGATAGTACTGATGAGTGCTATAGACAAAATGGAAAAGAGGAAACAAGAAAAAATCATAATTCACCTAGTGTTTCTTAGAGTGGTACTTCTATAAAGACAAAATCTAGAAGTAGCGGTCTAGAACCAAGGAAAACACCAGTTGAAAATTAAGATAACGGTGGTGATAAATACCCTATGAGGAAAAATTTGGAAAAATCTCATGTTGTATATACTCTTGTTAAAATAAAGAGAGAAACTCAGAAAACGAGACTGGAGATACTTGAAATTTAGGAAAGTCCCTAAGCTATAGATGTAGATGAAGTGATAGAAGAACCCAACTGGCCAGAACAAATATTATCGGAGACTATGGAAATTTTTGAGGCTTTGGTTACTCAAGAACTAGATATCTTTGAAGAAGAATCTGTCACACTTCACCATGCAACCTACCATAAAAGTTCCAAGAAAGTGGCCCCTGCATTCATCAAACCAAAAGGCATCTTGTCATACATGAAAGTACCCCAGGGTGTGGTGAAAGCAGTTTTTTCCCTGTCTTGTTCATTCATAGCGATCTGATTATAACCAGAGAAACCATCTATCATTGACATTCGATTAGCTCCAACAACCTTTTCTAAAATATGGTCCATCTTGGGCAGTGGGTAATTATCTTTGAGAGACGACTTGTTTAAGTTTCAGAAATCCACACACAGTCTGATTTCCCCGTTCTTTTTCCTGACTGGGACTAGGTTAGCTACCCAGTCTGAGTATCTCAAAGGTACTATTATTTTTGCGTCCAAGATTTTTTTAACTTCCTTTTCTATCACGGGTAACAGAATGGGGTTAATTTGCCTAAGCTTTTTCCTAAACGGTTTGACCCCAAGCTTCAACGGTATCTTGTGATCAATAATGGAAGTGTCATACATTTTCAATTCATCATAGGACCAGGTGAAAACATATTTATATTGTCTGAGTAAGTCTTTATACTTAACTTTCTCTTTAGGAGGGAGGAACTTCAATATTTTTACCATCCGGGGTTCTTTTTTGGTTCCTACATCACAGTCCTCGACCTCCTCTGGTTGGGGCTGCAAGGTGGACTTTACAGGTATATCATTCTGATCAAAAAGTCTTTCCAAAGGTATCAATCCTTTGGGAATATGATTTCTCTTAAGGACCAGCATACGATGATCTGCAATTTTTTCTCGGAAGACCTCAGGTTCCTCTCCTTCTTGCATGATCCACCTGGAGTCATTCAAATTTTCTTGGTTAGCGTGAGTATCTGAGAATTCTCCTACTACTGTAAGGAATTTCTTAATTTGTTTGTCATCTTCGAAGAATTGCCAGTGTCGGATATTGTCTGGTATGGAGGGTTTGTATCTGATCTCAATGTGATACTTCAGTTTGAAGGTCATGGGACGAGAGAAAGTTGAAGTTTCCTTTGCCAATGCATCAGCATGCAGATTCTCTACGCGAGGGATAAAATGGATATTTATGGATGAGAAAAAGATTTCCATGAGATCCCAAGCACAATTTCTATACGCTCTTAGTCTGGGGTGCTTGTCTAGGTACTGTCGGTTTACTTGTTTTACTATCAATTCTGCATCACCATAGACCTCCAAGTTTTTTATATTTATCTTTTTGGCAGCCTCTAATCCTAAGATCAATGCTTCATACTTGCATACATTATTAGTGTAATCTATGTCCCATTGCAGACGATAGGACAAAGGGACAATGAACTTACCTTCAAGTGCCACCAGAAGTACTCCCACACCTGCCCCTTCAGAAGACGAAGCACCGTCAAAATACATTTTCCAGACGCCAGTATTGCACAACTCTTCTGTCATGGGGTTTGACTCCTCTTTATTTGTATCAATTTCCTCCAGGAAACCATCCAGACCATCATAAAAGGACAAGATGCAATTTCCCAGGTCTTGGTCTGTAACGTAAATAGGGAAGTTGTGCGGGTTTTGAGGGTCACTGGCCGTATATGCCAATCTTGTTTATCTGTATAATCGAGTGAAATGACCATCAAACATAGGGATTGTGTCATAATTCATGTCTAACTGAAGAGAACCCCCCAACTTGGCCCCCCATGGCCTAGACAACAATATGCCATACTTAGGGGGAATATCTGCAATAACCACATCCATCAGGATACTCTTAACCGGGACCTGCACCAGGGTGACTACCAGATCCTTTATCATCCCCATGCATTTAACATTTCTCGAGTCAAAAGAGTAAAGATTTCCATATGGTCTTGTGATCTGGAGCCCTAGTTTTTCCATTATAGTCTTGGGCATAACATTATGGGAAGCTCTGGAGTCCAACATACAATTATGCAGCAACTGATCATATACATTCAAAGTGATATAAAAGGGAGCGATGTTGTCTTTGGACCCTTCAAAATGGGGACCAAAAGTGATGTTAGGTCTATCATCTTCCAAGTTTATAACATCAGAGTGGCTTTCTAGTTCGGAGACACCTATCATTTTGGTAATTTTCTTGCAATAAACAGGGTTTTTCGCTAATTCCACCAAAGGGATTGGTATCTTAATTTTGTTTAACTCATTTTCAAAACTGAAAGCTCTACTTACCTTGTCTATTTCTTTGGTTGGGACTTCTGAATTCTTCCTTTCCGCCCTGTTTGTCTGGACAGCTTTATCATTCATGGTCTTAGTTGAAGATGTGGCTTCATTTACGGGTTCGGTCTCCTATGTTTGAGCTCCAACTTTTTTCATCTCAGGCTCTTGAGTGCTTACTCTTCTAGTTTTGTTGTTGGGTAATGGGGTCTCGTCTAAAAGAGGCTCATAAGCTTGGCCCCTTTGAAGGATTTTCTTGGGTTGATTCATGGAGGTGGGATTATTCTTAGATCTTAGGTTGTATTTTGGTTGAAAATCAGCCATCATTATCTCGGTTTTTGATTGAGATTCACAGCTCTCAGTGTGATCACCCTCCTCACTCTCATTTGACAGCTTTGGCATATTTAGAGAATTTTCGTAGTCTTCGCGAGTCAGATATGGTTGACTACAGTCATCACCGAAGTTTGTGACAGCATTATCTGAATCCTCGAAGTCTTGAAAATCGTTAGCTCCTATAAAATTTTCATTCTTCAAGGGAGCTTGTATCTTCTGATCTTCATTTTTTATTTGTCTTTGTTGATTAGGAGGGTTTTGATTTTTCTTGAAATCTTTTTTGGGGTAAGAGTCAGCCTTGGCATGTTCAAGTTCCATCTGGGTTATTTTATTTGACATTTCTTTAATCACTCTAGCCATGTCATCCACCCTATCATCTGAGGATCTATTGGACCCTGAAAGGCCAACTTGTTCTCTAAAGCGCTTGGTATTTCAGTTTCCAGTCTCTACTCTTGCCTTAAGTTTACCCGAAGCCATCATATTAGATTCTATCTCTACCACATTGTCCTGCATACGGTTTAAGGTGGCTCCCCTTTGCTCTCACAAAAGTAGTGTGAAATCCGGCTCGAGAGCTCCGGCGAAGGTCACTTTGGCCGAGGGTTGAGATGGCTTGACTTCATCTGGGATTTTATTGTACAATTTGTTGAATCTCAGAATGAATTCCATAACCGTTTCTGAGTTCCTTTTCTTCAAAGACCCAAATCAGTTAGATAATAGAGATGATCTTTTCGCTCGCCCCATTGTCTAAGGAAAACATCTTCCAAAGCATCATAAGACAGGATAGAAGGTGCGGGTAGGCTCTGAAACCAAGTTCGGACATGACCTTCAAAAGTCTGGACAAGGAGTCTCGAATACACATCCTCGTGCTCTATACCGAAGATATCTGTGAATTGGTCGAAGAAATTAATATGTTCAGCAGCAGTCAGATATCCCTCCCTGATGAATTTCGATAAATTCTTTATGTAGTTTTCTAGAAGGTCGTGTAGGGGGATGGGCAATATTAAAGGAGCGTATCGGGCTGCGACTTTCGCAAAAACTCTGGGAGGGGGGGCAGGCCCTTGACCTCCACCTCCTCCTAGAGGGACATTTCCACCTCCCCCTAGAGGGACTCCTCTCCCTCCTCCTCCTATAAACCCTCTGCCTCCTCCTATAAACCCTCCACCTCCTCCTTTGGCAGCTGGCATCGTTGTTTGTGGGGAGTTATACATGGGGTTTTGGAAAACGAAAAGGGAATCTTTATTTTCTTCGCGAAGAGGAAAGTCTGGTGAGGAAGGATAAGGAACATGAGGACTGAGCGAAGTTGAGGGTTCAGAAGGACTCTCAGCCTTTGGTGATGGGATTTCAAGTTGGTAAATAGCGGCGGTAGGCCTATAAGAGCCTCTTGCCTTTAGAATTTTTTTGGGATCGATAACGGGCGTAATCTACTCACCATCCGGGTTTTGTCTGGTATTCCTTCGAACAAATGCGAGTTTATTTCTTCGTGGAGTCACCAAGTGAAAGATAAAAATCCTTAGAAGGTGTTTACTCTTTGTTCACCATCAAAGGGTAACACTTTCAATGAAAAACACTTTGTCATTTTCCCAGGGAAAAAGATTTCGTAACTTTGGTCCCCGACAATGGTGCCAGTAAGATGTTGTTCCTGAATCTGTACTTAAGGCTCAGAAGTACAGTGTCAAGGCATCCGAAAGTGGTTAGGGTATGGAGAAGGCAGGACGTCAACCTTTGGAGAAAGAAACTAAGGGAGATTTCTTCGTTGGGGTTGTCTGGCTTTGAACTGTTCCTGAATAGTTATGTCTCGTTCAATGGTTGCCCATGATTGTTCAAGTTCGACCCGGTTAGTTGTTGTTTTAAAGATAGTGTTGAAGAGGTTTAAGGCGATGTGTGTTTGGTTCGATAACCTGAGTTCGACATTAGGTTGAGTTGGTATGGGAACTATCATGGGGGGAACAACACAGGTAAGAGAACTTTTAAGGACGGTTGAGTGTTGTCTCAGTTTAGTCTTAGAAAAGAGAATTTACGGTTGCAGTATTAACGATGGATGCAAATCTAAGGCTCTTTCCCGTAACTGTATTATATTTTTATAAAAGGGGCGAGATGGGAGAAAAACATTGATCCGTTTACAGTGTCAGGTTCCTGCCAGGGGAAAATCTCACGAAGTAAACGGGAGAAGAAAATATGTAAGAAAATAACTGATGTAACAAAAAATACATGTAGAATTCCAAAACTGCAAATTGGTCTTACACAGCTGATAGTTGGTGCAGAGGAAAGGCAATAAACAATTACAGAAGACTCAAATTTATTCGTTATAGTAGTGGTCATACTAAAGTATAATGAAGCACATCAATTATGAATATGAATTGAAATTTGAAAAATGAGGAACAAGAAAGCAAACTTGTAATATAGAAGTGGCGGAATTGAGAATCTCGAATCCGCTTGTATTAAATCTCAATGTAAAAAACTCTCTTACAAAAACTCAAAAAGGGTCCAGCCTTGTTTCTTTCTCTCTAGGGTATATTTATACAATTTCTACAAAGCAGGTAGAATCTCAATAGTCGCAAAATTTCAGTTATGACAGAGGAGAGAGAAATCGCTCCATTTCCCCTACTCTGTCTTTACTTAGTGCCAAGTGCTCGCCTTCGTGCGGACTCGGTGCAGGTGATACATATTTCCACCAGCTGAGATATGAGCCATGAAGGCTCCGCTTGATAGTTGGCCTCGACGAAGTAACATTCTCGGGCTAACTACTGTAGCTTGTCCTCCATTTGTGCATCGATGATGTCGAGGGCACTTAGTTGCGCGCTGGGCTGAATCATGTGCTTATCAACTCAGGACATGTCTACCATATCTATCTGAGAGATATCAGCTAAATCTCTCTCATCCTTCTCTTTCAAATCAAGTGAGATCTATTCCACATTCATTTGTATCAATGTTTCTACGTCGCCTCCACTATCCATACCTAACAGTTCGTCGTCTATAGAATTGAAGGCTTATTCTAATGAATTGGTCACCTTTTGGGCTTGCTCCTTGCCCAGGGCAATGTTGTGCTCCCAATCCTTCAGTAGAATATTACCTTTGGTTTGTTCTGGGATGGTGAGCCTGGGAGAACCTACCGAGACTCTATTATTCGTGGCTATCACCGCCTCCTGAAAGGCGACCCGAGCCACTTCTGCATCCCTCTCTCTGACAGTCAGGTTCTCGGAAACCTGATTCATCAACAGACAATTCTCTCGGATCGCTCCCACTTTGGCGAGCAAATTTTGTTGTGCAGAAGAGATTATGTTCTGAATCTCGATCACTTGGTATTTAAACCTCTCGACGTTGATCATCCTTCTTTCAGCAATCTCTACCTGAGCCTGCAGCTCTGCAATCATATTCCTCTGTTGGCCCGCCTGTATCCGACCATCTCGGACCACTAGATGTGCTTGCTCGAGCTTGGTTTTAAGCACCTCTATCTCATTTTTATCAACCAACCAGGCCAGTTCTATCTCCGCGCTCACCTGGACTTCAGCATTTTCCATGGCCGAGGCCAATCTGGCCTCGAGAGTCTTGATCAGGCGATTTTCCCTGTTGAGTTGGTTCTTTAAAAGTCCGACCGAAACTTGATTCTTCGATGCATACGCTCCCAGCGTCCCTGCGATCTCAGTGGTGAATTGCTCATTCTTTTTATTTTTTCCATCGGTCATGACCTTGAACTTCTTAACAGTCGATTCTCCCTCTTGGTAGAATTCCCTTTTTACTACCGCTTTCCTCTTTTTATCAAAGAAGAACTCGTTCGGAGGAAGTTCTTCTGCTCTTATGGGCCTTAGCTCCTCATTAAATATCCATCCTTCTGCTTTGTCTCGGAAACACCCGAACTCTCACCTCGCAACACAGCAGGGAGACCGCTTCGTCTATGCTCTTTCAATTTTAACACAGTGGTTGCGTCTTCAGGTGCCAAGGATCGGATCCAGACTAGAACTTCTTCATAAGACCTCACCCCTCGAAAAATATCATCCGAGGGTGAGTTCTCATGCTCGAATCTCTTGAGCCCACAATTTGCTAAATGGCTGCTCACAACCCTCTGTAGATCATGTTTCTTATACTCAATGGAGACAAAATTCAGGTCTTCCAGGGCTGCAGCCTTAGCTTTGGCATGCTCGAAATACAATAAAGAATAAGAATTCAGCCGAATGGGAAAAGACTACCACACCTTCTTTGAGTATCCTTTGAGTTCTTTACTCACCCCACCAATTACTGTCTGCCGGGCGACCTCGCGACAAGCCAGCTTGTCAGAGATGAACAATGGTAGCGCAAGCGGGGGAACAGTAGCCCTGAACACTCTGAAGTACGAGAACTCTACCTCCACATACCAATTCGCTATGCTACTCATATTTGCCGCAATGCTATCCAAGATACGAGGTGGTGGGTGACCAAAAATGGCGATATGCAGGGGCACCATCACCCAGTTGAAAATTTCATATATGAAACTTTCCACTTTATTTTCCCATAGCTTTTCGTGATATACATGTACGGGTCTGTCTTCGGCTGGAGTCCAAGCCCAGCTCATCAAAGGGAATGGGGTCATGGAGCATATCGCATCCATAATATATGCAGACATGAAAAACGAGGATGGCCTCCCACTTGCCTTCTGCTCCTGATACTCTGTGACTCGGTTGGCCAAACTATCTCAGAGTATCTTTGCCCAGTTAAAAGAGCAACCTTCTGCTACCCGAAACATCAGAGGCACCCACGCAATGAAAAAATGCGATGTGTCCTCTCTCCCAAATAATCAGCATGTCATCATAGCCACATAATTATACTATGGCTCCAGCGAAGTGATTGAATAAACGCCCTGGTCATTTTCTCTGAATTTCATGGTATGCGAAACCCAATCCTTTATCAAACCGGGCATGGTTTTATCATATTGTGTGCACTCCTTTTCTTTGAATTCCTCCAGGAATTCAGCACCATACGTGTATTCAGATGTCATCGAGAGCTTACACATGGTTTAGATATGCTCCGGCCTAAAAGTCTCGACCGTGACCCACTGGTCGTTCATGATAGTCCTGGTGGGTAGGTCTATGTGATCCAACGCCCATCAGATCATGTCATAATATGGGAGCAACCGTGGTCTGGATGCTACCCTGTGCATTTCGGATTGGACCACTATCTTATATTTAGTGTTCAGATCATCCTTTTCATTATCGTCTGAGTCTGAATAATTCACCAACTCTGATTGCAGAATGTCTGAAACAAACGACCAGCTAGGGACTGAGTCGACACTCTGGGGTGAAGTGTCGAAGACATTATTTGAGCCTTGTCCTGCGAACTCGACATTCACCTTTGCTGCTTTCCGTGGAGCCATAGCTGAAGCTTGTGTTTTCTCCCTTCTGCGATAGAACTGCGTATACATGTAGAAATTAGTTCACTCGGAAATGATGAGCTCTGCGTTCTTATGAAAATGCGTTCGTTATAATAAAATGAAACTCTTATATATATTTGAAAATTCGGTACTTTTCGAAATAAGCCTGTCCAATCGTAATTAGAAACAAATTTATTGCGTAAAATATGATCTTATATGCGTGGATTTACCCTACTTCTCCATTAATGTCATCAATTTCTGGCGGTTTGACAGTCAGTCGAAGTGTGGAGAGTGAATGGCTTCCTCGAGAAACGTGCAAGCCTCGAGGCGCGGGATATATCTTTCTTTATCTTAAATTATCAAATCTTACCAACGTTAATCAATTTCTCCCTGTTCGCTACATCATGGAATTTATTTTAACATTTTGAGTCTCCAACTCGCGAGATTGTGAGGACTGATTTTGGCTTAATTAACGGTAACCGCGATTTGGGGCGTAGTTAATTTTATCATCATTTTATTCGTCATATCGCAACTCAGAACTTCGAAGACAATTTTCTGGGAAATTAGTATGCCAAGTCATGAAATAGCGAGATGGTGATAATTAAAACTTAATTAAGGGGAAGGAAATCTTGGATTAGGCGATTAATTAATCATGTGATAATTTCCTCACGACTTCGGGAGTCGGGGTTTAGAAGCTGGAAACTTCGAAAAAGATAATGCCGAATGGCGAAAGGCCGAGAACAACTTTTACCATGGTTAGATTTTTGCCTTTGATTCTCGACATGGGTTATCAGAAAGGACTTCGCGTTCTTGGCTCTCAGGGCTGTAAAAATAAAAATGCGGACTTGGCGAACACCGAGGCGCGAAACCCCGATGACGTTTAATCATGAGTTAAAAGATTCTACCCTGGTTACTGTCTTGAGTCAAAAATCAAAACGACTTCGTCGTTTCGTGACTCAGGATGTGTGAACTCATGGATTAAAGTATCTGACTTGCGAGATCCCGAAGTAAAACAAAAAGAGCAAACAATCTTACGAAAGTGGACTTGTTTTGAGAGTAGAAAAGCATCGCTGCTTACGTGACAAGGTTGCAGAGTTTTCAAAGTCTCAGGGGGAAAAATCAAAAGGCCATCTTTAGATTTTAAGTATCCAAAATGAAAATTGTGACGGGTTAAAAAACAAGGGTGGCTCCAACATAGGCTCCAACTAGAGATCCCGCCTTCCAGTGAGGTAGGAAGAACAGTAGACCACATGCCAATATTGGGTAAATGGAGTCAAAAGCTCAATCCTGCGAGAAATTCCAAGGAAAAAGAATTGAAGGGGGGAAAAGACTCTGTTTTTTACCTCGAGAAGTTTTTCAAAATCAGATACTCTTTCTAAACACAGCTGTAGTCCCTTTCACAATTTTCCCTTTTCCACTACTAACTTTGGGTATGTTTTAAGACAGTCGAAACGACCCTAGGAGACTCAACAGATCTTGTGGCACTCGGCTTGCATCAAACGAATGAGATTATATATTTTTTAACTCGGGAAGTCCCGTCTGAATTTGGGATGTGGATCAGGTTTTTAGAAAGCATTGGTTACCAGAGTAGAGTGATATTCATGTATAACAGCCTTACAGATATCTCAGACATTGCTTCACTGCCAGCGATCCTGTTCAGTACCCCGGTGAAGTTATCTGGCCCCTTTTACTGAATTTCCTTTCACCACTTCGGAAAATATTTATGCATTTAAATGCTAAGACGAGGGCAATCATTTCTGAATTTCCTTTCATCGTCTTCCTGGACTAGGTGGGGGCAATCATTTCTGAATTTCCTTTCACCACCTGTCTTATAATTTATTTTTTTAGCGTGAAGATGGGGGCAATCAGTTTGTATCAGGGCTGATATCTACGTAATACTTTGCATCAGAGGTTTGTCAACTTATTTTGATTACTCGGTACCAATCTTCCCTTGACCCTCACAACACCTTCGTTCTTAGGGAGATAAGGAAAATAAATTTTTAAGGGGCACCCCGTTTGAGCAAGCTTTGATTCTTCCGATGCTGTTAAAAAACCTAGGAAAGTTAGGATCGCTCTAAACGTTCCCTTGCTTAGCAGGGGATTAAGTAGTTGCGGGGACCCACTTTCTTTCCACAATTTGTTTTGAGACTCAGGAGTCTAAAACGAAAACTAGTATTCCTTCGTAATGAAATGAAAAGATGGCAGCTTGTCAAAAGTTAGACCCGAAAACAGGCATGATACATGGCAACGATTCAATGATCGAAAATACAGAAGGTCAAAATAGTTCGAGACTGGCTCTTGTAGATCTCTTTGGGGACAGTTACTTTTGACAGACTGCTTTTAGATTTAGTGTATCATTCAAATTATTTTAAATCAAAGGTTATCAAGCCAAGCAATAATCTTGTTATCTAACAATTCAGTCGATATTGCAATTTGAATGATGTTATCTTGTTTTAATTTTGACAGTCTTTCATAACATGTATATTGAGAAAGCCCACCTTTACCTTTTGTTTTCAATTTATTTGCGCACTGTGAAAATACTTTTAGGTATCACCTGTTTCATGTCGATTTATTTCTAACACTGCTTTGCGAATTACTCCTCCCGCTAGCTTTGCAAGCAGCTGGAATCATGTAAAAAAACAAATACGAACTTTATTCGAAATATGTCTAAAAATTATGAACAGAAGAAACCAGAAAGCCAAAAGGGTAATGTTTTGAATAAAAATGCATGTATGTACACAAATTTTATTTTATTGTTATTACATAAAACTTCCCCCTTTTTGTTTTTTTACGGATGTTGCCTGTTATGTCATGTAATGTTTTAGATATCGCCCGTTGACAGGGGTGTTGAGGACTTCTCCGTCGATGTTCTCCAATAGGAAGGAATTTTTTCCTTCTGGGGCCGAGACCCTGAATGGTCCATACCAGAGGTGGTCAAATTTACCATGCTTTATGGCTTCCTCCTTTCTCGCATCCCATCTTAGTACCAAGTCACCTGGAAGGAATTCCCTATCTTTTGCCTTGAGATCGAACAATGCTTTCATCTCATCCTGGTACTTCTACATTTTTTCATCAACTTCAACTCTATGCTGTTGAATCTCGATCAGCTGGTTAACTCTCTTGGTTACATGATTTGGTTCTTCGTTTTGATCCTGCCATAGCTTCATCACTGGCAGTGCTAGGTTTATAGGTAGGACTGCCTCTGTCCCATAGACCATTTGAAATGGCGAATTTCCGATAGACCTTTTAGTGCTGATGCGGTTTGCCCATAATGCGTATTTCAAATGCACATGCCAAGACCTTTTATTTTCATCCAGTACTTTCTTAATTATGTTCACTAGGATCTTGTTAGATGATTCAGCCAATCCGTTCCCCTGAGGGTAATATGTAGTGGAATGGCCGAGAATGATATTATACTTCTGACAGAAGCTGATCATAGCCATAGATTTGAAGGCCTGGGCATTATCGGTAACTATCTTTCGGGGACATCCGAATCTTGACAAGATATTGTTTTCCAAGAAATCGATCACCACCAAGTCTGTTGCCCTTTTGGTTGGAATGGCTTCCACCCACTTAGTAAAATAATCCGTAGCTGTTAGGATCCATTTGTGTTGAGCACTGGAATGAGGATTAATTTCCTCTATGAATTCTAGACCCCATTGTTGAATTGGGGCTTCAGTTTTGACTGGAACGAGTGGTAGTGCAGGGAGTTTCTGTTTACCGGCGAATATTTGACAAGGGTTGCACGCGCGTACTTTGGCATTAACGTCTAAAAATAGCTTCGTCCAATAGTATCCGGCTCTCAAAATCTTATAGGCCATAGCTCTCCATGCATGGTGTCCTCCACAGACCCCTTCATGAAATTCCTCTATAACTCGTGGAGTTTCCGACTCAACCAAACAGACTAGCAGGAACCCGAGTGGATCTTTCCAGTATAGCTGGTTTTCGGCGATGCAATATTTTACAGCATGGAGTTTTAAAGTTCTGCATTTGGCTGGTAATAGTTCATCTGGGCGTTTCAGGTTTAACAAGTAGAACACTATGTCTTTATACCAGCCTGACGATATGAACTTTTCCTCAACCTTGCTTGGATCTGTCTGGTCGTCAGGCTCGTGCAGGTGTGCGTCTTCGTCTTCTCCTTGGAGGCAATTAATATCAAGAGCTCTAAGATTCGACTCAGCCAAGAGTTTGGCCAGACCCTGCCCCTTTATGAATTTAGTTGGCTTGACTTCCAGATCGAATTCTTGTATTTTAGCGAGCCATCGCCCTCGTTTTCCACCACTGTTCGGTTGTACCAATATGTCTTTTACAGAACTGGTGGGCACATATGCGATTATTTTTTAATGTAGCACATAGGTTCTAAATGCTTTCAATGCTTTTACCATCGCGTATGCTTGCTTTTCCATTATGTCATATTTCAGTTCTGCATCTCTAAGTTTTTTGCTGAAAAACGCTATCGGCTATTCGAACCCCTCTTCATTTTTCTGCAAGAGTACCACGGTGATGGTATGTTCAGAAGAAAAAGAGAAGATGAGAAAATATTTCAGATAATCCGGACTTTCTAACACAGGTGCCTCGCTTATAACTTTTTTAATATGTGAAAATGACGCCTTGGCCTCGGTGGTCCAGTTTACCCCGCTATCCTTCTTCAACATTCTTGTAATCAGTTTGACAATCTCAGCGAAATTGGGAATGAACCTTCGTAAAAAATTTATCTTTCCTAAGAATGATTGAATTTCTTTTATATTTCTTGGGATAGTGATAGTATCTATCGCTTCAATCCTCTTAGGATCAATCCTGATTCCTTCATTAGATACGACATGGCCCCGAAGCTTACCTTCCCGCATAGAGAAATGTGATTTCTTTGGGTTCAGGGATAGACCAAACCTGCGACACTTTTCGAACATCTATCTTAGATGAATCAAATGCTCTTCGTCAGTTTTAGAAAAAACTGTCAGATCATCAAGGTAAATAACTACGAACTTGTCCCTTTCTCCAACAAAAGCGATTTCCATAGCTCGCTGGAAAGTGGTCCCTACATTCATCAAACCAAAAGGCATCCTGTCATACATGAAAGTACCCCAGGGTGTGGTGAAAGCAGTTTTTTCCCTGTCTTGTTCATTTATAGTGATCTGATTATAACTAGAGAAACAATCTATCATTGACATTCGATTATCTCCAACAACCTTTTCTAAAATATGGTCCATCTTGGGCAGTGGGTAATTATCTTTGAGAGACGACTTGTTTAAGTTTCGGAAATCCACACACAGTCTGATCTCCCTGTTCTTTTTCCTGACTGGGACTAGGTTAGCTACCCAGTCCGAGTATCTCAAAGGTACTACTATTTTTGCGTCCAAGAGTTTTTTAACTTCCTTTTCTATCATGGGTAACAGAATGGGGTTAATTTGCCTAAGCTTTTGCCTAAACGGTTTGACCCCAGGCTTCAACGGTATCTTGTGATCAATAATGGAAGTGTCATACGTTTTCAATTCATCATAGGAATAGGAAAAAACATCTTTATATTGTCTGAGTAAGTCTTTATACTTAACTTTCGCTTTAGGAGGGAGGAACTTCGATATTTTTACCATCTGGGGTTCTTTTTCGGTTCCTACATCACAGTCCTCGACCTCCTCTGGTTGGGGCTGTAAGGTGGAATTTACAAGTATATCATTCTAATCAAAAAGTCTTTCCAAAGGTATCAATCCTTTGGGAATCTGATTTCTCTTAAGGACCAACATACGATGATCCGCAATTTTTTCTTGGAAGACCTCAGGTTCCTCTCCTTCTTGCATGATCCACCTGGAGTCATTCAAATTTTCTTGGTCAACGTGAGTATCTGAGAATTCACCTACTACTGTAAGTAATTTCTCAATTTGTTTGTCATCTTCGAAGACTTGCCAGTGTCGGATATTGTTTGGTATGGAGAGTTTGTATCTGATCTCAATGTGATACTTCAGTTTGAAGGTCGTGGGAGGAGAGAAAGTTGAAGCTGGCTTTGCCAATGCATCAGCATGCAGATTCTCTGCGCGAGGGATAAAATGGATATTTACGGATGAGAAAAAAATTTCCATGAGATCCCAAGCACAATTTCTATACGCTCTTAGTCTGGGGTGCTTGGCTAGGTACTGTCGGTTTACTTGTTTTACTATCAATTCTGCATCACCATAGACCTCCTAGTTTTTTATATTTATCTTTTTGGCAGCCTATAATCCTAAGATCAATGCTTCATACTCACATACATTATTAGTGTAATCTATGTCCCATTATAGATGATAGCACAAAGGGACAATGAACTTACCTTCAGGTGCCACTAGAAGTACTCCCGCACCTGCCCCTTCAGAAGACGAAGCACTGTCAAAATACATTTTCCAGACACCAGTATTGTACATCTCTTCTGTCATGGGGTTTGAATCCTCTTTCTTTGTATCGATTTCCTCCAGGAAAGCATCCAAACCATCATCACAGGACAAGATGCAATTTCCCAGGTCTTGGTCTGCAACGTAAATAGGGAAGTTGTGCGGGTTTTGAGGGTCACCGACCGTATATTCCAATCTTGTTTCTCTGTATAATTGAGTGAACTGACCACCGAACACAGGGATTGTGGCATAAGTCATTTCTAACTGAAGAGAACACCCCAACTTGGCCCCCCATGACCTAGACAACAACATGCCATACTTAGGGGGAATATCTGCAATAACGACATCCATCAGGATACTCTTAACCAGGACCTGCGCCAGGGTGACTACCAGATCCTTTATCATCCCCATGCATTTAACCTTTCTCAAGTCAAAAGAGTAAATATTTCCATATGGTCTTGTGATCAGGAGCCCCAGTTTCTCCATTATAGTCTTGGGCATAACATTATGGGAAGCTCTGGAGTCCAACATACAATTATGCAGCAACTGATCATATACGTTCAAAGTGATATAAAAGGGAGCAATGTTGTCTTTGGACCCTTCAAAATGGGGACCAAAAGTGATGTTAGGTCTATCATCTTCCAAGTTTATAACATCAGAGTGGCTTTCTAGTTCGGAGACACCTATCATTTTGGTAATTTGCTTGCGATAAACAGGGTTTTTCGCTAATTCTGCCAAAGGGATTGGTATCTTAATTTTGTTTAACTCATTTTAAAAACTGAAAGCTCCGCTTATCTTGTCTGTTTCTCTGGTTGGGACTTCCGAATTCTTCCTTTCCGCCCTGTTTGTCTGGACAACTTTATCATTCATGGTCTTAGTTGAATATGTGGCTTCATTTACGGGTTCGGTCTCCTGTGTTTGAGCTCCAACTTTTTTCATCTCAGGCTCTTGAGTGCTTACTCTTCTAGTTTTGTTGTTGGGTAATGGGGTCTCGTCCGAAAGAGGCTCATAAGATTGGCCCCTTTGAAGGATTTTCTTGGGTTGAGTCATGGAGGTGGGCTTATTCTTAGATCTTAGGTTGTATTTTGGTTGAAAATCAGCCATCATTATCTCGGTTTTTGATTGAGATTCGCAGCTCTTGGTGTGATCACCCTCCTCACTCTCATTTGATGGATTTGGCGTATTTAGAGACTTTTCATAGTCTTCGTGAGTTAGATATGGTTGACTACAGTCATCACCGAAGTTTGTGACATCATTATCTGAATCCTCGAAGTCTTGAAAATCGTTAGCTCCTATAAAATTTTCATTCTTCAAGGGAGCTTGTATCTTCTGATCTTCCTTTTTTATTTGTCTTTGTTGATTAGGAGGGTTTTGATTTTTCCTGAAATCTTTTTTGGGGTAAGAGCCAACCTTGGCCTGTTCAAGTTCCATCCAGGTTATTTTATTTGACAGTTCCTTAATCACTCTAGCCATGTCGTCCACCCTATCGTCTGAGGATCTATTGGACCCTGAAGGGCCAACTTGTTCTCCAAAGTGCTTGGTATCTCAGTTTCCAGTCTCTACTCTTGCCTTAAGTTTACCCGAAGCCATCATATTAGATTCTATCTCTACCGCATCATCTTGCATACGGTTTAAGGTGGCTCCCCTTAGCTCTCACAAAAGTAGTGCGAAATCTAGCTCGAAAGCTCTGGTGAAGGTCACTTTGGCCGAGGGTTGAGATGTCTTGACTTCAGCTGGGATTTTATTGTACAGTTTGTTGAATCTCAGAATGAATTCCATAACCATTTTTGAGTTCCTTTTCTTCAAAGACCCAAATTCAGTTAGATAATAGAGATGATCTTTTCGCTTGCCCCATTGTCTGAGGAAAGAATCTTCCAAAGCATCATAAGACGGGATAGAAGCTGTGAGTAGGCTCCGAAACCAAGTTCGGACCTGACCTTCAAAAGTCTAGATAAGGAGTCTCGAATACACATCCTCGTGCTCTATACCGAAGATATCTGCGAATTGGTCGAAGAAATTAATATGTTCAGCAGCAGTCAGATCTCCCTCCCCGGTGAATTTTGGTAAATTCTTTATGTAGTTTTCTAGAAGGTCATGTAGGGGGAAGGGTAATACTAGAGGAGTGTATCGGGCTGCGACTTTCACAAAAACTCTGGGAGGGGGAACAGGCCCTTGACCTCCACCTCCTCCTAGAGGGACATTTCCACCTCCCCCTAGAGGGACTCCTCCCCCTCCTCCTCCTATAAACCCTCCGACTCCTCCTATAAACCCTCCACCTCCTCCTCCGGTAGCTGCCATCATTGTTTGTTGGGAGTTATACAGGGGGTTTTGGAAAACGAAAAGGGAATCTTTATTTTCTTCGCGAAGAGGAAAGTCTGGTGAGGAAGGATAAGGAACGCGAGGACTGAGCAAATTTGAGGGTTCGGAAGGACTCTTAGCCTTCGGTGATGGGATTTCAAGTTGGTAAACAATGGCGGTAGGCCTATAAGAGACTCTCGCCTTTAGAATTTTTTCGGGATCGGTAACGGGCGTAATCTACTCACCATCTAGGTTTTGTCTTGTATTCCTTCGAACAAATGTCAGTTTATTTCTTCGTGGAGTCACCAAGTGAAATTTAAAAATCCTTCGAAGGTGTTTACTCTTTGTTCACCATCAAAGGGTAACACTTTCAATGAAAAACAATTTGTTGTTTTCCCAGGGAAAAAGATTTCGTAACTTCGGTCCCTGCCAACGGCGCCAGTAAGATGTTGTTCCTGAGTCTGTACTTAAGGCTCAAAAGTATAGTGTCAAGGCATCTGAAAGTGGTTAGGGTATGGAGAAGGCAGGACTTCAACCTTCAGAGAAAGAAACTAAGGGAGATTTCTTCGTTGGGGTTGTCTGGCTTCGAACTGTTCCTGAATAATTATGTCTCGTTCAATGGCTGCCCATGATTGTTCAAGTTTGGCCCGGTTAGTTGTTGTTTTAAGGATAGTGTTGAAGAGGTTTAAGGTGATGTGTTTTTGGTTCAATAACCCAGGTTCGACATTAGGTTGAGTTGGTATGGGAACTATCATGGGGGGAAACAAAACAAGTAAGAGAACATTTAAGGACGGTTGAGTGTTGTCTCAGTTTAGTCTTATAAAAGAGAATTTATGGTTGCAGTATTAACGATGGATGAAAATCTAAGGCTCTTTCCTGTAACTGTATTATACTTTGATAAAAGGGGCGATATGGGAGAAAAACATTGAGCCGTTTACAGTGTCAGGTTCCTACCAGGGGAAAATCTCACGAAGTAAACGGGAGAAGAAAATATGTAAGAAAATAACTGATGTAACAAAAAATACATGTAGAATTCCGAAACTACAAATTGGTCTTACACAGCTAATAGATGGTACAGAGGAAAGGCAATAAACAATTACAGAAGACTCAAATTTATTCGTTATAGTAGTGGTCGTACTAAAGTATAACGAAGCACATCAATTATGAATATGAATTGAAATTTGAAAAATGAGGAACAAGAAAGCAAACTTGTAATACAGAAGTGACGGAATTGAGAATCTCAGATCCACTTGTATTAAACCTCTATGTAAAAAACTCTCTCACAAAAACTCAAAAAGGGTCCAGCCTTTTTTCTTTCTCTCTGGTGTATATTTATACAATTTCTACAAAGCAGGTAGAATCTCAATAGTCGCAAAATTTCAGTTATGACAGAGGAGAGAGCAATCGCTCCATTTCCCCTACTCTGTCTTTACTTAGTGCCAGGTGCTCGCCTTCATGCAGACTCGGTGCAACCGATACAACTTTCCACCAGCTGAGATACGAGCCGTGAAGGCTCCGCTTGACAGCTGGCCTCAACGAAGTAACATTCTCAGGCTAACTGCTGTAGCTTGTCCTCCATTTGTGCATCGATGATGTCGAGGGCACTTAGTTACGCGCTAGGCTGAATCATTTGCTTATCAACTCGAGACATGTCTACCATATCTATATGAGAGATATCGGCCAAATCTCTCTCATCCTTCTCTTTCAGATCAAGTGAGATATATTCCACATTCATTTGTATCAATGTTTCTGTGTCGCCTCCACTGTCCATACCCAATAGTTTGTCGTCTATAGAATTGAAGGATTCTTCTAATGAATTGGTCACCTTTTGGGCTTTCTCCTTGCCCAGGGCAATGTTGTGCTCCCAATCCTTCAGTATAATATTACCTCTGGTTTGTTCAGGGATGGTGAGCCCAGGAGAACCTACTGAAACTCTGTTATTTGTGGCTATCACCGCCTCCTGGAAGGCGACTCGAGCCGCTTCTGCAACCATCTCTCTGACAGTCAGGTTCTCGGAAACCTGATTCATCAACAAACAATTCTCTCGGATCGCTCCCACTTTGGTGAGCAAATTCTGTTGTGCAGAAGATATTCGGTTTTGAATCTCGATCGCTCAGGATTTAAACCTCTCGACGTTGATCATCCTGCTTTTAGTGATCTCTACTTGAAACTGCAGCTCTGCAATCATAGTCCTCTATTGGCTCGCCTATATCCGACCGTCTCGGACCACTAGATGTTCTTGCTCGAACTTGGTTTTAAGCACCTCTATCTCATTTTTATCAGCCAACCGGGCCAGTTCTATCTTCGCGCTCACCTGGCCTTTAGCATTTTCCGTGGTCGAGGCCAATCTGGCCTCGAGAGTCCTAATCAGGTGATTTTTCCTATTGAGTTGGTTCTTTAAAAGTTTGACCAAAACTTGATTCGCCGATGCATACGCTCCCAGCGTCCCTGCGATCTCAGTGGCGAATTGCTCATTCTTTTTATTTTTTCCATCGATCATGACCTTGAACTTCTTAACAGTCGATTCTCCCTCCTGGTAGAATTCCCTTTTTACTACCTCTTTCCTCTTTTTATCAAAGAAGAATTGGTTCGAAGGAATTTCTTCTACTCTTATAGGCCTTAGCTCCTCATTAAATATCCATCCTTCTGCTTTGTCTCGGAAACACCCAAACTCTCACCTCGCAACACAGTGGGAAGACCGATTCATCTATGCTTTTGGAATTTTAACACAGCGGCTGTGTCTTTAGGTGCCAAGGATCGGATACGGACTAGAACTTCTTCATAAGACCTCGCCCATCGGAAAATATCATCCGAGGGTGAGTTCTCATGCTCAAATATCTTGAGCCCACAATTTGCTAAATGTCTTCTCACAACCCTCTATGGATCATGTTTCTTATACTCGATGGAGACCAAATTCAGGTCTTCCAGGGTTGCAACCTTGGCTTTGGCATGCCCGAAATCCAATAAATAATAAGAATTCAATCGAATGGGAAAATACAGCCACACCTTCTTTGAGTATCCTGTGAGTTCTTTACTCACCCCGCCAATTACTGTCTGTCGGGCGACCTCGCGACAAGCCAGCTTTTCAGGGATGAACAATGGTAGCGTAAGCGAGGGAATAGCAACCCCGAACACTCTTAAGTAAGAGAACTCTGCCTCCACGTACCAGTCTGCTATGCTACTCAGATTTTCCGCAATGTTGTCTGAGATACGAGGTGGTGAGTGACCAAAAATGGCGATATGCAGGGGCACCATCACCCAGTTGGAAATTTCATGTATGAAACTTTCCGCTTTATTTTCCCATAGCTTTTCGTGATATACATGTACGGGTCTGTCTTTAGCCAGAGTCCAATCCTAGCTCATCAAAGGGAATGGGGTCATGGAGCATATCACGTCCATAATATATGCAGACATGAAAAATGAGGACGGCCTCCCACTTGCCTTCTGCTCTCGATACTCTGTGACCCGGTTGGCCAAACTTTCCAAGAGTATCTTTTCCCAATTAAAAGAGCAACCTTCTGCTACCTGAAACATCAGAGGCACCCACGCAATGAAAAAATGTGATGTGTCCTCTCTCCCAAATAATCGGCATGTCATCATAGCCACATACTTATATTGTGGCTCCAGTGAAGCGATTGAATAAATGCCCTCGTCATTTTCTCTGAATTTCGCGGTACGCAAAACCCAAAACCCAATCCTTTATCAAACCGGGCATGGTTTTATCATATTGTGTGCACTCCTTTTCTTTGAATTCCTCCAAGAATTCAACACCATATGTGTATTCAGATGTCGTCGGGAGCTTATACATGGTTTGGATATGCTCCGGCCTAAAATTCCTGACCGTGACCCGCTGGTCGTTCATGATAGTCCTGGTGGGTAGGTCTATGTGATCCAATGCCCATCGGATCATGTCATAATATGGGAGCAACCATGGTCTAGCTGCTACCCCGTGCATTCTGGATTGGACCACTATCTTGTATTTAGTGTTCAGATCATCCTTTTCATTGTCGTCTAAGTCTAAATAATTCACCAACTCTGATTGCAGAATGTCTGAAACAAATGACCAGCTAGGGACTGAGTCAACACTCCTGGGCAAAGTGTCGGAGACATTATCTGAGCCTTGTCCTACGACCTCGACATTCACCTTTGCTGCTTTCCGTGGAGCCATAGATGAAGCTTGCGTTTTCGCCCTTCTGCGATAGAACTGTGTATACATGCAGAAATTAGTTCACTCGGAAATGACGAGCTCTGCGTGCTTATGAAAATGCATTCGTTATAATAAAATGAAACTCTGATATATATTTGAAAATTCGGTACTTTTCGAAATAATCCTGTCAAATCATAATTAGAAACAAATTTATTGTGTAAAATCCGATCTTATATGCGTGGATTTACCCTACTTCTCCATTAATGCCATCAATTTCTGGCGGTTTGATAGTCAGTCAAAGTGTGGAGAGCGAATGGCTTCCTCGGGAAACGTGCAAGCCTCGAGGTGTGGGATATATCTTGCTTTATCTTAAATTATCAAATCTTACCAACGTTAATCAATTTCTCGTTGTTCGCTACATCACGGAATTTCTTTTAACATTTTAAGTCTCCAACTCACGAGATTGCGAGGACCGATTTTGGCTTAATTAATGGTAACCGCGATTTGGGGCGTAATTAATTTTATCATCATTTTATTCATCATATCGCAACTCAGAAATTTGAAGACAATTTTATGGGAAATTAGTATGTCGAGTCGCGAAATAGCGAGATGGCGATAATTAAAAATTAATTAAGGGGAAGGAAATCTTGGATTAGGCGATTAATTAATCATGTGATAATTTCCTCGTGACTTCGGGAGTCGGGGTCTAGAAACTGGAAACTTCGAAAAAGATAATGCCGAATGGCGAAAGGCCGAGAAAAACTTTTTCCATGGTTAGCTTTTTTCCTTTGATTCTCGACATTGGTTATTAGAAAGGACTTCACGTTCTCGGCTCTCGGGGCTGTAAAAATAAAAATGCGGACTTGGCGAACGCCGAGGCGCAAAACCCCGACGACGTCTAATCATGAGTTAAAATATTCTACCCTGGTTACTGTCTTGAGTGAAAAATCAAAACGACTTCACCATTTCGTGACTCAGGACATGTGAACTCATGGATTAAAGTATCCGACTTGCGAGATCCTGAAGTAAAACAAAAAGAGCAAACATTCTTACGAAAGTGGACTTGTTTTGAGAGTAGAAAAGCATCGCTGCTTACATGACAAGGTTGCAGAGTTTTCAAAGTCTCGGGGGGGAAAATCAAAAGGCCATGTTTAGATTTTAAGTATCCAAAATGAAAATTGTGATGGGTTAAAGAACAAGGGTGGCTCCAACAACACCCTTAAAAATTATACAATTTCACAAGGAAACCGATGAAGAACTAAAAGAGTCCATTTTTTATATTTAGAAAGAAAATTTAATTTTAAAAGAAAGAATACATAAATTAGAGAAATATCTAATCTCAAAACCATTGTTTGTTGAACCTTTAACTGCAATTCAACCAACACTTACTATTAAGGATGTCCCAAAAATCATTAGCAAATTGAAAGGTTCATCTAGTTTGTCGTTAGGGTCCGACCTTAACCCCTCTTAGTAGGTCAATAGTTAGCATGATATATTTTCCATGTAATAAAGGCCAACATTAGTTAATAAGACCTATTAAATAAATGTGAACAAATCAATGTAAGAAGACCTAATAGAAGCTTCCACTTCTAGAAAGATATTCCTCTAGAATGTTCTTTAGAAGATAAAATTAGTATAAATAAGAGTAGGAGGTATGAGAAAGTTTGTCTTGAGTATTATTGTAAGAGAGCTCTTCTCATTTTGGAGGTTTCCCCCTCGAAGAGGTAAGTGAACAAAGATTTCTTAGTGATGACAATATTTTGTTTCTGCTCTCTATTAAATGTTCCTGTTATTCTTGGGGTGTATTTTTCTTGTGGTGTTACCTATTTCAGGTTAAGAATATTACAAGTGGTATCAAATCTCTTTCCAAGGAAGGAATTGTGTGTAAAAAAATTTCAGGGTAGAGACATTTTCTAGCGTCTTTAAGCTACAATGATTTGTCATTCAATGCATAAATTCACGGTTAGGGAAGTATACACACAGTAAATACAAGAGGTTTTTAAGCTCACATAGTACCCCTGTTGGTACCCCTTCGAGTGGTAGCGCATTAGACAACATATGTATACATACTACCCTAGGTATCCTGAAACCCATTGTAGATCAATTGATCGGCTGCCTGACTGTTATAATGCCACCAAGAACAACACTTAGGAAGATACTCTCTAGTACCTAGGTAATCGGGTAGTAGAACTAAGGGTAAGGTATAGCCTCCTTAGTTGGTGCCCTGAGATATTGGGCCAAGTACTATTGTTCAACCCCACACATATATCAGAGAGCTATAGCACAGGGAAAACCCTTTCCTATAGGAACCTCGAAAATCCTAACTCGTGGGTAAGGAAACATAACTGAAAATTAATAGATAAGATCTATTGTTGTGAAACCTTTCCTCCTGCATTTTGGTTGCGAATTGATTACACATTTTTTACTATTAAGAATTTGGGTGTTTCGATGAGGCAACAATATTCAGATTGGAGTACAACTTCGCAAGAGTATAGTGGTCCCATCAACACCCTTATTTGGGAACTTTACCATTGGATTTCTCTCTTTGTCCTGATTGCAGTGGTACCTGTCAT
Source organism: Picea engelmannii (assembly GCA_009831015.1). NCBI lineage: Eukaryota > Viridiplantae > Streptophyta > Pinopsida > Pinales > Pinaceae > Picea > Picea engelmannii. The sequence continues at coordinate 249,807 of ML786136.1, forward strand.
TTTTAAGCCTATTATTTTAGTGGACCCAACCTCCTTTTTCTGACACCCTCATTTGGGACCTCTCCCATTGGATTCCTCTCTTTGTCCTGATTTTCATGGTACCTCTCATTTTTAAGCCTCTTTTTCCCATGGAACCGACCCCCTTTCTGACACCCTTATTTACCACCTATCCCAACAACCTCCTTATATTGTGTTGATTGTTGAATTATCATTCGGCCTAGGCCTCCATAATGGCCCCTACCACCCATGCTCATAACCTGGAAGAGTCAGACACTAAGGTAAAAAAACTCTCAGAGGAGATGGACCAGGTCCATACAAGCCTGACCACCATCCAACAACAACTGCAAGACTTGGTGACACATAACAAGGGTAAGAACCTTGAGTACCACTTTGAGGCTACTCATTATTCCCATTATGAAAATACTCATCTTTCCCACTCCCCTTATGGTTCATCAAATTATTGGAATAAGGTGATAAAAGTTGAGATGAATAAATTTGATGGATCAGACCCGGCCGGGTGGGTATCCCAAATGGAACACTACTTCTCCCTCCATGATATTAGGGATGAAGAGACCAAACTCCATGTGGGGGTTTAGTTGGTAATTAATTAGAATGATATATGTTCCATGTAATAAAGGCCAACATTAGTTAATAAGGCCTATTCAATAAATGTGAACAAGTCAATGTAAGAAGACGTAAGAGAATCTTTCGCTTCTAGAAAAATCTTCCTCTAGAATGTTATTTAGAAGATAGAAATAGTATAAATAAGAGTAGTAGGTATGAGAAATTTTGTCTTGAGTATTATTGTAAGAGAGATTTGCTCATTTTGGATATCACCCCCTCAAAGAGGCAAGTGAACAAAACTTTCTTGGTGATATCAATATTTTGTTTCTGCTCTCTATTGAATGCTTATGTTATTCTCGGGGTATATTTTTCTTGTGGTGTTATCTATTTCAAGTTAAGAATATTACATTTGTTGTTGTCTATCAGAAAATATGTTGGAGATGGAATCCAGAAAATAATAGACCTAATCCATGAAATCTGGGAACTAGCACAAAGTTCAACCAATTTTTCAACAAGGGTTACACATTTTAGAGAATGTCTCCAAAAGGATCTAGAGAATCATGAATGATTTTACAAGGAATTTGTGGGAACATTTGCAGCAAAATTTTCAATTCGAAGCAACACCCACAGAAGAGAACAAAATATTCCCTCTAGTATCTAAATGAAATAGATTAACGCTTACTAGAAGCAAAAGGATTAAATTTTTAAGAGAAATGTTGTTTGAATTGGAAGTTGTTAAAATCAAGAGAGATGACTTATTTATTAAACTTGTTGATCTTACAAAATAACCGAATGACCCCAATTTATTAATGTATACCATATTTATGTATAAATAGCAACTATTGTAATAGATTGAAGTATTAAAATCTGCATGGGCGAGTGAGTTGAGTGACTAGGTGGAATTCTCCAAAGATGAGGTGGAAAGGTGGCTTGTCCAATACATAAATAAAAAGATGATATCAAGGGCATGTTTCATGAATCAAGTATTGATTTAAGAGAAATGGACAATGAAATCTTTGAAATAAAAACCAAGCACAAAATAGCGATTGCTTTGATGAGGGATTACATAGAAGAATGTTTAACACAAACATTGGTTAAGATCACTGAAACAAATCAACATGAAGTGGTTAAAATAGTTATTCCACCTCTAGCACAACAACAACCATCTACAAAGGACGCCTCATCAAGCAAGTAAAGGAGTTAAAAAACTTTCCATCAAAGTAAGTCAAGTAGCAACCTTATTCTTTCTCTTGCCATATTTCTTCTTCATTCATTTGTAATTTTTCCTTTTTTGTTCCCAACAACATGCGAAACCTAAGGCTGAACCTTGACTATTTTTTTTTTGTCTTCCTAGTCTCTCTTTCATTTTATGGTCTATGGGAACCCCATCCCAGTCCTATTTGAAGGATGAACACTTATTTTTATTTGTAACCTAAGACATTATTGCCTATTTATTTAAAGACATCTTGATGAAGACCAAAACTAGGGGTCTGTCAAATCGAGTCTTTAAGAGATTCGATCCAAGGACCTGTGGGTTATCTAGCCCACACATGGATTAAAACTTTGTCCATGGAAGAAATAAAAATCCTTATACAATCTCAACTACACCCTGAACTACATCTTGGAGTCTTTAACTCAATCTCACCTTATGAATTTCATAGGAACTTAATCTTCTTTCACCACCATAGGACCAAGTTCTAGGCATTACAATCAAACGCTAAAATATAGGTGCTTAATTTCGATAGAACCATGGATTGGAACCAAGTACAAACTACAAAGTCTTCTTCTATCTGACTTCTCTATTAGACCCTTTCTTCTGTTGTATCAGAGTGCCACCATCAAACTTCTCAAATATGGGTCACTCTAACAATTCAGACTAGACCACTCTGAGAGTTCACTGAAACTATGGCCATGTGTCTCCTTCACAACTATTGGTTTGATAAGATCCAAATAGATCTGTACCCTCAATCGAGTTTTTTCTACTTGCAATATGAACCATTGAACCTCCTCTCCGATGAACGGTTTTGATCACTCATCAGAGTTTTGGCATCGAGGCTTTAGAGGAACCCAAATCCATGAGGGTTCAATCTACAATTGATCTGGACCATTGTTTCTTTTCTCCAATGAACGATTAGATATATTTCTTGGAGTTTCCTTCCTCAGAACTTCTAGATTTGGTTAGGCTCCGATGACCCTTTTTGATGGATGGCCATATCTCTCCCTCGGTCTCATGATATCAGTTCAAAGGATCACCATTGATCCATCTTGTGATTGACAAATGATCTTTCTCCTTGTTGTACTGTGTGTCTCTTCACCATTCCAACCTACAACCAAGTACTTACGCTACGCATCAGACCTGCAACAACTCCTCATTCAAGGCCTCTCACTCACACATAACTCAATCATAGATTTAACCGTGTTGTGCACACAACAACAAAATTAAGCCCTAAATTCATCACACAGAGATAACACTTGAGATACACAAAAATACATCCATTAACATTAACATCAAGATCGATCATACATTACATGGCCTCTATGGGTCAGAGCACTCTCCACAACCTGATTCTACATTTTCCCTAGCCCCCTCCTCTCAGACGCCTGAAAGCTTACATAAATAAATAAGAACAATACAAGGTCATGGATCATCTCAGATCCATGGATTTCTCCTAAGATCTCCATCAATTGCACAAAATCAGCCAAACCTTACCAAATTCACCTGAAATAATGGAAAATCACGTCCTCTTGCCACGCTTCCTTCTTGTGGAAGGTCCTGGAATTTCAACTTTGACTTGGGTTGGTTTTTCTCCTGCATCACATCTATTATTTTTTAGGTTCCCAAAGAACTAGTTTGGGACATAACATTATTGATTTCATAAGAATTTGAATTTAAGAATGATATTTCATATGTGTGTCTATCAAAATATTTATTGGGTTTAATGAAATGATCATTTAGAGTTCTCTGTTATATGTAGTCCATACTTGTAGCATAGTGAAAATATTTTCTTTATACAAGATACCTGGTCCTTTCTTAGGTATTCTTTACATCGGAATATTTAATTCAAAAATAAGATTGGTCCTTTCTCATGCATTTTTATGTTCTTGTATGTTATTTGAAATAGAGGAGTAACAAATATTTAAAAACGCATGGGAATTTATCCTCATGAGGTTGACTTAAAGACTCTAAGACAATCTTTTAGATCAATAGTACTCCAACCTCAACACCCTCCAGGTGGCTGTGATTCATGGCAATGTTCACATACCAATCTGACCACATGTTTATGCCCTCACTGTGTGGTTTCTCTTTGTAAGATGGTAAAAATCATGCAGTACATATGTCATGTGTTGAATTATTCAATACATTGTTGAGTTTATATTTCTTTAAATAAGTTGTTTTTATATTGATTTTCATGTGGTAAGACATATATCCTTTCCTTACACGCAATGCACCCTATGAGGGATTCACATGTGATATGAGAGATCTTCCCACTTATCACATAATTCATCATGGTTTGGAGAATACCGATTAGCAGTTACATGAGATTCGTCCAGCACAGATGATCCAATAGTGAAACTTTCAGTTTGAAATGAAGGGAAACTACTGGTCGCAAAATCAAATCTATTCCATGCAAAATTAGGGAAGTATTTGTATCAATTGCAAAAACAAAGGTCCATTGCAAACATAAAGATCCAGTGTAGAGAAGATATATAAGCAGAGAAGAGAAGATAGTTTTATACCTTGAATTCTTGCAATCATCAACCAAAACTACCACTTACTCTTATCCTCATGGTTGGCTCTTCAAGTTCAATATTTTTTTTGACATATTACCCATGGAAATTTAGAATGACAATATCACATATTTATTTTTAAAGAAAATCATAATATTTTTTGTTGATTAAGGTTGGTTGCCATTGATGTCAACCCTTGAAGAAAGTGCGATAGCACAAAGGTTTGGGTAATGGACCCAAGTTTGTTTGATGTAAATATGACTCATTATTGTCTTGTCATGATTTATAATAAGTACAAATGGATGAACTCCAAAGTGGTCCCCTTATGGTGAAAGCCCTCACAGGAAGACGCTTTGCGGGTTGAGTTATCCTAGAAGTATGGTTAGAGAACCCATGATTATTTGTGGAATACTGAGATGAAGGTCAGTGAAACTATCATATATGGATATTTCTTTTCATTCAATTTTCGGTTGTATGTGGAATGTCACATAACTCCTCACGGTTAGAGAGTTATGACCATGAGAAGTTGGAGAACCCAGGTTTGGGTAATGGACCCAAGTTTGTTTGATGGATAATGGTATGCATTTTGATATGTTTGCAGGTAATACTATTCTATATGGATATTACATGTCATTCCATTTCTATTGGTATGTGGAACGTCACATAACTCCTCACGGTTTGAGAGTTATGGCCTTACGAAGTTGGAGGACCCTCATATGTCATCTAGAAGCCCCAAAAGGTCAAA
>ML786136.1:263748-285729 GCA_009831015.1 Picea engelmannii
TTTGATAAATTTTAAATTTAAGATGTACATAAGGTTTATATTATAATTTTTTATGGATATTATAATGAGAGATGATTCTATGTAAGATGATTAATTTTTCATTGTAGTGGGTGACAAATTGTAATTGAGTGAATTTTGTAAGATGATTAATTTTTCATTGTAGTGGGCGACAAATTGTAATTGAGTGAATTTTATAAAACATGTTGATAAAGGGACAGTAAAATTCCTTTCCAATCTCTAAATATTAAATTTAAATTTAAAAAATGATTTATATATTCCCAATCGGTAACAACGGAAGTATCGTACTCACGTGACACGGGGTCGAATCCTGTCGGCTGCCTTATAAACCCTAGGGAGAAACGCACAGCCCGCAAGCACGCCCTCCGAGTAAATCGGGGTGAGAATTGACCTTGAGACCTAATTTTACATAGTTCCTTCCATTTACACGACACTTGCCAATCGGTCTACACCCCTGTGGGCTTTAAAGTTGAAGGACATGGGGGTGGGCTTTGATCCACTTATGTGTGCACGGGTCACGATACCATTTATTATAGTATCTCTGGGTGCAACCACACGTTCAACCACTACCTCAAGGTGTCCCCATGGCTCCAGGTAAAGCCCTCACGAGAATTGAACCTTGCCCAACGGTGAAAAACTCCTCGCTTTCCACCATTGGATCCAACCCCTTTGGGCCATTTGAGAGTTATTTTAATAGTGAACCAATTTTAAATAATATTATTTTAATTGCAATACTTTCGTGATTTCAATTAACCACATTAATATAAAAACTTTCCTTAAATTACTTGGGCATTCCCATTCACCCATTTAAAGAGATATGCTATTTTATTTATTTAAAAGTTTGACAATACGTTATGCTTGACATTGAATTACATAAAGATACTAAGTAACATAAATAAATATTGTAATCCCTTTAAAATTGTTCCATGACATATTTTTCAAAATGATGAACTTAAAATCACAATAAATATTTATTTTTGAAAATGGAAGAAATAATACATATTATATTTTATTTTAAGATTTATAAAAAAGTGAGTGGAACAATTGGGAACAATTATATAATTGCTCATTAATAAGTCTTATGAGAAAATGTTCAAAATGCTAAACTTAAAATCACAATAAATATTTATGTGAAAATGGAAGAAAGAATAAAAAATATATTATGTTTTATAATTTAAAAATAAGTGAATGGAATAAGCGTGGATGGCTATACAATCGCTCATTAATGAGTCTTATGATAAAATGGAAGAAAGAATAAAAATTATATTATATTTTAAGTTTTAAAAGTAAGTGAGTGGATTAAGTGGGCATGGCTATATAATTACTCATTAATGAGTCTTGCCACCGACTAACATGCCTTCATGCGTTTTGCCTTTCTCATATTCTACTCCTTTAAAAAAAATGATTCATTTTCCTTATTCACTAAAGAGCGACTACATCTCCTTTCAAAATACTTCCTCTTTCCTTTGAATTCATCAAGATTTCATTTGAAAAAAGATAATTTTTTCTGTCTTTAACTAGAATTTGTTTCATGAATAATTATGCAAAATAATGTAATATAAATCACATTATAAGTTTACTCTTTTATTTTAAAACATGATTTCTTGTTTTACTAGTCATTATGCAAAGTATTAAGTCACAAAAATCACATCCTTTTTCTTAAAAGATTGATTGATTTCTCTTTCTTTAGTTTTTAAAAGATATATTTATATCAAGATCATAATATGTTGTTGTGGGCTACATCTCTCAACTAATGTGGGATTAATTTTTTGTATAGAGAGGTGTTTATGTCGTAAAAACAATTCTAAGAGGCACAAATTTTAGGTGTGGCAACAGTCCCTTGTGACTGCCTCCATTGGCATAAGGATCATGGTATATTGGAGTTTGTATGTTGTTGTGGGCTACATTTCTCAACCAAATCTTAGATGCACACATTTTAGGCATATTTGACTTAGTAATGGTCATTTTCTAGGAAGGAAAGTGAAAGGAGTATTGTAGAGTACTATCGAATGAGAATTTTTTTTATGTTTTTCACAAGAGGGGGGTTGGAAGGCTAAGCAACAATGATATTAACACTGCAACCAATCAACCATTATGTTAGTAGGAGGCACTACACTATTTTGATTTCCCTCATTGGCATAAGGATGATGGTATATTGGAGCTTATATGTTATTGTAAGAAACATCTCTCAACCAATGTGGGATTAATTTTTTTTACACGGAGTTATTTATGTGGTAAAAACAATTCCAAGATGCACAAATTTTAGGCATATCCAACTAGTAATGAGAATTTTTTAGGAAGGCATGCTAAGGGGGTAATGTGGAATACTGCAAGTGAGTTTTTTGTTTTTTTTAATCGACATAGAGGGAGGGGGGAAGGTTAAGAAAAAAGAATAGTCATGCCACAACCAATTAACTTATATGTTACTAGGAGGTAGCCACAAGATGCTGAGTACTACCAGTGATTTTGTGTTTAAAGTTTTTGTACAGAGGGAGGGGGGAAGACTGAGCAACAAGGATATTCAAACTGCGACCAATCAACCATTATGTTAGTAGGAGGGACCACCTCCTTTTGGTAGCCCCTTTTCCATAAGGATGATAGTGTATTGGAGCTTATATGTTGTTGTGAACCACACCTCTCAACAAATGTGGGATCATTTTTTTGTATAGAGAGGTATTTATGTCTTAGAACAATTCCAAGACTTGGATTTGAGGTGTATCTGAATTAGTAACAAGAAATTTTTTTAGAAGACATGTGAAAGGGGTACTGTGGAGTACTACTATTGAGAATGTTTTTTTCTTTTTTGCATAAAGAGAGGGGGGACATCGAACAACGCAGGTATTTAGACCTCAACCAATAAACCATTATGTTAGTGAAAGGGACCATTCCCTTGTGTTTCCCACCATTAGCATAAGGATCATGGTATATTAGAGATTATATGTTGATGTGGGCCACATTTCTCAACAAATGTGGGATTAATGTTTTGTATAAAGAGGTATTTATATCATATAAACAATTCCAAGACACGAATTTCATGCGTATCCAACTTAGTAATGGGTATTTTTATTAGAAGGTATGTGAAATGGGTATTGTGGAGTACTTCTAGCACACTTACAGTGAGAAATTATTTTGATTTTTTGCACAAAAGGAGGGGTGGAGGCTAAACAACAAGGATATTCACATTGCAACCAATCGACCATTATGTTAGTAGGAGGAACTGCTCCCTTGTGGTTTCCCCCATTGGCGTAAGATAATGGTATATTGGAGCTTATATGTTGTTGTGGGCCACATTTCTCAAGCAACCTGGTATTAATCTTTTGTATAGAGAGATATTTATGTCATGGAAACAATTCCAAGATGGACTAATTTTAGGTGTATTTGACTTGGTAATGGGTATTTTTTTTGGATGGAATGTGAAAGGGGTACTATGGAGTACTACCAATGATTTTCTTTTTTTCTTTTTTTTTTTTTCATAGAGGGAGGGGGAAAGGCCCAACAACAAGGATATTCACACCACAACCAATCCACCATTATGAAAGACATGTGAAAGGGGTATTGTGGAGTACTAGTCATAATATTTTTTTTATTTTTTTTACAGAAGGGGAGGGGGGAAGGCTAAGAAACAAATTTATTCACACCACAACCAATAAACCATTATGTTAGTAGGAGGAAACGCTCCCTTGTGATTTCCCCCATTGGTATGGAGATAATGGTATATTCGAGCTTATTTGTTATTGTGGGCCACATCTCTCAACCAGTGTGGGATTTGTTTTTATAGAGATGTAATACCCCGGTTTTGAGTCCCCATATTAAATAATGTGTTTTGTTTATTTGATGAAAGTATGGAGTGCCCAAACAATTAAAGAGGCCAATGTTCCTAGGAAATGTAATGTTTTGGTCATTGTTAATAATAAAATACATCATTGGATGCTAGACGAACAAGCACAAGAGTTATAGGGGTTATGATTCCACGAGAGAGGGGGGATTAAGGGGCTAAGTCATTTTATCATATTTTATTTACCCATAATTGTTTTAATGGAGAGAAGTGGTTACATGTGCTTCTTGAGGAAAGGCCATGTGGTTCTTGATTTTCAAGTAAATATATAAACCCATCTTTGGGTTATTTGGGGGTTCATTCATAATTCATTGTTCACACTCTTCATTCTATACTCTCCATTCATTATTTCTCGTTCCTCCTTGATCTTGGTTGGGAAAGGAAAAACGAAATGTTGGGAGAGAATACATTGTTGGTTGGATGTAGTGATTGCTAGTGTATTCCAACCATGAATTAATGCCTACATGCCTGAGATGCATTGGTAAGTACTAAATTTTATTCACAATTGTGCGTCTTGAGAGTCTGAGCATGGAGATTCTTGACCAGATGCACTAGAGCCCTAGAAGGAGGTGGACAATGTGAGGGACTGCGCGGCAAATAAGGGGGTCCATTTTCTTGGGTTGTGCAAGTTGGAGAGAAGAGATTTGGTGTACTTTGGATTGTTGTGTGTTGAGGAACCTATGAGAGCTTGAGTGTGACTGGTTTGGGAAGCTGAGTGACACCCTGGAATTGTCCTTGTGGATTCATAGCCCTGGCTCGGGGGTGACATTGTTGTTGAGACTTGGAAAAATAGTGTCTATGGTTGGGTGGAACGTCATTGGTCTGCAACCAGTTGGTGAATCATTTTCTTAAATATAAGTCCTCTCTATCATGTGTTTCTCTACTTATATATTTATTTCCGTTGTGTATTAATTATTATCCCTAAGATTTGTATGTTATAATATGCATGCTTGTTGGTTATTGTTGTGCATGGAATTATATTTATTTCTTTTATGGTGTAGCATGAATCTTGATTATTGCATGTGATGTTATCATGTCTCTTTCATGCTTCTCTATAAATTAAATGTTATTAGAATTCGAAATCAGTTTAGAAGTGATTTTTCGAAGTAGCGTGCCTGACCTGGGGGTGATTGGGTACATTATAGATTGGTATCAGAGCTTCTGTTGAAACACTAAATTGATATGGGTTGAAATGAGTGTGGATTAGAAAATTTCACTATTGCAGATTTCAAACTATGTGAATTTTGGGAAAAACAGAAAGATTAGAGAGAAATATCCCCAAATTCGTGGGAAAATTTGAGATTGAAATAATTTGGGATTATCTGAGAAGTTAATGGATTCGATTTGCATAGTTCCAGAGCCAAATTTGAATTGGAAGGTCGAGAAAATTCGTATTTTAATGGTCGTTGTAGCATGGGGAAAAGTTCATAGGATTGATGACCGAGATCATGTTCGATCTTGAGAATGACTCAAATTTGTTCTTGAAAAATTTAAAAATTGTAATGTTTTCGAAGTTCAACAAAGTTACCATATCAACGACTGAGTTTCATTTCGACGGTTGGGAAAATAAGGGAAAATAAGGTAAATTTTTCAATAGAAACCTCCGATCACTAATGACCGATGGTCGGGGATCAAAAAGTTTTGGTGAAGTATTGAAGTTCGTCAGGAGAAATCTTCAATCGTCGACGGTCGATGGTCAGGGATCGACGAATTCAACAAAGTGTCCAAGTTTGGCCAAGAGACACCTCTGATCGCCAATGGCCGATGATCGGGGATTGAACGCTTCAGCGAAGTGCTGAATTTCAGCGACGAGACATCTCTGATCGTCGATGGTCGATGGTCGGGAATCGACAAATTTTGTGTGAGGTTCAAATTTTCCACCAAGTCAAACTGTCGATGACTTATGGAGAAAAGAGGGTGATGATGTGTCATGCCACATCAAAAAACATATGTCATGCCACATCAACATCCATATGTCATACCACATCAACATAGTTTACATGTCAACGAAGGGATGGTTGATCTCCGATGGTTGGGGTTTGACAAGATTTGTGGGAAATCTAAGTTTGTCGGGGAAAATGACCGATGGTCGATGATTGGTGATCAGGCATCGATGAGATTTATGGGAGAATTTTGGTTTACGGACAAAAACGGTCGAAGGTCAGTGATCGGGCATCGGGAAGATCAGTGGGAAGGTTTGGTTCGCAAAGAAAATCATTGATCCTCGATCGCCAATCTCCAATAGAAAGAATATCAATGGTCCAGAATGCTTCTGATTTGAGATGATGGTGTAGATTGCACTTAGGTAAAATTGTTCCCCAATATTTTGGTCATTTTTCATATTTTGGCCATAAATGGATCATATCAAGTCAGATTGAGATGAAACTTGTGGGTTGTTTCCATAGAGAGAAGAGCTACAAGAGTGCCAGAGAGAGCCATTATCCAATTTTGCTTGGATTTGTCAGAAACTGCAAAATATGGTTTTTAAAGATATGGTTCCAGATCATTAGGAAGGGTACAGATTAATTTGAAACTCTTGGGGAGATTCCAGAAAGTAGACATAGAAATAACCCATGAAGGAATTGATTAAATCCTAAGGGGTTTGGAATGGGGATACTGAAATAGATCAAAATCCACTATTTTGGGCCACTTTTTGGGGATTTTTGAAATTTTTAGAGGAAGAAAAGTGACCCTAGATGAAAAAACTGGAAAATTTTATTTACTAAACATTTTATATACTCGTTGTGAGATATCCAGTTTTGCTGAAAATTCTAAGTTTGGAAAAAAGGGTGAAAAATGGCAAAGTTGCAGATTCCAGATTGCTACAGTTTTTTATTGGAGAATCGACTTGAAAATATGAGAGTTGATATGAATTCATTGTCATTATTATAATCTATGTATCATATAAAAGTTTATCTATTTCTTGACATATTTTATTATGTAGTTGACATAAGTTGTCATTTCAATAAAATTGCACCAGTGGAGGAAATGCACAAAAAGGGTGAAAGTGGCTTTTTCAGGAAGCCATAACTTTCAGCTCAGTGATCGAAATGAGACATGAGTATATTCATTGGAAATATGATTCGGAGGAGAATAACATTGATTTTTTTATAATTTGGAGAATGATGATATATTTCTTCATGAATTGAGCAGAAAAAGGACCTGTAGTGTTGTTTGGAAAAATTTCTATAATATGCACAATTCTAACAAAATGATTACTTGCACATTTTGCATAATTAGGGAGTATAACCATAGAATTTCAATATAAGAATGCATATTCAATAAATGGAGGAAGGAGAGGGAGCCTTTAATCATGATAAAGAATCCAAAGGCCAAAATATCAATGTTGACAATGCAAAGATAGAATCAAATGGGCACAGAAGCAGAGGGGAACAAGAAACATTAATAGAGACTGTGAGAAGCATGAAAATATAAGTGAAAAGTTACAAAGAATACAATGATAGGTTTATGAGAGAATAAAATCAGATAAACTCTCAAGCGATGCCAATCCTAAATCAATTGCATAAGCAAGCAAATAATGGATCAGACTCAAGGCATGAGGAAGAAGAAAGATATCATGAAAGAAGAGGTAACTACAAAAGAGTTGTGCATTAAAGAAGTTCTAGCAGAACTCATAGGAATTACTCACCTCCTTACTCAGCAAGGAAATTTTATGCATCTGAAGACTCCATAAGCAGTCTAGAAGTGTCTCATTTAGGCACTAAAGAAGAAGACATGAATTGGACAGTTTGCAAGGAGAGTTGAGGAATATTAAGGCATCATCCTTTGATGGTGAAAGAGAAAGGTAAGATGATGTTGAAGCATGGTTTCTTGGACTTAGGAGGTATTTTCAATTGCATAACTACTCATCAAACCTAGAAGCCGTAATTTCCACTTACCATTTACATGGAAAAGATGATATGTGGTGGGATCAGCTTAAGCAAGTTGAACACATAAATGAGACTCAGATCACTTGGAAGCAATTCAAGAAATATTTTCAAAAGGATTACCTTTCAGAGCACTTTTATGATAAGAAAATCCAAGAGTTCTTTGAACTTAGACTGGGAAGCATGACCATGGTAGAATATGAAAAAACGTTCTTGGGATTGCTAAAGTATGTAGGGTTTATACAAGATGAGAAGGTGAAAATATAGAGGTTTTCGAGTGGACTACCTTCATTTTATAAAGAGAAGATTCAGTATGATGAGCCCAGGACATTGACTAAGACCATCAGGAAGGATAAGTACATGTATGATCAAGGCAAGGGAAGAGAATCCATGCAAAAACATTGGAAGGGTAAGAAAAAGAAAAAATCTGATCAGAGAAGGAAAGGATTCAAACCTTCTTTCAATAGAAATAACCCTAATAAAAATCAACAAGATCAATCTGTTAAACATTAATCCAAGAAAGAAGATTCCTCGGGGAAAATAGGAAGACCACCAATCCAATGTTGGGGGTGCAAAGAAAATCACCTGTACAAGGATTTCCCTCACAGAGGAGACAAGACAAAGACCATGCACAACATCCAAGAGGATACAATAGTAGAGGACAGGAGAATAATATATGCAGCCTTAGAGGATCAATAAGAATAATACCAATCTCTAAGTGGAAGGTAAGATCATTAATCAAGTTGTTTCTATTTTAATTGATTGAGGAGAAAGTCATTGTTACATTGATCCTAAAATAGTGCATAGATTACATTTGGATAAAAGTAATCTTGAAAAGTCAAGTTTGGTTCAGCTAGCCACTAGAATGAAAAGAAGGATCAATGAGGTTGTCATAAGTTGTCCAATAAATGTGAATGGAGTGAGTACTAATGTTGATATGAATATCATACCGTTAAGATATTATGATATCCTAATTGGAATGGATTGGTTGGACAAACACCATGCTATCCTAGATTGTCATAACAAGACATTTACATGTCTTGATGAAGAAGGAAAACAAAGCATTTTGAAAGGAATTCCAAGACCCATCTCCATAATAGAAATTTCAGCCTTACAACTGAAGAGATGTTTCAGGAAAGGATGTCAATTGTATGAAAATCATGTGGAGGAGTCAGAAAAGACAAAAGGGCCAAGCCTTGGAGATTTTCTAGTATTGCAAGAGTTTGAAGATGTATTCCAAGAAATACCATGATTTCCACCGAAAAAGGAGATAGATTTTTCTATTGATTTAGTACCAGGAGTTTCCCCAGTATCAAAAATACCTTATAGAATGAGTACACTAGAGTTAAAAGAATTACAATGCAGTTGGAAGAGTTGTTGAAGAAAGGGTACATACGTCCAAGTGTTTCACCTTGGGGAGCACCAATACTCTTTGTCAAAAATAAGGATGGAACATTGATGTTGTGTATCAACTTTGAACAGTTGAATAAAGCCACATTAAATAAAAAATACCCTCTACCTAGAATTGATGACCTCTTTGATGAGCTAAGAGGAGAAAATATATTTTCAAAGATAGACTTACGATCCAGATACCATCAGGTAAGAATCAAGGAAGAAGACATCAATAAAATAGCCTTCAGAACCAGGTATGGACATTATGAGTTTGTAGTGGTGTCATTTGGACTAACCAATGCAACAATTGTCTTTATGTGCTTAATAAATGTCATATTTAGAAATTATATGGATAAGTTTTTCATTGTGTTCTTGGATGACATACTTATTTATTCTAAGTTTGAGGAAGAGCATGAACATCACTTAAGGTTGGTGTTGCAAGTGTTGAGGGAACATCAACTTTATGCCAAGCTTAGTAAGTGTTCTTTTTACCAAGAAAAAATCCATTATTTGGGGCATATTATTTCAGAACAAGGTATCGCAGTAGATCCAGAGAAGATTGAATCCATTAGAGGATGTCCAACACCCATGAATGTTTCAGAAATAATATCTTTTATGGGATTAGTCAGATACTACATGGTGTTTATAACATGGTTCTCTAAGATTTCTCATCCCATCACTTCTTTGCAAAATAAGGGAAATAAATTTGAATGGATAGTTGAGTGTGAAGAGAACGTTAATTTGTTGAAAGAATTGATTACTATTGCACCCATTTTAAATATTGTTGACCCAAATGAGAATTTTGTGGTATGTACAAATGCATGCAAGGAAGGAATTGGTGGAGTCCTCACTCAAAATGGACATGCCATTGGTTATGAGACCATAAAACTCAAATAACATGAGAGGAATTATGCCACACATGATTTGGAGCTTGCTTCCATAGTTCATGCATTGAAGTTGTGGAGGAATTATCTCGTGGGAAAAGTTTTTTAATTAAGGATGGACCATAGTGGTCTGAAATATCTTTTTGAATAACCAACTTTGAATGCTAGGAAAACAACATGGCTGGAATTTTTAAGTGAGTATGACTTTGACATCAAGCATATCAAGGGAAAATAAAATAAATTTTTTGATGCACTCAACATAAGAATACATCGCATGCATGATACAACTATTAGTATGTATCAGTCAGATTTAAAGAGAAGAATTTTATATGTTGTTGTTACAGATCAACATTACCTACATGTAAAAGAAAGTTTACAACAAGAAAATGTACAACAGAAAATTAAAGAGTATGTGATTAAGGAAGATGGATTACTTATGCATAAGAATAGAATTTGTGTTCCTATTTCTGGAGAATGCATAATGTTCCATTTGTCGGACATCCTGGTTACCATTAAATAATTGTAGTAGTAAGAAGCCAATTCTTTTGGCCTAGAATGAAGAAGGATGTTTTTTATTACATTTCCATATGTATAGAATGTCACAGAGTAAAGGTTGAGCATAGACACCTAGTGGGTTTGCTTCAGCCATTTCCAATTCCAGAGAGGAAATGGGAAGTGGTAACCATTGATTTTATAACTAAATTTCCCAGGACAACAAGGAAACATCATTCCATAATGGTAGTTGTGGATAAATTGACAAAGGTTGCTCATTTTTTTCATATTAAGATGACTCACACAACAACTAATATTGCAGAAATTTACATGAGAGAAATTGCTAGGTTCCATAGGATACCTAAGGCAATTGTTTCAGACAGAGACACAAAGTTTACTTAAAATTTCTAGAGGGGTTTATTTAAAGGATTTGGTACAAATATGAATTTTACAACAACATACCATCCACAGTCAGATGGACAGACAGAGAGAGTCAACCAAGTAATTGAAGACATGGTGAGAATGTATGTGATGGATAAACCATCTAAGTGGGAATATTACTTGCATTTGGTTGATTTTGACTATAATAATGGGTATCAAGCTTCATTGAAGATGAGCCCATTTGAAGCTTTGTATGGTATAAAATGCAATAGTCCAGTGAGTTGGGACAACCCATCAGACAAAGTAGTACTTGGGCCAGAATTGCTCAAGGATATGGAAGACCAGATGGTTAGAATTAAGCATAATTTAAAGGCAGCTCAAGATAGACATAAAATTTATGCAAATAAGAACATGATAGCTAGGGAATTTAAAGTGGGGGAGTGTGTTATTTTAAAATTGAATCCCAAGAAGAGCTCATTGAAGTTGGGTAGTTGTAAAAGGATAGTAGCCAGATTATGTGGTCCATTTGAGATCTTGGAAAGACTAGGGCTAGTTGCATACATGCTCGCATTGCGTGCTTCCATGAATGTGTAGAATGTATTTCATGTATCTTTCCTAAAAAAGTATGTACATGATCCTAACCATGTTATTGATTGGCATTTGATTCGGGTAGAGCCAAAGGGAGACTTTCATGTGCAACCAGTGCGCATATCAGACAGAAAAGTCAAAATGCTCTGTTTTAGCACATAGGATGTGTAGGGGTCAATGTTTTTAAGTTTATATGTTTCAGTCATAGGTTCTTTTTACTTTTAGGTTTTGATTCATGTCTTATGTCAATAAATTATGTTTTATCCTTTCATGAGCAAATAAATTTGACCTTAGTCCATGTAAGAGCTTTGGTGTTATGATAGTGTTCATCATCATGAAAGAAATAAGGGTCAACATTGGTCACACCCTTGGTCTTAAACTTATCATTATCACGTGTCTTGTCTCAAAGGGGTGTACAAAGGTTCATTATGTCATTTTCAACCGTTTGAGGATCAAATCAAGTGTCAAGTCGACTTGCTGCAAACTCACCTGAAAGTTTACAGTGTATCAAGAAAGTACCTCATGCACTAATCACACATCATTTTCCCTTGTAAACGTGTCAAGGGATATCTTATTTTTTTAGTGCCTTTAATTCATCATGTTCTTCAGGTCAGTTTCAAGAAACATGTCTATCAATTTGAATGAAGTGTGATGCCAATTTGTTTGAATTATGGCGCTATGAACTGTCTGTAGCAGATGAAGGTGGATTGAGTGCTTCTAGGAAAATGCCAGTCTATCTCATGAGACATTAGTTGAAGTTTCATATATACCAAGTACCCTATTTAATTATTGTGCGTTGTCTGAAGGTTTATTGTACTGGATTCTAGTTGTTGTGAGTTTTTCTGCGCTGCAAACTGTTGAATAGTGTGTGCGCTGCAAACTCCTAACACTGATAAAAAAAACCTACAATATTGGTATCCTAAACCTTGGTAATTTCAAGTTTCCTTTTTTATACCAATAAGATCAATTTGTAGCCATTTCTTGCAACACTGACCTTATCTGCTACATTTACTTGATGCTGCTACAAATTGTATGTGTTTAAGGCACTGCGAACCCTCTGTTTTCTCACTAGACCAAACCCTCGTTGAATGTGCTTCACTTAGGTATGAGGTTTTAGATTTTTCAAAGTCATTTTCCTTTTCAGACTTGGGAGTTTTGCAAACCTTTCATTAAAACCTAGACCAAAACTGTGTGCTGCGAACTTAGTCATGCGCTGTGAATCCTCTGTTTCACACAAAATTGCTATGATTTTTTCCTGAATGTAGCCTCATCAATTTGGGATTTTTTTATTTCCTCTGATCTCCTACTTGCAGCCCTTTCATTCTCAAATTGTTGTTGTACATGGATATTTCATTCAAGGAAACCCTAAATTGTGCAAATTCTATCAAAAACCCTAATTTTCCTGATTTCATCATACATCTGATAACAAATTGTTATAAGAGGGTAAAGGGGTTTTCAAAATAGCTATCATGGATAGTCAGCAAGGTAAGAAGGTTCAAAAAGGGGTATTAATTGTCAGGGCTGAGCCACATGACATGCAACTTATAAATTCTAAGCCATTCTTCAAGGAAGCATTCTAGAGAGTGGGCTTCCTAATTTTTTGTGAGAAAATGAAAAGGGGACATCTTGAGGTAGCTAAATAATTTGCACTCAATTTCACTAGGACAAAGACTAATGTGGGGGCATTGGAGTTTGAATTCTCAGAGAAATCTATTTCTATAGCCACAAAGATACCTTCTTGTGGTGAAAAATGTTTTAAATCCATGTCTTTGAATTCTACTTTTTCCAAGGAATTCCTAAAACCTAAATATGAAGCAGACAACCTATCGAAGGGAGTGCCAAGAATTCATATGCTGGAGTATTTTGAAAAATGCTCAAAGTTATTTAGAGGTACTACACTTGTGAAGGAAGGTTCAATATGGTTTATCAATACCATATCAGATTGATACTACACTTTACTGGGAAAGAGTCCATGAACCTTCCTGTTTATCTTTTCAGGAGTATTGGTAACATGTCAGATAGGGTCCAAGCTAAATATAAGCAAGTGGATACCAGTGTTTTTCACTCTGGTTTAATCAAGATGCTAGTATTGGAAGAGTTGAAGAAGATCAATACTAACTGGGAGGTTTTCCTAGCTGCATTATATTTTTAGCCAGATGTTGCTCACATACGATAGTAAAAAAGAAAAACACCTACTCCTGTTGAGAAGACTGTGCACTCAGAGTCGAGAAAAAAGAGGAAGATGAACAGAAGTGAAAAATCCATTCAGTATACTGATAAAATAGCTGAAGGTGGTCCCTCACAACCTCATGATAGAGAAATTTCTCTTGTGGCAGAACCAACACCTATGGAGATATCATCAAGTAAGATAATGAGTCTGAAGGGTAAAAAACTTGTATTTTCCCCACATGTTGCTGCAGAAATGGTCAATCCTAGAAGACCTTTCACCAGATCAGTAGCTAAGCAATATATTCATGTGGAAGAGGATACATCAAAAGCCTCATCTCAACAAAAGGATAAAACACAGCCTTTAAAGCAGCCAATAAATATTATTGATATCAACTCCCCTTCTCATGAAATTAATACTAATTTCAAAAGACTTAGGAGGCAACTTAAAGATACAAGAGCTAAAAATGAAAAATTGAAGAAGGAAAATATGGAGGCCCAAATCAAGCTGAAGAATATGTTAGATTTATATGAAAATACTATTGATAAAGAAATATATTTGGCTAAGAGATATCCACCTCTGCATAAGCAACTAAAGAATGTGTATATATAGAAGAGATCTTGCCAAGTTGAAACCAAGAGGTTGAAAGCAGAATTGCAACCCTTCAAGGAGCAGGTAGAAAAATAGAATTTGGATATGTTAGCTCATGTGGCTACTAGAAGAAGTACCGAGAAAAGATGAAGACAAGATATTATTTCTACATCAGAATCAATTTTTTCCATGGTTTACTTTTATACACATACTTATAACATGAGTAATGATTTTTGTGTTAAACTGAGGTTACCATATTCATATGACTTCCGCAAAGGTTACTTCATGTTTTAGAAGATTGTAGTAGGTTCTGGAAGGGTTTCCCAACTTTTTATGCAAGATTTAAAAAGTTGAAATCATTTTGGATGTAAAAACTCACCTACAGGAAATTTTGCAGCGTGTGTTGTCAAAGGTGATGTGAACTGGTTGTTTTAGGATAGTTTGTAGCACAGGCGCTGCGAATTGGGCATCACGGGGATTTTGAGTTGATGAAGATTGCCAAGTGTCAGAGTGAGTTCACATAAGGTCCCGAAAGATCGGTTTCACATCAAGGGCCACCTATCTCAAGGATCTTCCTATAGTTAAGCCACATGCATCAAGTTGTCAGCAGTTTCCTTTAATGATGCCAACATTTTCTTTGAATATAGCATTCTTGTTACATTTTTGTTATGCCCCTAGTGCCACGTCTCTCTTAGGCATAAAATCCTATGTAGAATCTAGGTGGCAATTTGTAGAGATATTTTTGGATGTTTTGTTATTTAATATGCATTGCAACTCTAGGAGAGGGTTCTAATGGTTAGACATCGAGACTCTTATCTTTAGTTTTCAACTGCAACAAAGTTTCCAGATATATGTATTAGATTCAAGAATATTTAATAGTGAATGATTAGTTTCCTTTCCCATTGTCACTTCTGTGTTTCTATCTCACTTTGATGTTAGTCATTGATGAAGGATTCATCATTATGCTTGTTCCTTACTACAGTAAATGATTTATTGTTTGTAATTCATGCAAGTATGATCAAAGTGATCTCTCTTGTTGATTAGGAGGTTCTTATTCAATGAGATTTATTCTATATGTGTTTCAGAACTACTTGATGTAACTTGATGCATGTATCTCATATTCCTTGCTAAGTCTTCCATCTTCCTATTGATATCTCTAAACATTGATTTGAAGCTATTCAAATCCTTGCTTGTTGGTGTGTATTTCATGGATGTTTTGTGTTGATATTATAAACTGAGTATCACACCCATTTGCTACACTTTGAAAACATTTTTATCTTTTCTAATGGGTATTAGGCTCACACCTAAATTAGTCTAGGTGAGACTTCTAGTGTTAACATTTTTGGCATCGTTGCTAGGGAGGTGAATTGAATATATTTCCCTGGGTTGTACGACAAGGACACTACTAGTTTTTTTGGTGTACAAAAATTAATAAACATAACACCTACATAGTGCACCTGGTGACTCCAAAGTTCAGTTGTGGCTCCCAAGAGAAGGAATATGAGGGCTAACCCAAAGTCACCTCTGGATACACCTGAGCCTAATCCATAAAAAATCATTAGGAAGGGAAACAATTTGCAAGGAGCCCCCTCTTCTAACTCTTGAGGTATTTTTGGAGACCTACTTGACTCTGTTTTCCATACACTAGTTGTTGTTTCTAATATTCCTCGATTACCTATAGTTGAAACTCTTGTAAAGTCAGAATTAGAATATTTTCTTGTTGAATACACACCTTTTTATCCTAACTTGAAAGAAGAAAGTTTAGAAATATTTGATTTTATTGCATCTCTTGAAATTGTAAAGTGGTTTAGACTTGAAAGTTTGGAGTATTTCCCTTTCTTAGGTTCTCTAACTCCTCATTCATTTAAATTTCTTGTAACTAAAGAAGAAGGAAACCCAATTTCTGTTGAAATCCCCTCATCTATACCCAAGTCCAAGACATATTCTGTTATGCCTGAATATTCTCCACCTCATACTCCTCCTTTTTCAAAACCTCCTATTATACAGACTACATTTTCACCTACAAAATCACCTCTTACTTCTCCCAAGAGTCAGAGTCCTCCTTTTCCAAATCAAATGGCAGGAATTAATCCTCCTTAGAACATAATGGATTCCATTGTGGTTGTTAGGTATGCACCATTACTAATTCCTCGGCCCATGAATGCTCTCCCAGTAGGAGATTACCTTAATTACATGCCTAAATTTACTAGAGAGGAATATATTACCGCAGAAGAATATCTTGCTTCATTTTACAGTTATGTAGATAATTTGAATATTGAAAATGAAGATGTCTAGATGAGAGTCTTTGTGCAAAGCCTAGATGGAGAAGCCCGAAAGTGTTTTAGAATTTTAGCTTTTGGATCAATAGCTAGAATTAAGGCCCTGGATGATGCCTTTTTAAGGCATTGGGGTGACAAAAAAGACTTCTTGTATTACATTACAAAATTTGGGGCTCTAAAAAGGAAAGAGGGCGAATCAATGTCATATTTTTCAAGAAGATTTAACAAGATGTACAAAAAAATTCCTACTGAGATTAAACCAACTAAGACCTATGCTAAAATAAGGTATGCAAGTGCTTTTGACCCAAAATTTTGTCTTTTGTTGAGAGAAAGAAGGTCTACAACATTGGCCCATATGCAATATGCTACACTGGAGGTTGAATCAATTATACTAGCACCATATAAGTTGAGGGGAAAATATTATAAAGATAGAAGAAAACAAAAAATAGAAGCCTCATCTTCAGATGCTTCATGGATTGATCCCAAGATTGATGAATTGACAAAATTGGTTAAGTCATTATCTGCAGAGATGGAAAGGTTAAATCTTGAAGGGAGACAAGCTAATAGAAACCCTTAAGACATTGGAAATATAAATAATTTTGGAAGGCCGAATAATACACCTCAAATTATGTAGAGAGATCAGAGAAATAGAGAGGATCAAAAAGTTCAAACTCCTCTACAGAACAATTTGGTTGATGATGAAGAAGGAAATAATGTGGAGGAAGACCAAGAAATTCATTGTTTAGGGGATACAATTGCCTCTCCTCATTTAACCCAAACTTCTTATGAAGAGTCTTTAATGTGAAATCAGTTGAATGAGTTAAGTACATGAGTAAAATTCAACAAAGCTCAAAACAAGTATAATTTGAGATCAAAACAGAAGGAAGGAAAACCAAGTGCATCTACTCAGTCCAAAAAGTCATATACTCCTTCCAAGGTTTTGGATACACCAAATAAAGAAACAGGAGAACAAAAAAATCATCCCATTATCAAGAATCATGTTCAACAGGTAAAGGAAATACAAAAATCCCACTCCTATTTTAATTTTGAGATTGAAATCCATAAAATCAAGATTCTTGTCCCACTCCTAGAATTGATAAAAAATGAAGACTTTAAGAAATCTATATCAAAATTGTTGCAGCCTAAATCTTATCCCCCTTCATTAGATTCAATTAAATTGCATGATGAGAAGCATGGAGTTATATTAGGACCACTAGTAGAAGACAAAGATGATTCATCTCCCCCATTTTACACTTCTTTGAATGTGCATGCCACGATTTTGTACAATTGTCTTATGAATTCGGGTGCATCTCATAACTTAATGCCTAAGGATGTCATGGATGAATTGGGTCTCGAAATTACTAAATCATATCATGAATTGTATTCTTTTGACTCAAGAAAAGTAAAATGTCTTGGAGTTATTAAAGATCTAGTTGTCACACTTTTCCAATTACCTATGAAAAGCATAGTCATGGGCATTGTAGTTGCAGATGTTCCTCCCAAATTTGGTATGTTGTTGTCTAGATCATGGATCAAGAGGTTAGGAGGGACTTTACAAATGGATCCCTCTTATGATGCCATACCAATCTTTGGGGGTGAGCACATGAGACTGTATAGAGAACCTCGACTAGCATACATCATAAATGATGAGATCAACCCGACAAACCATCCCATCTATGTCATTGATATTGATTTAGGGTCTAGTACTCTTCATCTTACTGAGTTTCCCTAGTCACCATTAGAGATCAAAAATTAGTCATCGACAAAATGTGAAATAACTAGATGGGGTGTTCAAATGTCCAAGATGTATTTTGATGGTGCATCTTCCAAGGATAGTGTTGGTGTTGGGGTAGTGTTCATTTCTCCCTCTCAAGATGTCACAAATTTGTTCTTCAAGATTGAATTTGAAACAACAAACAATATTGCAGAATATGAAGCCTTAGTTTTGGGGCTTAGAGATGCAAAGAACATGAAAAATGAGGGACTGTCAGTTTTTGGAGATGTAGAGTTGATTGTGCATCAAGTCAGAAACATCTATCAAACAAAGCATCCTAGACTGAAAGATTATARGAATGAGGWTTGGGACCTCATTGATAACTCCTTCTYRGYCTTCAACATATATTTTGTTCCCAGAGAGGCTAATACAYTGGHTGATTCCTTWGYTRTTTTTBCCARCAATTTTAAAACCCCACTACCTCCAAAACCTAAGTATAATGTTGAGRTAAAATACARACCTRCTATMCCTRATAATGTYAAKAATTGGAAKKTTTTTGAAKATGATMAATACCTAAAKAGGTTTTTGGAAATAGTAGATKAATTTKCTDCTCTTCATATTGACYAAGATTCAGATGATGATAAAAATATGCATGTTGATAAATTTYCGAAMAAAATTGYAGATTATAAAATTGTTYAGTTGCCTAGAAATTACATTCCTAAAGGACTAGTTCCTTTGGAAAKAATGTTTGATAACAATGATGTTGTTGTGAAGGTGAGTGGTTATAAAGAAAATTCAGATCTGATAGAATGTAATCTAGGCACTGAAGAAGAACCCAAATATGTTAAACTACCCAGTAGCTTATCGGAAAATCAAAGGGTTGAATATGTCAAACTGTTGAAAGAATTTTCTGATGTTTTTTCATGGAAGTATGAAGACCTAGAAACTTATGATACTAGCATAATTTAGCATAATATACCTTTGAAATATGACACCAAACCTTTCAGACAGAAACTTAGGCAGATTAACCCCATGTTATTGTTGATACTGAGAGGGGGGTGAATCAGTATCAAGTACAATTTAAAAACTTTTTCAACTTATACTTAAACCATTCAATTATATCCAATGATAAATGAACAATATTATAAGAGTTACATCAATACACCACAATACACCATGCACAATATATGCAAAATAATCAATAGTTATTGGTCAAGGGAAGTAATGACTTCCAAAGGTAGCTACAGCTTCCAAATATAAAGGGAGCGATAAACCTCCAAGAGGAAGATACAATCCTAAAATATCAAGAGAGGGTTGACCTCTCCATCCTTTCCCCTTCCTTCCACCCAAGAATATATGAGAGATAATAAAACTTTACATTAAATCCTCACCATCAACCAACCATCACATAGAGCCTGATAATGCTTCCTGAGACTTCTTCAACTTATGTAATTCTTCAATTCTTGGAATAATATGATCCTATAGATAATATTACTCAATGTATTCTCTTAAACTCCTCCAAGTTTCACTCCTTGAATCCTCCCCAAAAATAATTTATAGAAAGAATGGTAGACTTTATTCAATTCTAGTTTATTCAGGAGAGCGAACTTGTACAGAATGCCCCACGCTCAATTTTTAACATCAGATTCTTAAAATCACCCAAAATAAACTAAAGTCCATACTATTTCCAATGAAATTGGTCCCACTTAATTTAGATTATCTATGAATAAGTTATGAATGTTTTACCCGAACCACCTGTTTATTGACTAGCTTCAGGACTAGTAAAAAACCCTATCTTCCACATAGTGTATCTCCATAATTATAGCTAATCAAGAGCTGAAAATTTTACCATAGGTACCTTGATATGTCTTATCAATACCATATAAATTTCACCATATGAATCGTTCTAGAAAAAAACGTTATAGCAAAAATGGTAAGATGACCTGAAAATAACATACCTTAGAACACATCACTAAAAGACTTCATCCTCCCTTGAAATATGGCCTTCTTTACTTATGATTTCCTTTGAAATTCGACTTGTGTGTCAAATGAATGTATAATGATATGTATTTATACCATTTATTTCACTTCCTTTTAACATTAGGGCCAACCTGACACTTTCTTATTTTGTAATTCTTTTCTTTAATTATCTTCGGGGCCTACATGTACTTCCTTATTCAATTCATTTTGTCATATTCAAAAATTCATTTCTCCTCAACCATGAGAATCCACGTGAAATTCAACCTACCACCAGAAACAACATGATGTATATTATCCATTCATGGGTTTTTTTTCTGCATGTACATTGTCCTTCATGTCCAAATACCTTGATCGATCTTGTGGTCCAAAACCAATGACTAGGGTTGACATCAATGACAACAACCAATCTTCCAACAGTATGCCCCTTTGTCATTGATGGAAACACTCATGCTCCCCCTATCATCACGATCCCAATTTCTCTCCCCCTTTGACATCAATGGAAAAGGGTGGGGATTCTCCCCCTAAGTTTAATGGCAAAAGGTAACTCTCTTCTTTGGGGCTGCTCCCCCTGAACATGTGGCACTCAATAATACTTCATCCTTATTTTTGGTGTTTGGGACTTTTTCTTCCTTCGAATACTTTTGTGTGGTTTTTTTCTTCTCTATATTCTTCATGTCTAGGATGTATATGTTTTTCGGTCTTCTTGTTGCAGTTGCAACCAATCTTCCTGAGTTATTTTCTTCGATTTTACATTTTCAGGAGTCAAACGTAAGAGTGTATCCTTGATCACATATTTTGTTGACGCTGAGGAGATTATGCTTCAGATATTCAACCAATAAGACTTTTCCTGCTTTTATATTTTCACTTCCAAGCTTTACAGTTCATTTTCCAAGTATTTTGGTAGATGAATCATCTCTAAATGCAACATTTCCACCCTTTTTCTTCAAGCTGACAAATTTGCTTTGATCTCTGCTCATATGAGATGATCACCCACTGTCTATGAACCATTCATATTATTATTTGCATTATTTAGCGACCAATGTTATTCGACAATTTTCACTATGTGGAATTTCTTTCCTTTTCCATGTTGTAGTTGGTATACAAACATTTGGCATATGATTATCTTCCTTCATCTCTCTGCAATATCGTTCTGTGTGACCAAGATTATTACACTTGTAACATACAATATTTTGATCCATTAATGGGTCAAATGGATTATGATTTCTATTGATAGGTCTATGAACATTTCCATATCTACTATTTTCACCATTCATGTAGCTTGCATAGTTATTCCTTTCATTGATTCTACAATTGATTGCCTTGTGTCCAAAATTTCCACAAGTATAACAATGTCCAAGAAAGAAATTTTGATACCTGGGAGTAAGTGATATTCTTTGTGGTGTAGTCCATCTGGGTTCACGATATATTATTCTATAGTTTCCTTCAGAATTATTGATTTCATACCTTATGCGAGAGGATCTTCTTGATGTATCATTCCTTCTTAATTCTAGTCTTCTATCTTGTTGTTCAACTTGTTCTAGAGTGTTGGTTTCATCATTTTCAACTTCCTTCTGTTGTTTTGTTGTCTTCAAACTGTCATTGTATCCTAGTCATGTCTTGTCGTTTGGAGATCTTTGACTGCTAAGGATCTCATCTAATTTTTTAGTTCTTTTTTCGAACTTCTTCAACTTTTCTATTGTCAATAGTAGCTCCCCTTTTGTGTGATCCAATTCTTCTTTCAATTTCTCATAATCTTCTAATTGTTCCTTCAAG
>ML786136.1:285964-369257 GCA_009831015.1 Picea engelmannii
GATGTCATCATCCTTGGAGTAGAATCTCTTTTTATTGTTGAGACTTCTCTTTTTATAGTAGCAGTTTTCAACAATATGTCCTATTCTACCATAGTTAAAGCATTTGAGAGGAGACTTACCTTTGTATCTTCCACTTCCCTTCTAGAAACTTCTTACGAAATTTGATATTTCTTCATCAAGGTCGTTATCCATGTATTTTGTCTTCTTTATGGCTTTAAAGGCGCTTCATTGTTTGGCTGGTCACTTTCTATACCTGTTCTCATTTCATATGCTATAAGAGACCCATGTAATTCGTCCATTGTCATTTTGGTTAAGTCCCTAGTTTCTTCAATGGCAGAGACCTTAGCATCATACTTTAAGAGAAGTGATCTCAACACTTTTTGTACAACCAACGATTCATCGATCTCTTCACCTAATACTCTAATATCATTATCAACTTAATAAACTCTAAGAAGATAGGTTGCAATATCTTCTTTTTCATTCATCTTCAAATTTTCAAATTCTTCTCTATGTCATTGAAGCTTGACTTGCTTAACGTTTGGATCACCTTTGTAGATAGTCTTAAGTTTGTCCCATACTTCTTTAGCAGTGTTGCATCCCATCACTTTGCTAGAAATGGTTGGTGCCAATGTTGCTAGAATAACATGTCTGGATTTTGAATTACAACTCATAATCTTCTTCTCATTTGGATCGGTTGGAACATTATTTGGGATTACATAGCCATTTACAATTGAGTACCAAATGTCTACTCCCAAAGCTGTTAGGTATGTTTTCACTCTATCACTCAAGTATGTATAATTTCTTCCATCAAATTTTTGAATCCCATTTGAAATGTGCTCATGGTCATCCATCTCTGCTTAGGATTTTCCTTCCAGTGGTTAAACTATTCTAAAGGCAACCTGCTCTGATACCAATTGTTGATACTGAGAGGGGGGTGAATCAGTATCAAGTACAATTTTTTTAAAAATTCAACTTATACTTAAACCATTCAATTATATCCAATGAGAAATGAACAATAGTATAAGAGTTACATCAATACACCACAATAGACCATGCACAATATATGATAAACAATCAATAGTTATTGGTCAAGGGAAGTAATGACTTCCAAAGGTAGTTATAGCTTCCAAATATAAAGGGAGGGATAAACCTCCAAGAGGAAGATACAATCCTCCAATATAAAGAGAGGATTGACCTCTCCATACTTTCCCCTTCCTTCCACCCAAGAATATATGAGAGATAATAAAACTTTACATTAAATAATCACCATCAACCAACCATCGCATAGAGCCTGATAATGCTTCATGAGACTTCTTCAACTTATGTAATTATTCAATTCTTGGAATACTCTGATCCTATAGATAATATTATTCAATGTATTCTCTGAAACTCTTCCAAGTTTCACTCCTTGAATCCTCCCCAAAAAGAAGTTATATAAATAATGGTAGACTTTATTCAATTCTGGTTTATTCATGAGAGAGAACTTGTATAGAATGCCCCACACTCAATTTTTAACATCCGATTATGAAACTCTCACAAAAGAAAATAAAGTATGTAATATTTCCAATGAAATTGGTCCCACTACATTTGGATTCTCTATGAAGAAGTTATGATTGTTTTACCCGGAACACTTGTTTATTGACTAGGTTCAGGACTGGTCAAAAACCCTATCTTCCACAAAGTGTATCGCCATAATTATAAAGAATAAAGATATGAAACGTTTACCACAGGTACCTTGATATGTCTTCTCAATACCATACGAATTTCACCATCTGAATCGTTCTAGAAAAAACGTTATAGTGAAAATGGTAAGATGACCTGAAAATAACATACCTTAGAACACATCACCAAAATACTTCATCCTCCCTTGAAATATGGCCTTCTTTACTTCTGATTTCCTCTAAAATTCGACTTGTGTGTCAAATGAATGTATAATGATATGTATTTATACCATTTATGTCACTTTATTTTAACATTAGGGTCGACCTGGCACTTTCTTATTTTGTAATTCTTTTCTTTAATTATCTTCAGGGCCTACATGTACTTCCTTCTTCAATTCACTTTGTCATCTTCAAAAATTCATTTCTTCTCTACCATGAGGATCCACATGACGTGCCACCTACCACCGGAAACAACATGATGTATACTATCCATCCATGGGTTTTTTTTCTACATGTACATTGTCCTTCATGTCCAAATACCTTCAACAATCTTGTGGTCCAAAACCAATGACTAGGGTTGACATCAATGACAACAACCAATCTTCCAACAGTTATTGCCTATTATAGAAAAATAGGCCAAGAATCTGCTTGATGCCCAAATCATTATACTCTGAGGTATTCTGATTTTGTAGTTAATTTGGTATTTGTCAGAAAGAATAATGGTGAGATCATGCTTTATGTTGACTTCAAGAATTTAAATAGGTGTTCTAGAAAATACAACTACCCCTTACCAAAAATGGAACATATCTTTCAAAGGGTGACAGTCTTAGTAAGGATTTCAATGATTGATAGGTTTTCAGGCTACAAACAGATTTTTGTGTTACCATAGGATAGAGAGAAGACAACATTTACCACTCCTTGGGGTACATGTTAGAATATGAATGAATGTGCTCATTTTACCATTGACAATATCACTATTGTCACCCAACCATAGGCCGAAGCCACCCTCTGAGCACCTTGACCTTGACAGAGAGAAGAATCATGGTAGCAATCCAATAACCAAGTAAGGCTAATGCACCAAGAAAGAAGTAACCAAAGTTGATCAGAGAGTCCAACCCAAAACTGGAGGAACACCTTCCCCAGGACTTGCACACAAAACTGCTAGACTACAGTGCGCAGAAGTGGCTTTCTGTGATTCTGAGAAGTGTGTCAAATGAGAGAGTGGCGCCCTATATTTATAGTATTCTTGGAAGACTTGCCTGGGCTGAACTCTCATTCTGGGTACTAATTAATTCATATTAATTATCTCTCTTCAACCAACATCTCATCTAGGGTTACTTTCATTTCTTTTCTTTCTTCCAGAACATTCTAAATTTGTCAAAGGTCACAATAGAGGTTCATACCTCCCGAAGTTACCATAATATCAACACTCCCTCCTAGCTAGGGAGGTATAACTGATAATGGTCTTGAGCACAAACAAACCATTCAACTGGTAGCATCACGAGCACCGTCATTATTATCCAACTGGATAATCTCCATGACAACTGGTACAATATCAATTGATAGAAAAAAACTGTGTTTATCCATGGTAGTACACAACTACTCAAACCGTGACACATAGTCACAAACAGTGGAACATATCCACCATAGTAGCATATCTCTACTGTCTGGAGACAGGTAGTCTCCATAACAATCATCTGATATCAACCTGCACAGAAAATATTGTTATGATATAAACTGAATCATCTGGTCCATTCTTTCACTCACATCTGTGAGATCTGAAAGAGTATTTGCCCTTAGAGTAGAAAATCAACGATGAGATATTTGGACTATTCTTCTCAAGCAAGGAAGAATAATTTTCCTTATTTCTAAGCCTGGACCATTCCCCACCCTGGGCCATTCCTCTGACACTAAACAAAGTGTAACCTGAAGAGAATGAATCTACCCTAAGGAATGTTCGTCCCTGATTGTTGAACCTAGACCATTACCCACCCTGAGCCATTCCTCTGGCACTAAACAAAGTGCAATCTAGAGAGAATGAATCTGCCCTAAGGAATTACTGTCCGGACCATTTCCAAAGGAAATGACTGTCCTGTACCAACCTCCAAAATGGACCATTCCCCATGTTAACCACAATGGGAAATTGTTGTCTGGTTAGGCAGACTAGTCTTCTTGAGTAACCCTCAAGAAGAGAGACTGCACTATACCACTTCCCATGTTAACCACAATGGGAAGTCGTTGTCTATGGTACATCGACAATCTGGACCATTTTCTAAACTGGAAAATGTATGTCCGTCAGAAATCTCAATCCACTTTCCAAACTAGAAAGAATTTGCCCAAGCTGGACTATTTTTCAAACTTGAAAGTGACTGTCCTCACTTCAATAATATGTCATTACTCCCTCCCAACCTAAAGAGTCATTTCTTCCCTTTCAACTAAGGGAGATATTTCCACGATCCCCATCTTGTCTTGGAAATATGCAAACTTTATTCTGGACAGAGGCTTTGTCAGGATATCTATTGTCTGCTCATCTGTAGGGATATACTGGAGTTTTACTTCTCCTTCCTGGACTTTATCTCGAATAAAGTAGTATTTGATCTCAATATGTTTTGACCTTTCATGAAAAACTGGGTGTTTTGATAGTCTTATACAAATCTGATTTTCACAGTGTATTATGGTCGAATCTAGAACCTGATTAAATAAATCAGAGATTAGCTTCCTCAACCATATTGCTTCTATGCATGCCTCACATGTTGCGATATATTTTGCTGTTGTTGTGCTGAGTGCAATATACTTTTGTTTCCTGCTACCCCAAGATATCATAGCGAAGCCCAAGCTAAAACACATACCTGAAGTACTCTTTCTATCTTCTGCACTTCCTACCCAATCTGAATCTGTAAATCCATGAAGTTGTATATCACTGGATGCAGTATATCCTAAGCCATAGTTTATTTCCCCACAAATATATCTTAGGAAATTCTTTGCAGCGATCCAATGATCATGTCTAGGTTCCACTTGAAACTGGCTTAGTGTATTCACGACAAAGCAAATGTCTGGTCGAGTATTTACCAAATACATCAATGACCCAATCAATTGTTGATATAGTGATGGATCTACTGGATCAGAATCTTGATCTTTTACTTTTCTTATATCTGTAGTCATAGGAGTGTTCATGGATTTGCAATCCACCATTCCAAACTTCTGAAGAATCTTTATTACGTACTTTCCTTGTCCAAGGAATACTTCACCATGCTTCTGCCATACTTCTAGTCCCAAGTAATAATGCATGAGACCTAGATCTTTCATATCAAATTTAGAAGCTAGTTCCTTTTTGCACTGGATGATGAGAAACTCTTCACCTGTTATGAATAGATCGTCAACATATAATAGTATAATTACAGATGCATTGTCCACGAATTTGTAGTAAATATTTGGATCTGCATGACTTTTGGAGAAACCAAGTCTCTTTAGATAGTTGTCCATTCTGACATACCAAGCCCTTGGAGCCTGCTTGAGTCCATATAAAGCTTTCTTTAATCTGCAAATGTGAGTGTCTCTGGAATGTACTTCAAACCCTTGAGGTTGTTCAATATATACTTCTTCTTTGATTGTTCCATTGAGGAAAGCTGTCTTTACATCCATCTGATGTAAACTCCATCCAATGGAGGTGGCAAGAGATATGATAGCTCTAATGGAAGTATATCTAGAAAATGGAGAAAATGTTTCGTCATGGTATTCTCCCTCCTTCTAAGAGAACCCTCTAGCTATGAACCTTTCTTTATATTTATCCACGCTTCCGTCTGCTGCATGTTTGATCTTATATACCCATTTTGAATTTACCATTGATTTTTCCTTTGGTCTAGGCACAATTTCCCATACATCATTTTTCATGATGGATTGGTGTTCTTCTGTCATAGCTTCTTTCCATTGTTTATTTTGAACAACTTCTTCAAATGTGGTAGTTTCTTCATCTAAAATATTTGTCATATATGATGCATAACTTGAGAATCTTTTAGGCTTCTTACTTTTTCGGAATGTTCCTTCTGGGATCTTAAGTCTTTTTGCATCTTGTAAGGTAGCTTCAAGCCAAGCTAGTTGTTTCCTGGTCTTAGGTATGGTGTCTGAATCAATGGTCTCACATGGTTGCATAGGATGATCAAGTTGTTCCCTTTCATCATGTTGGTTTTTTGTGCTTTCTTCAATAGGTTCTTCATTCTCTTCTTCATCCATAGTTTCTTCTATAGATTTCTTGAAGGTCATCTTTTCATTGAAGGTCATGTCTCTGCTGACTTCAATCTTGTGTTGTTTCAGAATAAATTCTATAAGCCTTGGATGAATCACTATATCCCATGAATATGACCTTCTTTCCCGAGGGTTCTAGTTTATTCCTTTTGTCCTTGGGAATGTGATAGTAAACAGGACATCCAAATATTCTTAGGTTTTCCACATTAGGTTTCTTACCTGAGAAGGCTTCTTCCAGAGTCATGTCCTTCAATATGCGGTGAGGACTTCTATTCTGAACGTATATTTCTGTCATGGTTGCTTCTCCCCATAAGAACATGGATAAACCTTGATCATTTAGTGTGATTTTATGGTTTCTTCAGTAGATCTGTCCTTTCTTTCTGCTACACCATTTTGTTGAGGATTATGAGGAATAGTCAGCTCCCTCCTAATTCCTATCGATTTGTAGAATGCAACGAATTCCTTTGATGTGTATTCTCCTCCATTATCTGTTCTTAAGGTTTTGATCTTCTTGTTTGTGAGGTTCTCTGTCTCTACCTTGAATTCTTGAAACTTGTTGAATACTTCGTCCTTTGTCTTCAGAAGATATAACCAAGTCTTTCTTGAGTAATCATCTATGAAGATTACGCAGTAAAGATAACCTCCTAGAGATTTGACTAGAATTGGACCGCAAACATTTGAGTGTATTAGATCTAGAATCTCCTTAGATATGTTGTTGTTGTTTGGGAATGGTTTCTTGATATTCTTCCCAAGAGCACATCCTTTGTAAATTCCTCCATGTGTAGACTGCAATTCTGGTATTCCTTCAACCATATTTTTGAGAAAAGGTAATGCTTGATAATTAATGTGAGAGTACCTTCTGTGCCAAAGTTCATTGGGATTGACTTCATCATGTATGAGAGCTTCTTCATTTTGTTCTAGTAGTCTCTATAGATTTCCTTCACGGCTTCCAATAACCCTAGCATTCTCTATGCTAGAGTCTTTATGGCAAGATTGATTCGAATTTTAAGAGCAGAATGAAATGACTACAAATTATTAACAAGTGCTTAACAAAAAATAATAAAGATACAGTAAAATGGGTTTTATATTCAATAATGAAATAAGCTGAAATTGTAAAATGCAACGGAAACAAGCTTGCTGGAATGGTGGTAGCTTATCTCTGAGAAGAGATGTGACGGCTGTGCTCATTCGCAAGAAGATGATTACAATGAGGCTCTGAAGGCCTTTTTTAAAATAAGTAGGAATTTCAAAAACCCTAGACATCCAAAAACCTAACCTTAGGATATGAAGCGCCAAAAGTCATGTGGGCCCCGTTTGGGTAAGTTAGTACATCAACTTCTCGGGGTCGTAACTTTTGCATACGATCTTTGTTTTAGGCGTACGATAGCCCGTTGGAAAGGTATCGTCGAGGAGATTCATTTTAGGTGAAATGAAAAAGGAACTTGCATATTGCAAACCTATTTTCCAAAAAACATTGTTTAGGGCCTCAAAATGGCCCCGAAAGTTAAAAACTGCTAAAAATAGTAAATTTCCAAAATTACCAGAAAACTGTTTTGAGCCAGTTGGAAAAGGTGGGTGGCCACCGATATCCACCTGGATCAATCCTCCCTTCTTAGGAAGAAATGGTCTCCATTGCGTTGAGGTCCCCCATCAGATGAGGAAATTTCTATTGAATTTGGCCCCGGGAGCCACTTGCCTTGGTGCAGGAGCTGCCCTGCTTTGACGACTCGATAAAGTTGGATCCTTTGTTGTCGAATGCCCTTGATCTATGTGTCCACAATATGATCATTGGATGCCTATTGTATGCATTCGGGGTTGAGCTCAATTGGTGTCAGTTGTTCTGCTACTTCTGAGGTGTCCAATAATGGTGGGAAATAAGGGCGAAGGAGATCCACGTTGAACACTACGTGCAGGCCAAGGAAAGGAGGAATTTTGAGCTGAAAAGAATTATCCCCCACGGCCTTGGTGATGGTGTACGACCCATAATGGAGTGGGTGAAGCTTCTGATGGGGTCATGTAAGGCGTTCTTTTTGCAAGTGCAACCAAACTTTGTCGCCCACTTGAAACTTATGTGGTACCCGATGTTGATCATTGCATTGTTTGTACTTGTCATTAGACTTCTGTAGGATATCTTGAACCTGTTGGAGGATGTGTTGGATCCACTCAATGAACCAGGTGGTTTTGTCATCTTCAGTTGGAGAAGGAGATGAGTCGGTCGAGGTGATCACAAGGGGAAGTGCAACATCTATGGGACCCAATGGTTGGAATCCAAACCCCACCTAAAAGGGGTTGTGGCCAGGTGAGCTATGCAGGGCTCGGTTGTAGCTATGCTGGACATAGGGAAGACTCTCATCCCATGTGCGAGGGTGCTGTGAATTATACACATGAAGGATATGCACAATCATTCGATTTACGACCTCGGTTTGGCCATCTGTCTGAGGGTGGAAGGTCGTGGATTTGGTGAGCTTGCTTTCTAGGAGTGACCAAAGGATCTACTAGAATGTGCTGATAAATCGATTATCCCAATGTGAGACAATGGTTTGTGTGATTCCAAAATGTACCCAGACTCGTTCAAAGAAGATCTTGGCAGTGGCCTCTGTTATGATGTTCTTATTATAGGAAACCAAAGTCACCATCTTAGAAAATAGATCAACAACCAAAAAAACACAGTCGTTTCCTCGCTTGGTGGATGGGAGAATCGACATGTAGTCCATTGAGATGGATTCCCATGGCCTATGAGGAGTAGGAAGAGGGGTGTATAGGCCTTGTTTCTGAGTGGTCGGTTTGGCAATCACGCAGGCAGTGCATGACTTGATATACTTGCTGACCTCTTGTCGAAGTTTCAGCTAGCAGAAATGTTTCTGTAGCATCGCCACTGTCTTTTCGACGTCGAAGTGTCCTGACACCCGACTGTAGTGGGCTTCCCAGATCATCTTCGCTCACTCTCTTTATGGAGCACAAATATGGCCCAAACGACACACCAACCCATCCTAAATATGGAAATTATCAACAACTACTTTTGCCCCCAACATTTGGTAGGTGGTGGCGAAGTCTGGGTCTGTCTCGTAGATTTGGGGCCATCCAGAGGTCTCATGGCCGCAAGATTCTAGCACCATTGTGAGTGTTGCGACTGGAGGTCTGTTGAGGCAATAAACAATGTGATTAGTGCTTCATGTTTTATACTTGATGTTGAGGTGGAATTGCTGCAAGTATGTGGACCACTTTTTATGGCGGTCATTCTACAATTTTGCTTTTGTTTGCATGAACTGCAATGGCTTATGATCAGTGTGGATGACTGTCTCTTTCCCAAGAATGTAGTGTCTCCACTGGTGGCAGGCATGCACAATGAAGTACATTTATTTGTCGTAAGTAGGGTACTTACAGACAACATCTAATAGTGTCTCACTATGATAGGCCATGGGGTGGTCATGCTGATTGAGAACGACACCCACAACATAGTCGGAAGCATCTGTCTCGATCTCAAAGGGTTGTTGCAGGTCTAGGAGTGAAAGTATTGGGGATGAGCACAAGTGCTACTTCAAATCATCGAACGCTTGTTGTTGGGACTGCCCCCATGCAAATTTTGCCTTACCACCACCTCTGGTTATTTGGCTAAGGGCCCATGCAATATGGGAGAATCCCAACATGAACCTACAATAGAAATTGGCAAGGCCTAAGAATCTCTGAATCTCAGTGAGTGTGGTTGGGGCTGGCCAGTCATGGATGACTTGGATCTTGGCTAGATCCATATCTATGCGATGTTGATCAATGATGTATCCCAGGTAATGGACCCTGTCCATGCCGAAGGATCATTTTTCCAAGTTGATGTATAGCTTGTGCTGTCACAGGGTGTGCAGAACTTGTTGAATATGTTGCAAGTGTTTGGCCCAAGTCTTGTTGTAAATGAGAATGTCATCAAGATACACCACTACAAAATTATTAGTGAATGGTCGCAAGATATCATCCATCAACCTCATGAAAGTGGCTAGCACATTTATCAAACCAAAAGGCATGACCAACCATTCAAAAAGGCCTTCCTTTGACTTGAAGGTGGTTTTCAATACATCTGTCTGTTCTATCAGGACCTGGTGGTAGACAGACTTTAGATGAATCTTATTGAATTATTTTCCCCCCATGAGTTGATCAAGGAGGTCGTCGATTCGAGGAATCAGGTACCAATTTTTTACTGTGATTTTATTCAGAGCCTGGTAATCAATGCAGAGTTGCCAGGTTTCATCTTTCTTCTGTACCAACACGATTGGACTCCCGCAAGGTGATGAGCTAGGATGGATGTACCCCTTGTGGAGAAGCTCTTGGATCTATCGCTTGATCTCCTCATTCTCTAGAAAAGAGAAGCGATATACTGGCCCATTGGGAAGTGGTGCGTCGGGGGTCAGATTGATGGGGTGATTGACCTGGTAGTGCAGAGGTACCCCAGTAGGTGAGGAGAAGATATCCGAGTATTCTTCCATGACCTTGTCTACTTGCTTCTATGGTGTGGAGAGGTTGGCTGTAGAGACCCTGGATGTGATTGTGATCTTTTGCTTATTCTGAGACGAATCACGAAGAATACAAAATTCCCCATCTGAGAGATGACCTTCCTACATTGCTTAGTAGAGATCAAGAAAATAGCACTGGGTGGGACTGCCCCGGGTATCCTATACAATTTCATGTCCAAAGTAATAATAACATTATGAGGCCTAGACTCATATACAACATGACGTTTCCATAAATAAGGTTGGCCCAAAATAACATCACAAACTTTGAGAGGAACAACATCACACAATACCTCTTCTTTGAAGGGATTGATTCTGTATGACAGTCGGCACTGTTGGTTGACGTGGAGATCCCTTCCTTGGATGAGCCATCCAATGGTGTAGGTTTGTGGGTGCAGCGTTATCAGCAGAGCCAGCCGCTTGACAACCTCTCCTGAGTGAGGTTCTTTTGGATACCGCTATCAATGATGAAGTGCAGTGGGGTTCCTTTTACCCACATCTGTGAATGGAAGAGGTGCTCTTCTTCTTCTGGCTCGTTTGGTTCACCGAGCTGGAGCTTGGTGGTAGCAACGGTGGCACTAGGTTCCGCATCAATGATCCATCTTCCCCTTTCTGGTTCTGGCTCAGAGTCATAATCTGCATCTGATTTGGAGGCTTTCACTTTGGCCACCAATGACTGCTTTGAGCGGCAGTCAGCAGTGTTATGCCAAGGGCTCTTATGGAAGTCGCACCACTTCCTGGTATCTTTCTTTGTCTTTTCGGTGTCCTTCTTTACTTGTGTCTTGGAATGGTTGTCCTGATACTATCCATATTTTCTCTGTCCTTTGTTATGTGGGTTGGTGTCGCCCTTTATTGGCTTTTGTTGCGAGGGGTTCCCAGGCCCAAATTTCTACGTCTTTTGTTTGAGCTTCTGCTCGATTTTGACGGCATATCGGTAGGCCGCGCCCAAGGATGAGATGTCTAGAAATTCCATTTTGGTCTAGATGTATCTATGCAAAGCACTGCGGTACTTGAGCACCAGATGTCACTCCGAATCTTTGATACCCGGCTTGGTACGCAAGGTATGGAAGATATTTGTGAAATCTGGCACTGCTTGGTCTCTTTCTTGCCGTAGTGTAGTCCATTTAGTATACAGGTCGTCATAACTTTCGATAGGGTAGTATTGTTCCTTAATAGCATCCCTGAAGAATTCCTAAGTGGCCTTGACTGTAAATAATGAGGGTTCTATGTTTCCTTTTTCTCACAGAAAGTTTCCCAAGAATCTTTGACATGGGGAACAACTTTGAGGAGTGCAAAAGTAATCTTTTCTTTATTCGAAAAGTTATGGATAGAGAAATACCCTTCTAGTAGATTCAACCATTTGTCTACAACATCTACATCTATCCGATCTTAAAATATAGGAATATTGAAGTTTATTTGTACCTTGAAGGGGGCGGTGCCTCCGCTCGAAGAAGATGTGTCGCTTGTTGGTAGCCACCGAAGGATTTGCGCGAAACTATCCATCATCTTGTTCCTCTGTTGCGTGAGGGCTTCCTCAATCAACAGTTTGAAAGGATATCTTGTCCCATCATATTTATTTTCTCCTTCCATGAGAGGTCGCTTGGGTGTGTGAGAGCTTTTGTCTTCAAGCGAAATAAGCTCGAGACCCAACTCTTTATACTCTGACCTCGTTGGGGACATGCATTAAGACGACAAGGAGTAGAGCGCTCTGATACCACTGATATGAATTTTATGAGAAGAATGAAATGAATACAAATTATTAACGGGTGCTTAACACAAAATAACAAAGATACAGTAAAAATGGTTTTCTATTCAATAACGAAATAAGTTGAAACAGTAAAATGCAGCGGAAACAAGCTTGTTGGAATGGTGGCAGCTTATCTCTGAGAAGAAATGTGACGGTTGTGCTTATTCGCAAGAAGATGATTAAAATGAGGCTCTGAAGGCCTTTTTCACAATAATAAGGAATGTCAAAAACCCTAGACATCCAAAAACCTAACCCTGGGAGATGAAGCGCCAAAAGTCATGTGGGCCTCGTTTGGGTAAGTTAGTACATCAACTTCCTGGGGTCGTAACTTTTGCATACGATCTCTATTTTAGGCATATGATAGCCCGTTGGAAAGGTATCATCGAGGAGATTAATTTTAGGCTCAATATCAAAGGATCTTGCATATTGCAAACCTTTTTTCCAAAAAACACCATTTAGGGCCTCAAAATGGCCCCGGAAGTTAAAAACTACTAAAAATAGTAAATTTCCAAAATTGTCAGAAAAATATTTTGAGCCAGTTGGAAAAGGTGGGTGGCCACCGATATCCACCTGGATCAACAATAACACTTTTCCATCCACGAAAGCTATTTTGTTTCCTTTGTCTTCTAGGCAAGATATGGATACAAGATTCTTTTCTAAACTAGGTACATATAAAACATTGCTTAAGTGAACATTGTTACCTGATTTCAACTTGACGGAGGCTTGTCCAAATCCTTCCACTGGGTATGTGATTTTGTCTCCAAGCTCTACCTTGTACGATGTCTTCTTTTCATTAAGGTTTGAGAGTCTGGTATGATCTCCCGTCATGTGCCTAGAAGCTCCACTATCGATTATCCACATGTCATGTTCAATCATTCCAGTGAGTGTTGAGTAGTGTAGAAGATTGAACGTTTCACTCATGTCTTCGGTTGACAGGTAGCTGGTCATGCCTTGATCCAAAACTTGAACTCTGACATTTCTATCTTCTGAGAGAGCCAAAAGGTTCTTTGAACTAGGGCACATTTGAATATCTTCTCCTTGAGAGAGATGATCCATCACAAGGTGTCGGATCTGGGATTTAGGGTTTTTACAATTGCTCCTACTAGTAACCCTAGCGACAGTGTCTTGGAAGCTTCTCCTACTAGTAACCCTAGCGAAAGTTCTTCAACGAGCTCAATATCCTAATGGCTATGATTCCTTCCAGCGGTTAGACTGAATGAAGGAGGTGTGGGCCCATAACCTATTAGAATATGAATGAATGTGCTCGTTTTACCATTGACAATATCACTATTGTCACCCAACCATAGGCCAAAGCCATCCTCTGAGCACCTTGACCTTGACAAAGAGAATAATCCTGGTAGCAATCCAATAAACAAGCAAGTCTAATGCACCAAGC
Organism: Picea engelmannii; assembly: GCA_009831015.1. NCBI lineage: Eukaryota > Viridiplantae > Streptophyta > Pinopsida > Pinales > Pinaceae > Picea > Picea engelmannii. The sequence continues at coordinate 299,507 of ML786136.1, forward strand.
AAGAAGTAATCAAAGCTGTTCAGAGAGTCCAACCCAAAACTGGCGCAGCACCTTCCCCAGGACTTGTGCACAAAACTGCTAGACTATAATGCATAGAAGTGGCTTTCTGTGATTCTGAGAAGTGTGTCAAATGAGAGATTGATGCCTTGTATTTATAGTATTCCTGGAAGACTTACCTGGGCTGACTTCTCATTCTAGGTACTAATTAATTCATATTAATTATATCTCTTTAGCTGACATCTCATCTAGGGTTACTTTCATTTCTTTTCTTTCTTCCAGAACATTCTAATCTTGTCAAAGGTCACAAGAGAGGTTCATACCTCCCGAAGCTACCATAATATCAATAGTACATTCATGTATGCCAATATGTCATTCAATCTCATGAATGCAGGGGAAACTTTCGAACATGCAATGGACATTGCATTTATTGGAGAGAAAGACAAGTTTGTGGTTATCTATTTGGATGATATTACAGTGTTTTCCAAGTCTGATCAAGAGCTTTACCAACATTTAAAGGTGTTTTTGAAGTGTATAAATTATGGTTTGTCCCTAAATCCCAAAAGGTCTCTTTTTGCCATGAAGGAAGGTAAGCTTCTAGGACATATTGTCTTAGCTGAAGCAGTAAAAATTGACCCAAATAGAGTAGAGGCTATCAAAACCATTTCTCTTACAAGGTCCAAGAAAGAAATTTGGTCCTTCTTAGGTAAGATAAACCTTTTAAGGATATTTATATCTAACTTTGTTGAGTTAGTGAAATTCATCACTGCCATATAGAGAAAAGGAAATGAAGTAAAATGGACACCAGAATCTAGGTGCTCTTTTGAGAAGATAAAACAAGCACTGGATGATGCTTTTTCTTTGATCAGTCCCAAATACTCAAAGGATTTTTTTTCTTTTTTCTTTTTCCTCCAATGATACACTAGTTTTTTCCCTTCTTCAGAAGAATTCAGATGGAATGGAGCAACCTATATTTTTTTTTCAATAGGGCCTTGAGAGATGCTCAAGTCATATGTGACATTATGGAGAAACAAGATTATGCTTTAGTCAAAGCTCTTAAGGCTTTAAGAGTATATGTTATTCATTCAAAAATCATTGCTTATGTTCCTTCAAGTTATGTGAAAGAAATTCTGATTCATCTTGATATAGATGGGAAAAGAAGTAAGTGGATTGCTAATATTTTAGAGTTTGATCTTGAGGTGAAACCCACCAAGTTTGTAAAAGGTCAAGGTTTGGCTAGATTGCTAGTTGAATCCAATTGTAAGGCATTGGGAGTAAATTTTATGAGTACTAACTCTATAAATCAACAATATGATATTCATAACAACAACTTGCAAATCAGCTCAAAATTGGCAGAATGCAGTTGGTACAAGGACATCATCTATTTCCTGCAAAATTTGTAGCCTCCCAATGGACTTGAGAAGACCAAGTTAAGAGATCTGAACCTTAAAGAAGTTAGGTATTGTATTGTTGATCAAATTCTATATTGGAAAGATCCTTCATGGATTCTTTTAAGATGTTTAGATCTAGAAGAGGCAAAACAAATTATGATTGAATTTCATGGGAGTTTATTTGGAGGTCATCACTTCTAGAGAACCGTCACATGCAAGATACTCAGAGATGGGTATTTATGGCCTAATTTATTCATTGATGTGTGTGAAAAGATCAGGACATGTGAAAAATGTAAAAAAATCTCAGGTAAACAACAACTGAAGTCATTGCCTCTAAAGCCCATAGTGGTATCTGACCCTTTCTAGAAATGGGGATTAGACTTTATTAGAGAAATTCATCCGTACTCAAGTGGCCAACATCGTTGGATTTTGTTTGCTACTGATTACTTTACCAAATGGATAGAAGCCATTCCCACCAGGAATGAAACACACAAATTAATTATTGGTTTCTTGGAAGATATTCTGTCAAGGTTTGGTTACTCAAATAAAATTGTCACTGATAATGCAGTAGCCTTTAAATCTAATCCCCTGGTAAAGTTCTGTGAAAAATATGTTATTCAACTTATCCACTCCACTCCCCTCAGGGTAATGGCTTAGCAGAATACTCCAACAAAAGCTTAGTAAAAATTATCAAAAAATTGTTGGAAGACAATAAGAAGTCATGGGATTCTAAGTCGAAGTTTTCCCTTTGGGTGGCCAAAGTAACTACCAAAAGGTCAATTGGCACCACACTATTTCAGCTAGTTTATGGAACTGAAGTCGTTTTCCCTGCTCAATTAGCTTTACCTGTGGAAAAATTTCTTCAAGATAAAAAAGGGTAACCATATGACACGATCAAGAGGATGCATCAACTTGTGGAAGTACAAAAAACCATAGAGCAAATTTTTGACAAAGCACAAAGTCATCAACAAAAAATCAAAGAAATTTTTGACAAGAAGGTGAAGAAGCGATATTTTCATCTTGGAGACCTGGTACTCAAGTGGAATGCTCAGAGGAAAGATAAAGGAAAACATGGTAAATTCGAAGCCCTTTGGGTTGGTCCTTTTAAAAAAATTTGAAGCTTTTCAAAATAATACTTTTAAGTTGTATACTTTGGAAGATGTTGAAATTTCTGATGGCCTAGTCAATGAGCATTTTCTCAAAAAATACTTTTTCTAAAAAGCCATGGGTGGCTTCATTTCACTGTACATACTAGTCTGTTAGTTAGTTATGTTTTCTTTTAATAATGACTCCTTGCACAATGGATAAGACACTGGAACTGCAATGTTCTTGGAGCCTCATAGGGAGGTCTCCATCCTCTATGGATCTAGATGTTAGCACATAGGATGTGTAGGGGTCAAATTTTTTAAGTTTCTAGGTTTGAGTTATAGGTTCTTTTTATTTTTAGGTTTTGAGTCATTTCTTATGTCAATAAATTATGTTTGATCCTTTCATGAGAAAATAAATTTGACCTTAGTCCATGTAAGAGTCTTGGTGTCATGATAGTGTTCATCATCATGAAAGAAATAGAGGTCAACATTGGTCACACCCTTGGTCTTAAACTTATCATTATCATGTGTCTTGTCTCAAAGGGGTATAGAAAGGTTCCTTATGTCGTTTTCAACCGTTTGAGGGTCAAATCAAGTGTCAAGTCGACTTGCTGCAAACTCACCTGAAAGTTTGCAGCTTATCAAGAAAGTACCTCATACACTAATCACACATCATTTTTCCTTGGAAACGTGCCAAGGGGTATCTTATTGTTTTCAGTGACTTTAATTCATCATGTTCTTCAGGTCGGTTTCAAGAAACAGGGCTATCAATTTGAATGAAGTGTGTTGCCAATTGGTTTGAATTATTGTGCTATGAACTGTCTGTAGCAGATGATGGTTGATTGAGTGCTTCTAGGAAAATGCTAGTCTATCTCATGAGACAATAGTTGAAGTTTCATGTATATCAGGTACCCTATTTAATGATTGTGCATTGTCTAAAGGTTTATTGTACTGGATTCTAGTTGCTATGATTTTTTCTGTGATGCAAACTCCTTGCACTGATAAACAAAACCTATAGTATTGGTATCTTGAACCTTGGCAATTTAAAGTTTCTTTCTTTATTCCAATAATATCAATTTGTATCCATTTCTTGCAGAAGTGACCTTATCCACTACATTTTCTTGATGGTGCTACAAACTGTATGCATTTAAGACACTGCAAACCCTCTATTTTATCACTAGACCAAACCCTCCTTGATTGTGCTCCACTCAGGTCCTAGGTTTTATATTTTTCAAAGTCATTTTCCTTTTCAGACCTGGGAGTTTTGCAAACCTTTCATTAAAACCTAGTCCAAAACTATGCACTGTGAACTCAACTATGCGTTACGAATCCTCTGTTTCTCACATAATTGCTATGATTTTTGCCTGACTGCAGCCTCATCCAATTTGGGATTTTGTTCTTTCCTCTCATATCCTACTTACAACCATTTCATTCTCACAATGTTTTTGTACATGGATATTGCATTCAAGTAAACCCTAAATTGTGCAAATTCTATCAAAAACCTTAATTTTCATGTTTTGATCATACATTTGATAAAAAATTATTATAAAAGGGTAAAGTGGTTTTCAAAAAAACTATCATAGACATTCATCAAGGTAAGAAGGTTCACAAAGGGGGAGAAATTGTCAGGGATGAACCCCATGACATGCAACTTATAAATTTTGAACCATTTTTCAAGGAAGCATTCTAGAGAGTGGGTTGCCTGATTTTTTGTGAGAAAATGAAAAGAGGAAATCTTGAGGTAGATAAATAGTTTGCACTCAATTTCAGTGGGACAAATACTAAGGTGGGGGAACTGGAGTTTGAAGTCTCAAAGAAATCTATTTCTATAGCCACAGAGATACCTTCTTGTGGTGAAAAATGGTTTAAAGCCATGTCTTTGAATTCTACTTTTCCAAGGAATTCCTAAAACCTTAATATCAAGGAGACAACCTATCTAAGGGAGTGCTAAGAAGTCATATGTTGAATTATTTTGACAAAATGCTCATATTTATTAAGAGGTACTTCACTTGTGAAGGAAGATTCAATATGGTTAATCAATACCATATCAAATTGATACTACACTTTACTGGGAAAGAGTCCATGAACCTTCCCTTTTATTTTTTCAAGAGTATTGGTAAGATGTCAGATAGGGTCCAAGCTAAATCTAAGCAAGTGGATAGCAGTGTTTTTCACTCTGGTTTAATCAAGATGCTAGTATTGGAAGAGTTGAATAAGACCAATATTGACTGGGAGGTTTTCCTAGATGCATCAAGTTTTTAGACAGATGTTGCTCACACACCACAGTAAAAAATACAAACACATACTCCTGCTGAGAATATTGTGCACTCAGATTCAAGAAAAAAGAGGAAGATGATTAGAAGTGACAAATCCATTCAGTTTATTGATAAAACAATCGAAGGTGGCCCCTCGCAACCTCTTTATAGAGAAGTTTCTCTTGTGGCATAACCTACACCTATGGAGATATCATAAAGTAAAATAAAGAGTCTCAAGGGTAAGCAACGTGTCTTTTCCCCACCTATTGTTGCAAAAATATTCAAGCCTAGAATACCTTTCACCAGATCAATAGCTAAGCAACATATTCATGTGGAAGAGGATACATCAAAATCCTCAGCTCACCAAAAGGATACAACTCGGACTTTAAAGAAACCAATAGATATTATTGAGATCATCTCCCCTTCTCATGAAAGTAATCCTACTTTCAAAAGACTCAAGAGGAAACTTAAGGATACAAGAGATGAAAATGAAAAATTGGAGGAAAATATGGAGGCTCAAATAAAGCTGAAGAATATGTTAGTTTATATGAAAATACTATTGATAAAGCAAGATATTTGGCTAAGATATCTCTACCTCTACATAGGTAGCTGAAGAATGTGTATAGACATAAGAGAGCTTGCCAAGCTGAAATTAGGAGGATGAAAGTAGAATTGCAACCCTTCAAGGAGCAGGTAGCAAAAAGGAATTTGGATATGTTAGCTTGTGTGGCTACTAGAAGAAGTACCTGGGAAAGATGAAGACACAATATTATTTCTACATCAACATCAGTTTTTTCCATGGTTTACTTTTATGCACATACTTATAACCTGAGTAATGATTTTTGTCTTAAACTGAGGTTACCATATTCATATGACTTCTGCAAAGGTTACTTCATGTTTAAGAATATTATAGCAGGTTCTAGAAGGATTTTCCAACTTTTTGTGTAAGCTTTAAATAGTTGAAATCATTTTGGATTTAAAAAAGAACCTACAGGAAAGTTCTCAATGCGTGCTTTCAAAGGTGTTGCGAACTGGTTGTTTTAGGACAGTTTGTAGCGCAGGTGCTGTGAACTGGACATCACGAGGATTTTGAGTTGATGAAGACTGCTAGGTGTCAGAGTGAGTTTGGATAAGCTCCTCAAATATTAGTTGCACATTAAGGGCCACCTGCCTCAAGGATTCACCTATAGTTAAGCCACATGCATCAAGTTGTCAACAGTTGCCTTTAATGATGCCAACATTTTCCTGGAATATAACATTCTTGTTACATTTCTATTGTGCCCCTAGTGCCATGCCTCTCTTAGGCATAGAATCCTATGTAGAAGCTAGGTGGAAAATTGTAGAGATATTTTTGGATGTTTTGTTTTTCTAATATGTATTGTAACTCTATGAGAGGGTTCGAATGGTTAGATAGTGATACTCCTATATTTAGTTTTCAACTATAATAGATTTTCCAGATGTATGTATTAGATTCAAGAATCTTTAATAGTGAATGATCAATTTCCTTTTCTACTATTACATCTGTGTTTCTATATCACTTTGATTTTAGTTGTTGATGAAGGATTCATCATTATGCTTGTTCCTTACTACAATAAATGATTTATTGTTTGTAATTCATGCAAGTATGATCAAAGTGTTCTCTCTTATTGATTAGGAGGTTCTTATTCAATGAGATTTATTATATATGTGTTTCAAAACTACTTGATGTAACTTGATGCATGTATCTCATATTCCTTGCTAATTCTTCCATCTTCCTATTGATATCTCTAAACACTGATTTGAAGCTATTCAAAGCTTTGTTTGTTGGTGTGTATTTCATGGAGGTTTTGTGTTGATATTATAAACTGAGTATCACACCCATTTGCTACACTTTGTAAAAATTTTTATCTTTTCTGATGGGTATTAGGCTCACACCTAAAGCAGTCTAGGTGAGACTTCTAGTGCTAACACTCTGTAATCAAGTCATAGAACTGGTAAAAGTTCATTTGACCTACTACAGTCCTAAAGATGCTACTTGGGATCATGAAGATGCCATGCGAGCAGAGTACCTGCGACTTTTCGAATAAATTTTGAAATTTTTGTTTTTGTTTTGTATATATACTAAGGACAGTGCCAAAATAAGAGGGAGGGGAATGTAATACCCCATTTTTGAGTCCACGTATTAAATAATGTATTTTATTTATTTGATGAAAGACCGGAGTGCCCAAACAATTAAAGAGGCCAGCATGCCTAGGAAATGTATTGTTTTGATCATTATTAATAATAAAATAGATCATTGGTTGCTAGACAAACAAGGACAATAGTTATAGGGTGCTATGATTCCAAAAGAAAGGGGGGGGGTTAAGGGGATAAGTCATTTTATCATATTTTATTTACCCATAATTGTTTTAATGAAGGGAAGTGGTTATATGTGCTTCTTGGGGAAAGGCCACGTGGTTCTTGATTTTCAAGTAAAAATATAAACCCATCTTTGGGTTTTTTGGGGGTTCATTCATTATCCATTGTTCACACTCTTTATTCTATACTCTCCATTCATTCTTTCACTCATTCATTATTTCTCATTCCTCCTTAATATTGGTGGGGAAGGAAAAATGAATTGATGCATTGGAGCCCTAGAAGGAGGTGGACAGTATGAGGGACTGCATGACAAAGAAGGGGGTCCATTCTCTTGGGGTGTGCAGGATGGAGAGAAGAGAGATGGTGTACTTTGGATTGTTGTGTGTTGAGGAACTTGTGAGAGCTTGAGTGTTGATTGGTTTGGGAAGCTGAGTGACACCATGAAACTATCCTTGTGGATTCATATCCTTGGCTCAGGGGTGACATTTCTATTGAGACTTGGAACAACCATATATATGGTTGGGTGGAACATCCTTGGTATGAAATTAGTTGGTGAATCATTTTGTTAAATATAAGTGTTCTCTGTCATGTGTTTCATTGCTTATATATTTATTTTTGTTGTGTATTAATTAATTTCTCTAAGATTCGTATGTTATAATATGTGTGCATGATATTTATTGTTGTGCATGTAATTTTATTCATTTATTTTATGTTATAGCATGAATATTGATTATTGCATGTGATGTTATCATGTCTCTTTCATGCTTCTCTATAAATTAAATGTATCATAATTCGAAATCAGTTAAGAAGTGAGTTTTTGGAGTAGCGTGCCCATCCTGGGGGTGGTTGGGTATGTTACAAGAGAGTTATTTATGTGGTAAAACATTTCCAAGATGCACAAATTTTAGGCATATCCAACTTAGTGATGGGAATTTTTTAGGAAATCATGTGAAAGGGGTATTGTGGAGTACTACACGTGAGGATTTTTTTTATTTCTTGCATAGAGGGAGGTTGGAAGGAAAAACAACAAAGATATTCACATTGTATCCAATCAACCATTATGTTAGTAGGAGGCACCACTCTCTTTTGACTACCCCCATAGGCATAAGGATCATGGTATATTGGAGCTTATATGTTTTTCTGTGCCTCACATTTCAACCAATATGGGATTAAATTTTTGTATATAAAGGCATTTATTCTCTACTAAACAAGAAAACCCACATGAAGGTCGAAGCTCATCTAGTTCCCTCTACACATGACTCTCAATTCCACAACCCCAATCTATCCATTGAAAAAACTTTGGAATTAACATAATAAATAAAACATATAACACAACATAAAATGTAGAAAAAAAAAAATCATAGTAAAAAATATTTTATATTAATAAAATTCATCATCATAATATCATAGTTATGGGAAAAAATGTTGTTTTATGGATAATGTCTCCTACTATATCTCATCGCCTCCTATGTAGTTTATGTTGAAATGGATACTTGACACTGAAAGGGGGGGGGGTGAATCGATGTCACAAAACTTTGGACAATTTTCCACTTTTCATAAATTAACTGAACAACATATATTTCTTTCATTTTCTCAACCAATATATATAAAAGAATACATATTTTATTTATATATTTAACTTGAATGAATACATAATATCAATCTTTGAATATCATCTTCAAACAATTATAAGATACCCAGCTCTCTGTTACAAGACCCATCTTGTAGTTCTCAGATCCAACTAAGAAATGAGAAATCCAATCCTCATAACAAGTCCCAGCTTGTTGATCTCAAATCCAATTGAGATGTGAGGAATGCAATCCTTATACAAGACCCAACTTGTAAACGGGAACCAACTTGATAGAATGAACCTTCATTCAATTCATTATATATAAATATCTATTCTTCAACAAATTCAACCACACTCTCTTCTCACCATTCCTTCTTGTTTATATAGTCTTCCAACTGGAGTGAATTTGAATCATTGTGTCTTTTGATATTTGAACCATTGTACCTTTTCATTTAAATGATAATATTAATCTTTTAATAATGTCATTTTTCCTTTTATCGTTTATTCATAATGCTCATGAATTAACTCTCTTTTAATCATGATTGTGTGTCAGTTATTTTGTCTTCATGAGTTGATCACATACCTGGATTGACTCATTATATTGTACTCATGCTTCTGTTGTGTTCTCAACTCACTAACAGATCATATTTGATCTTTTATTAATTATTTGTATTGTTCTAGTGTTAACTCTCAGTTGAATTAAATCTGTATGAGGCGCTTCCTTCAAACCGTTTACATATGACCATATGTGCAAAAGCACTGGCTCATTGATTTAAGCATTGCCTCTTCTTTTTACCATTATTTCTCTATTCCATACGACCACAGGTGGTGACTAGGCGCTAAGACAAGTAATTTCTTGATCACTTGTCAAGATCAATGGTCACGTTTTAATCGCACAATAAGATGGACGACTGTAGTTACTTCGAGACTTCATCCTTCACGATTTCCAGCCTCTTTACAAATATCTTGAATACAAGACGTGTGCCCATAATCTTCAATGGTTGAGAACACTCTTCGAAGTAGATCAATGATTAGCGTCACTTCATGGTTTACGCTTATTATGTTCTTCCACTGTACTTGATCAACGATTGATAACGCTCCTGAATTAGATAAACAGTTAGTGTTAAATTCGGCCTTCGACACTTCGGGTGATTTCTCCTTCACAGTCCTTCAATCTTATAGAGTTCGTTTTGCTAATGTAAATCGGATGGTTGGATGTTATTTGCACGACAAACGATTCTCATTCATTTCGAAACTTCGGGACTTTGGGTATTTGTTGGTGGTGAAACTCCCAGAGTGACATAACTTCTTGATGTCACTTGTTGATGTGGCACTGAATGAGTGGTTTCCACATGTCACTTAGATTTGTGACTCACACATACCTGAAATGCCAACTACACTTTGACACTTGTCTTCATCTGATTATGCCATGTGTCCTTGATGACGTAGATCTCCTCATGTGGCACATGTTCTTATCCTGGATCTAACGGTTGTCCTAAGTCCCAAAATGTATCTCAAATCGATGGCTATGAGTGACTTCAGAACTTCGTCCTTCGGGTGAACTCATATGTTCTGAATCCTTTTTCTTCAAAGTGGTTAGTGAAAAAGTTGACCATTATGCTCATCCAATGACCATCATGTATTTTCCAGATCCGATGGTCCTCATTTAACCCAAAAAATATTAACTCAATCCAACGACTATCGAGAATTTGGGTATTCGGGATCTCAAGCCTTTTGCCTTGTTTATCCTATCCTTCTACTTTCCTTGATCCAATGATCGGGATATTTCCTGAAGTGTTCCTTAGATCAAATGGCTTATGTCTACTTCGAGACACTTTGTGGCTTACCCTGTCCTTCCACTAAACTTGATCCATTGGTCGAGATATTTCCCGAAGTGTTCCTCAGATCAGACGACTCATGTCCACTTCAGGACTTCGGCCTTTCTTACTTCTTGTTTTACCCGAAGTGTAGCCTCCTCACAATTTTTAACCCTAAATGAATGTTGTTCATTGATCGTGATCTTAGATCGACGACTTGATCTATTTGTGATGCTGCTTTTCCTTGGTTTAAATCCAATGGCTCTTCTTTTCCCAAAAATTTACCTACGATCGGATGGTTGACGTTTACTTCAAAAATTCGGCTTTGGCTAAAATTCCTTCATGCATATTTCCTTCAGTCGATTTTACCCGAAGTGGTCAATGTCAGACTGACCATGCGTATGTCACTTCCATGATCTATGGTCCATGACTTACTTTCTCCTTCCACTCAACTCGATCCAAATGTTGAGAATGCTCTCAGAGGATATCAACGATCAAGGATGATTGCGAGGTCCTCACTAGCATGACATTTAAAATTATTGTTGAGTTCTACAATGGAAATTGCTCGTTTGGTAGTGGAACTTATGCCAATCGTAGATCTATTGGCGGGTGACGATCGATGGTCTAGAATAATTGTGGGATTGGAATTAACGTGTTGTTTAATTCTCCCTTCGTGCTCTGCAATCAATCTATTCCCTTAATCTGGCGCTTGCATATCCAACGGTCATGACTTGATCTGATCGTTGACCATTCCTCCAATGGTCCTTCTCTTGTAATCTGACGGTCTAGACTAATTGTGGGATTGGAATTAACGCATTGTTTAATTCTCCCTTCATGCTCTGCAATCAATCCCTGCCCTTGATCTAGTGCTTGTGTATCCAACGGTCCTGGTTTGTCCTATGGGGATTTCGATCCTGATCACTTTTCTACAATGCACTTTTCCTTATGAGCTTTGATTAATGTCCTTTCTTTTGAGCTTGAATATCTGTATACGGTTTGACATTTTCATTCTCTGCATATTGTTATGCTGTTGACATGAATGACAATTTCATCAATGATAACTCATCAATGACAATTCATCATAACAACTTATCATCACATCACAATGGCATCGACTGTTGACATCAATGACAACATATCAATGCCAATATGTCCAAAAATCTCCCCCTTTGTCATTGAGGTCAACACACTAACTTCATACACAAACTCCCCCTATGATGATGCTTTCCTCTATGAAGTTACTCTCCCCCTTTGACATCAATGGCAAAGGGTTTCTCCCCTTATGATCAACCTATGTTTCTCTGCATGTTTTGACCAAAATATGAACTTGGGTAATTCCCCCTGGAATCATGTTCTGCTTGCCATAACTGAATGACTCCCCCTGTCAATATGCTTTCTCTACCTCTGACTACTCTCCCCCTTTGTTTTTGAAAGGGTAGCTCTTTGTGACAAGGTCTCTTCCCTTTTTAATTTACTAATTGTTTATCTTAGTCCACTGGAATATTTGTGTTCAAATAAGTAGTCTTCTTGATACCAACTTGTATCAAGTCTTTCAAAACTTAAACTAATTACTTTCTTATTTAATAACCAAAATACTCCTCTTGAGTTTTTACTAACTTTCCTTTTTCAAATAGAACAAGAGTATGAATCTTACTGATCTTTTTTATCTACTTCTTATTCTTCTTTGATATTTCACAGGAATATTAATTTAGAAATGATACCAATTGATTTAAATACCAATTTGTTATCAATTGATCTTTGTTGAATGATACTCCTTGAACTTCTCTCCTACCTTTATTTTTCCTCTTCTTGTATTCTACAACTAATTCTACCAATGAATTTTCTTTTGTCCACTAATCAATAGATAGTCAATATTTTCCATATGTTAATTTTAAAAACTCTTGGCGTAATCCTTTGATTTTGTAGAAACAAATTTAAACTTCTTTTGTATTTTCTTTCTTTGGCTAACAAATTATGATATCATCAGAATTTGATATTGTCCCATATTCTTCTATAGGCACTTCCTTTTATTGGGCTTGATTTATTTCATATTGAATTTCACATTCTTTATTAGGAACTTCACCCATCACTTTCTTATTATTAATTTCTTCACTTTTAGGTGTGATATCATATTTCTTGCTTTATCCTTCATATTTTCTTCTCCATATCTTTCTATGAGATATTCTACTTTTTGGATCTTCTCTTTCTAATTGTGTTTTTGGAGATTCGTCATATCCTTTCTTCTTCCAACTTTTATTAGGTTTTTTCACTGACTTGAATGACTGATTTAAGGATTGACTTTTTGAACTCCTGTAGTTTTGGGATTTGTGCCCAAACCTATCACAGTTGTAACATCTCATTGTATGACAAAATTTTGTTGTGTGCCCAACAAAATTACATCTTCTACATCTAATTGAGTTTTTCAATTTTTTTGTATATCCTTTCTCTAGTTTCTTGCAGTCCATTGCTTTGTGGCCAAAGATATGAAAAGAAAAGCAATAGCCATTGAAGATTTTTCCATTCTTGATTTTATTTTGGTTTGAGAAATCTGTCATTTGATTTTCTTCTTCCTTTTTACTTCTATAGCTTCCTTCCTTAACAAAGTTCATTAATTTTATTTTGGTTTGAGAAATCTGTCATTTGATTTTCTTCTTCCTTTTTACTTCTATAGCTTCCTTCCTTAACAAAGTTCATGACTTGTAATTTCTTTGTAATTGCACCTTTTCCTTTTGAGAAGGATGATCATTTCTCATGTTTGTAAATGGTGCTCCACTTGTCATTGTCTTCTTTCTTATTGTATCCAAGACCAGTTTTGTCATCAGTTGATCTTTGGCTCTTCCAAATCTTATCTAGGATAGTTGAGCTATTCTGGAAATTGACAATATTATTTGTCTTAGCATTCATCTTTTTGAGATTGACTATTTCTAACTTCAACATGTGATATAATTATTCCTTTTTAGTCAACTGAATCTTCAAGGATTCTTCCACTTCTTTAGCATGTTCAAGTTGAGTCTTTAGATTGATGAATATTTCTTCTATCTCATCCAAGACTTATTTGCATTTAATAGTTTTTTCATATGTCTTCAATTCTTCTATATCTTTTGTTAGATCAAAAACTTTAGTTTTCAATATTTTGATTTCTTCCTCGTATTCTATATGAATCCTTTTGATGTTGATGGATTCTAATTCAAACATTTGGCATGATTCTTCCTTTTTAGTTATTTGGATCTTCTAGGCTTCTTCATTTTTCTTAGTTTCTTCAATTTGAGTCATTAGATCTGCATTAGTACTTTCATTTATCTTTTTGAAATTGATGATTTCCAATTCCAACATGCGGTAAGAATTTTCTTTCCTTGTTAACTGGATCTTTAGGTCTTCTTCACTTTCTTTAATTTCCTCAAGTTGAGTGTTTAGACTGTTAACCAATTCTTCTAATTCTTTTAGTACTTCTTTTCTTTTACTGTCATGTGTCTTTAATTCTTCCATCTCTTTTGTTAGACTAGTAACTTCAATTTTCAATCTTTTGATCTCCTTTTCTTTGTCTTCTAGTTGAACTGTCTATTCAAACTATTCATGATTAGATTGATCTAACTGTTGAAGTTTCTCAAACTCTTCAAAAGTTCACATAACTATATTTTCAAGATGGTCAAGAACATCCACAAGAACTTTAATATGCATATAATTTCTTGGTTGCATGTGAATCTCTTCTATTGCAACTGTAACATCAGTCTTAAGATTATGTAATTTTTCTTTAGTGATTACTGAGGTATGGCTCAATTCCATGATGGGGTTGTCTTCCTCATTGTTGACTGAGATCAAATCCTACATTTCATTCTGATTAGAAATCTTTTTCTCTGTATTATGTTCTTCAATCTGATTGCAATTTTCCTTTTCTTTATCTTGTTCCTTATCTTGATAAGAATTCTCTTCTTCTGAGTTTTGTTCTTTATTCTGACAGGAATCCTCTTTATCTGAGTCTTGTTCCTCAATTTTATAGTATTTCTCTTCTTCTTGTATTGCATTCTGATAACAATTTTCTAGTTGGAGCCATAATTATTTAGCAGATTTGTAGTGTCTCATCTTATCTTTGACTTGATCTGACAATCCATCCTGGATTGATGTTAAGACTACTGAATTGTTTCTCCTTGCTTCCTTTGCATTTTTGGTTTTTCTCTTTGAAGTAGTTAAGTGCCAGGGCTTACTTACTACCGAATCCCAAACTCCATATCCTCTTGACTTTAGATATCTTTTCATATTTTCCCTCCATGATAAATAATTTGTTCCATCAAATAAGGGATCTTCATTTCTGGAGATAACGATTTGTCCACCCATTTCTTCTGAATCTACCTTCAGTGTTTAAACTATGCCGAAGGAACCCTCTATGATACCAATTGTTGAAATGGATACTTGACACTAAAAGAGGGGGGGGGGGAGGAATCGATGTCACAAAACTTTGGACAATTTTCCACTTTTCATAAATTAACTGAACAACATATATTTATTTCATTTTCTCAACCAATATATATAAAAGAATAAATACTTTATTTATATATTTAAATTGAATGAATGCATACAATCAATCTTTGAATATCATCTTCAAACAATTATGAGAGACCCATCTCTCTATTACAAGACCCAGCTTGTATTTCTCAGATCCAACTGAGAAATGAGAAATCCAATCCTCATAACAAGTCCCAACTTGTTGATCTCAACTGAGATGTGAGGAATCCAATCCTCATACAAGACCTGGCTTGTAAACATGCACCAACCTGATAGAATGAACCTTCATTCAATCCATTATATATAAATATATATTCTTCAACAAATTCAACTACACTCTCTTCTCACCATTCCTTCTTGTTTATATAGTCTTCCAACTGGTGTGAATTTGAATCATTATGTCTTTTGATATTTGAACCATTGTACCTTTTCATTTAAATGATAATATTAATCTTTAAATAATATAATTTTTTCTTTTATCCTTTATTCATAATGCTCATGAATTAACTCTCTTTTAATCATGACTGTGTGTCGGTTCTTTTGTCTTCATGAGTTGATCACAGACCTGGATCGACTCATTATATCATACTCATGCTTCTGTTGTGTTCTCAGTTCACCAACAGATCATATTTGATCTTTTATTAATTCTTTGTATAGTACTAGTGTTAACTCTCTGTCGAATTAAATCTGTATGAGGTTCTTCCTTCAAACCATTTACATATGACCATATGCACAAAACCACTGGCTCATTGATTTAAGCGTTGCCTCTTCTTTTTACCATTATTTATCTATTCCATATGACCGCAGGTGGTGACCAGGCGCTAAGCCAAGCGAGTGCTTGATCACTTGTCAAGATCGACGATCATGTTTTAATCGCATGATGATATGGATGACTGTCGTTACTTTGCGACTTTGTCCTTCGCGACTTCCAACCTCTTTACAAATCTCCCGAATAAAAGGCGTGTGTCCATAATCTTCAATGGTTGAGAACACTCTCCGAAGTAGATCAATGGTTAGTGTCACTTCATGGTTTACGCTTATTCTATCCTTCCAATGTACTCAATCAACAGTCGATAACGCTCCCGAATTAGATCAACAGTTAGTGTTAACTTTGGCCTTCGACACTTCGGGTGATTTCTCCTTCACATTCCTTCAATCTTCCGGAGTTTATTTCACCAAAGTAGATCAGATGGTTGTATGTTATTTGCACAATGAATGGTTCTCGTTCATTTAGGAACTTCAGGACTTCAGGTATTTCTAGTGGTGAAACTCTCAAAGTAAAAACTCTCTGAGTGACGTAACTTATTGACATGGCACTAAATGAGTGGTTTCCACATGTCACTTAGATTCGTGACTCATGCATACCTAAAATGCCAACTGCACTTTGAAAATGGTATTCATATGATTACACCACGTGTCCTTGCTGACGTAGATCTCCTCATGTGGCACGTGTTTTTCTCCTGGATATAACAGTTGTCCTAACTCCCAAAATGTATCTCAAATCGACAATTGAGAGTGACTTTGGAACTTCGGCCCTCGGGTGAACTCATATGTTCTGAATCCTTTTTCTCCAAAGTGGTCAGCACCAAAGTTGACCATTATTCTGATCCAATGACCATCATTTATTGTCTAGATCTGATGATCCTCATTTAACGCCAAAAATATTAACTCAATCCAACAGCTATTGAGAATTCGGGTATTCGGGATCTCAAGCATTTTACGTTGCTTATCCTATCCTTCTATTTTCCTTGATCCAATGGTCAAGATATTTCCCAAAGTGTTCCTTAGATTAGATGGCTTGCATCTACTTCGAGACACTTTGTGGCTTACCCTGTCCTTCCACTAAACTTGATCCAATGGTTGAGATACTTCTCGAAGTGTTCCTCATATCGGATGATTCATGTCCACTTCGGGACTTTGACCTTTCTTACTTCTCGTTTTACCCGAAGTGTAACCTCCTCACAACTTTTAACCAGAAATGAATGTTGTTCATTGATCGTGATCTTAGATCAACGACTCGATCTATCTGCTATGTTGCTTTGCCTTGGTTTAAATCCAACGACTCTTCTATTTCCCAAAAAGTTACTTACAGTCAGATGGCTCATGTTTACTTCAAAACTTTGGCTTCGGATAAAATTCCTTCATGCACATTTCCTTCAGTCAATTTTACCCGAAGTGATCAATGCCAGGCTGACCATGCATATGTCACTTCCATGATCTATGGTCCATGACTTACTCTATCCTTCCACTCAACTTGATCCAACGGCTGAGAATGATCTCAGAGCAGATCAACAATTAGGGATGATTGTGGGGTCCTCACTAGCACGATGTTTAAAACTATTGTCGAGTTTCGCAATGGAAACCCTCGTTTGGTAGTGGAACTGATGCCAACCGTAGATATATTGGCAGGTGACGATCGATAGTCTAGACTAATTGTGGGATTGGAATTAATGTGTTGTTTAATTCTCCCTTCATGCTCCGCAATCAATCCCTACCCTTGATCTGGTGCTTGCATATCAAACGGTCATGACTTGATCTGATCGTTGACCAATCCTCCAACGGTCCTTCTCTTGTAATCTGACGGTCTAGACTAATTGTGGGATTGGAATTAACTCGTTGTTTAATTCTCCCTTCACACTCCGCAATCAATCCATGCCCTTGATCTAGCACTTGTGTATCCAACGGTCCTAGTTTGTCCCATGGGGATTTTGATCCTGATCACGTTTTTGCAATGTGCTTTTCCTTCTGACCTTTGATTAATGTCCTTGCTTCTGAGCTTGAATCTCTTCATATTGTTTGACATTTTCATTCTCTGCATACTATTATACTGTTGAAATCAATGACAATTTCATCAATGATAAATCATCAATGACAATTCATCATAACAACTTATCATCACATCACAATGACATCGACTGTTGACATCAATGACAACATATCAATGACAATATGTCCAACAATTTCTTGTTTCTAGTAACAATATTTAGTTGGATTATATCATTCATGTATTCATCTAAAGGATGCTATTGTTTTGTTGATTCACATTGCATATTGGAATGTAATACACATCATATGTTGTGTCCAAGATAAGTGGAACTACCATTGACTAGGGAAAAAAGGTAAAAGTTATATAGTTAGTGGATTATCAACATACAAATTTTAATTCAATAATGTTGAAATGTCTATTTAATAGTTCAGTATAAATATAATTACTATGATCACTACCCTATGGACTGGTAAACCCCATGGTTTGAGCAATCTCTTCTTGTTTCCTTCCAATATCATTATTAGCAAGCTTTTCCCTTGAAATAATAAAAACTTATCAGTACAAAAAAACCAAACCAAATAATGAATATTGTTATACAATCGATTGTACCCTTATAATACCATCATGGGATTGGTCTCCATTATCATCTTCATTATTATCAGTGTTCTCTGGCATTAAAAACATGCAGGCGTTAATTTATAAGAAATAATCAATCCTAAATGGGTTTACAATTAATTGACATTAACAATTGATAATATTATTTACCTCGACATTAACCGCAAGAATTTGTAATTTCCTCTTACCATCCCCACATTCAACCATGTCTTTAAATCTAAATTTGAATGAGAACTTGAGTTCTTCTTCAATGGGCATGCCTTCATACATATCCCCTTACATTCCATAACATTGCAAAATCTAATTATGAGGTACGGTTAAAAGTTGAAAGATCTTAGTAATGAAATGGTTTAATTATTTGATATTTACAAATATAGATATTAATTTAAGGGAATTGTCTTGGCCAATTTTGTCGTGCATGTGTTTTTCTAATCTCTCCTAGGTGCTCTTTGAGGTATCTTTGAGCCTACCAAAATTTTAATGGTCATATATTGCAATTTTTATGTAAAACTAAAAAAATCAACATCTTCATTTAAATATATTATATACCTTCCTCCCTCTAGCAACTTATTTCCTTCTTTTTCATTTTCTTCTCCCTTGCATCCTCTAGTAGTGCCTTCCATTCCCTCTTGGGAATTATTGTAGGATGTTCGTACCTAGGGTTTTTTTTCTAGGTTTACCCTATATGTGTGCTTCACAAACTTCAAATAATTAACTATCAATAAGGTTACTTTACATTGGTTGAATATATCACCAAAAAGGTCAACCATGTGCTCCATAAGTTCCTTCTTCAAATAAGAAGATTACCTTTAATAGCTTGTATGCATGGTTGGGCTTGGAAAGATATAATGCCTTCTCGTTTAGGTGCTTTCAAAAAATATTGTTCCCTACCAAACAAGTAAATATATTATCATAAGTAGAAAATAAACATAAAACTACATTTCAATTACACTATGGGGAAAAAAACATTATTTTTTACCAGATATTTTTGGTTGCTTGTACGAGACAAGTTTATCATTTTCCATAAGATTAAATGATAGTGTCCTTGTGCTACTAACACAAGTCACTCTAGGAAATCTTTTTGATGTACCAATGATCCGGATGATTTTTGGAATGAAATGAAAGCATAGATATTACAATGAAATACACATAAATATTGCTAGAAATAGAGAAATACAACAATACATGATTTCTATTAATGAAAGAAATGTACATAGACTGTAAAAAATACAGAGTGTAAGACTCGCTAGAATGGTGCTAGCTTTATGTATGAGAAGATATATGATGGCTACGATCATTCACAAGAAGATGAGTACAATGAGGATCTAAAGGACCTTTTACAATAAACATAATTCCAAAACTCCAGACATCAAAAAACCTAACCCTAGGAGATGAAGCACCAAAAGTCATGTGGGCCCCATTGGGGTAAGTTAGTACATCAACTTCCCGAGGTCATAACTTTTGCATACGATCTCTATTTTAGGAATGTGATAGCCCGTTGGAAAGGTATTTTCGAGAACTACACATTATGACATCAAATTATGACTTATTCAATAGTTTGAATATGGAAATCCCAAAAAATGTTGTTTAGGGCCTGAAAACGGCCCCATAAGTACAAAAATATGTATTGAGATGAAAACTTCCAAAATAGGACAGTTGGACTAGATGGGCGACCACCAATATCCACCTGGATTCTATGTAGGGCTTCAAGACAACCTCATAAGTGCAGGACCCATAATTACAAAGAAGTGTCCCCTTTACAGAGAAACATGTTGAACTGAAAACTGTCAAGATGAGCTAGTTGGAATTTGGAACAAGTGGGTGGCCACCAATATCCACCTGGATCAGTCCTCCCCCCTTAGGAATAAATGGTCTCCATTGCATTGAGTGCTAGGGGAAGAGGGGAAAACATTTGCTAAATCTAAATCTGGGTGAGTTGTGTGCCTTGTTGGAGAAGTTACATTGCTTGGTTTCTAGAAGGTTATCACGAACCTGTTGTTGGTGGGTTTGAATATGTTCCACCAACCTGTTGTCTCTGGGCTTGACGAGGTATTGTGTAGGCACCATCATAAGTGAAGAAACAACATCTTATTTTTCTTCTGCAATTTGATTCTGCTGGATAGAAGGTGTTGAGGATGCACTGGTTGTAGTGGCCTTCTGTGCATCCTTTGAACAGATTGTGAAGAGGCTAAATTTTGCAGTATGAGAGATTACCTTCTGGCATTTTTTTGGTGGAACAATAGTTGGAACTACCTTTGGTATCCTATAGAGCTGACCCCCCAGAGTAATAATGACACTACAGGGTTGAGACTCATAAACAACATGACGTTTCCACATTTATGGTTGGCCCAAAACAACATCAAAAACATCAAGAGGGGAAAAATCACATATTGCCTCATCCTTGAAGGGCTGGATGCCATATGACAGGAGGCACTATTGGCTGACACAAACATCTAGTCCCTGGCAAAGCTACCCGATGTTGTATGGTTGCAGGTGTGGTGTTATCGACAACCCCAAATGTTTGACAACCTCAGCTGAGACAAGTTTCTTCTGGCTTCTTCTATCAACAATGAAATGCAATGGGGTCCCCTTCACCCACATCTATGAATGGAAGAGGCACTCCCCCTCTTCAAGATTTGTTGGTTCTTCTGGTTGAATTGTTGCGATCACGATAGTAGTAGTGGGGTTTGCAATGATGATATGTCTTTTTTCATTATTTTCTGGATCAGATTCTTAATCAAGGTTCGAATCCTTATCTTTGATCTTGACCACTAATGACTGTTTTGAGCGAATTTCATCGGTGTTGTGCGAGGGGATTTTTTGGAAGTCGCACCACTTCCCAGTGTCATTATTCGTCTTTCCCTTACCCTTCTTTTCGTGTGTCTTGGAATGGTTTTCAGAAGATTGTTGGTTAGGTTTGTATTTATCGTGCTTTGGTTGTTGTGGATTTGCATACCTGAACTCTCGTTTGTTCTAGTGCCCAAACTTATGCTCAATTTTGACAACATATCGATAGGCATCTCCCAGTGATGAGATGTTTAGGAAATCCATTTTTGTTTGGATGTACCTATGTAGATCCCCACGGTATTTCAGAACCATATTCTGCTTGGAGTCTTTGATACCGAACTTGGTACGCAAGGTATGGAAAGTATTTGTGAAATCCGACACTATTTGGCCCTTCTCTTGCCGCAATTTGGTCCATCTCATGTACTGGTCTTCATAGTTATCAACAGGGTAATATTGTTCCTTGACCACATCCACAAAAAAATACCAAGTGGGCTCGGCCCCATATATTCTAGATTCCTATGTGGAAATTTTCTCCCAATAAGTTTCCTACCAATGTTTGATATGGGGGAGAGCCTTGAGGAGTGCGAAGGTGATCTTTTCACTGTCGGAAAAATTGTGAACAAAGAAATAACCTTCTAGCAGATTTAACCATTTTTCTAGGGCATCTGTATCTATCTGACCTTCAAATATGAGAATATCAATATTAACTTGTACCTTGAAGGGAGAAGTTCCTCCAAAGTGGCCACTTGATGAAGATGCGCCTGTTTGTATTGGAAGGCATTGAAGGGTGTGGGAAAATTTCTCCATCATTTCATCCCTCTATCGTGTGAGAGTTTGCTCAAACAATAGGTTAATGGAATATTTTTCTCCGCCGCTTTTATTTTCTTCTACCATGGAAGGTTTCATGGGCATGTGAGATTGATTTTCCTCAAGAAATCGAGACCCAAATTGCTATACTTGGACCTTGTTGGGGACATGCACTAAAAAATGATCAAGAGCAACCTACTCGGATACCACTGATCCAAATTACTTTTGGAATGAAATGAAAGCAGGGATATTACAATGAAATACACATAAATATTTCCAGAAATAGAGAAATATAGGAATACATGATTTCTATTAATGAAATAAATGTACAAAGACTGTAAACAATACAGAGTGCAAAACTCGCTAGTATGGTGGAAACATTATCTCTAAGAAGAGATGTGACGGCTACGCTCATTCACCAGAAGATGAGTACAATGAGGCTCTTAAGGCCTTTTTACAATAAACATGAATTCCAAAACCCTAGACATCCAATAACCTAACCCTAGGAGTTGAAGGGCCAAAAGTCATGTGGGCCCCGTTGGGGTAAGTTAGTACATCAACTTCTCGGGGTCGTAACTTTTGCATACGATCTCCATTTTAGGCATGTGATAGCCCGTTGGAAATGTATTTTCAAGAACTACACATTATGCCATAAAATTGTGACTTCATCAATAGTTTGATTGTGGAAAGCCAAAAAAATGTTGTTTAGGGCCTCAAATCGACCCCAAAAGTACATAAAGATGTACTGAGATGAAAATTGTCAAAATAGACCAGTTGGACTAGATGGGCGGCCACCAATATCCACCTAGATGCTTTGTAGGGATTCAATATAGATTCAGAAGTGCAGAACCCATAATTACAAAGAAGTGTCCCCATTATAGAGAAACATGTTGAACTAAAAACTGTCAAGATGAGCCAGTTGGAATTTGGAACAGGTGGGTGGCCACCAATATCCACCTGGATCAACCAAGAGTGGGGACACTAGTTATAGCTCCACCAATAGGTGCATGTTCTTGTCTGACATGTTATGTGTAGGGGTATCATGTGTTCCACCCGAGTATGGGGTAGAGGTAGCATAAGAGAGGTAGAGGGAGAAGACAAGGTTGGGTGATCATCACATGAAGTGGCAAGTAATCTAGTGGGTATGTGATTGGTGTGGGATAAAAAGGTGGTGGTGTGTGGCTACTACTAGCATTGAAATAATGAGTAGGCTCATGTGATCTCATGTATTCTTGCAAAAAAATACATTTTTATCAGTTGCAAGAGTAAATCAAAATGAAAATTGAATAAAATAAATGGTCTTAAAAGTTGAATACTCGATATCATTTGATTTTATCAATCAAAATGTTTCACTTATGAAAAACCTCGACTAAATTGGAAACTAATTGAGGAACATCCTTGGCCTTGAGTAATCATCATCAAATATTTGTTTTTAATATGGTTTTGCTATTGTTTAGTTACTTAGTTTAGTAGGAGGAATAATGAGGCCACTATTACTAAATAAATGATGCATGTTATATAAATGCTAAAATACAAATACCTAAAAGTTAAATTGGGAGAATCAATAGGTGATGGACCACAAGCTACATTGGGAAACCATAGAGACAACTCAAGAGGAGGTAAATATTTACAAAGATAATTGGAATACCACGTGAACTAAATAATCTAAGAGCGAATTATAAATCTATTGAATTTTCAAAGGAGAGGAGTTCCAGTGGTTTGCAATAGGAGAAGAGAATGCCCAACTCCATATCTGCAATAGAGAATAAAAGAGAGGATACCAACTCATCCTTAGGGAAGTCTGAGATTGTCTTCCATTCTAATCATCCTACTATGAATGTTGTGAATTGTGGAGAGACTAAGACCTCCAAATTGTAATCCATGGGCCAAATTCACATATAATTCAATAAAGAGATATATTCTATCCATTTCCTTTTGTTTCTTGTTATTTACATTATTAATTATATCGTATTTAGTTCTACAACATTTGCATATTGTGTTTGCTTGAGTAAGCCACTTCCATAGTTGTTGCACTTTGATAATGTCGATCCAGTTTTGTAGCATGTTATAAAATTAAAGAACTTGTTTGGTGCATTAGAAACAAACAATGTAATCAATTCACGATTTTCCTTTTTGATAGCCTTTCTAATTATGGTCATTGGGTCCTCCTCATCAATTAAGTAATCATTCTAAAACATGTCAAGGTTAGGGGTGGTATCCTACCAACAAGCAATAGGTAAATTTGATTACAAAATTAAAAAATATTTTTATTAAAAATTAAAGAGTTTTATGATATTACCTCTACTGATCATATGGGTGCTTCCCATTATCACCCTGCCACAATATTCAAAGGGATGTGAATTACATTAAAGAGGCATGAGATATTAAAATTGTTTACGATAATAAAATATAAACATTGATTAATTATGTATCTAAACAGTAAAACATAAGTACCCCCATGATAGAAACATGAATTCTATTTGATTCAAATCATAATCTATCATCAACTATTGTCTTTTTATACATACCACTACCTTATTTCCATGACGCCCATAAAACATGTAATTGGGTGGTTGTTTTGTTGTCTTAGGTCATGTACTTTTTATAAACCCTGCAATATTTCTCAAATCTTTTGGCCTTCCATCAATATATATAGTCTTTTGTTTTAAGGGCATTTGGTCAAAGAGCATCTCAAATTTCAATGATAAGAAAAACCAGAAAACTGAGTGTGTTTTGACCATTCAGTTTGAGGAAAGGTGCTCGAATCTACCAAAAAAGTCTACTCAAACTACTCATGTGACTTGAAATATGGACAAAATATTGCAATTACAAACACCATGGAAAAGGTTAAAATCACTCAAAAATCAAACAGAGAAACATCTAGGTGTCAACGAGGTAGTATATCAGTTCCAATTGAAATGTCCACACCGATGGGTTATGCCAGAAGGAACTTGTTGATTCAACTGTGTTAATTGTAAATGTAGCAGGCATGGAAAAAGATGTGAAAGAGTGCAAGATGATCATCTGTTATGGGGTAAGGACAAGAATTCCCATTTGGAGAATATCGCCAACATCACCTTTACAATCTTGCTTTTATATCAATGGCAAGAGTCTCTCTATAATGGTAATGATTGCTTTGTGTTGGGGCAAGAAATGGATGGTCTTGATATTTGAAGCCATGAGTTTTCACCAATAAATAAAAATGGATTTAGATGAAAGATGAAAGACAGATAAAACTAGAACAAGTGAACTTAAATGGTACCAGATGATGGATAAATAGCTAGTTCATGATGCTTATTCAACGCTTGGGAGGTAACTTTTTTCAAAACTATTTGTGAACCCAAAAGAGTCATCAGTCTTTAGTCGAAAGGATTCATGCACAATGTATAAAAGCCACCATATGTATTTTTAGACAGAGGTTGAGTATAGTGGGTATCAAATCAACATTCAAAAGGGATTCGAAGTGAATTTTAGACAATAGTCAAATACTCCATAGGTAGGCGGCAGAGGACTTAACAACTCCATAAATTCAAAAATTATGAACCGTGTATTTAGCAGAACACCTGGCACTAAAATTTCATTTTAGATAAGCAATCCTATTAAAGACCGAGATTGGTATGCATATCTATATTTTCAACAAGTGTCAAATCTCTCCTGCAAAGAAAATAATATCAATTAGTCAACACCAGATTTGAAGCAGTCATAGCTCAACAAGTTTTTTCCAAATCACAGATTGCCAAGCACACAATCAACAGTCCAAATTGGAGTTCATCAACAGTCCAAATTGGAGTTCATTATAAAATATGGCTACATGGAATAGCTATCTAGATTTACACATTTTTGGAAAGAGAATTTTCTCTATAAATTACACAGACTTGCGTAATGTACCTAGGGAGAATAATATGTGGTATCTAGGGAGGTACCCAAGGGGAATTTAATGTGACTATGGTCATAGAATAAGGCCCACTTGGTAGTCGGTGGGTAATAAATAGGCCCACTATGTAGTTATAAGGAATATTATAATAATCAAGGGTAGTTAGCATAGACCCCAAGGAGTACTAAGAAAATATATATACACATGAGCATCATTGTATTGAATATGTTGAGGATTGTATTATATCAAGCATGACTTGTGAAGTGATTCCTTCCATAAGGAGTAATTGATAGTGTTACCATACCATAAGGGATCCTTCTATATATTGGTGTTATTCTTGTGTGGATGTATTTTTTATTCTTAAATTAAGAGATTTTGTCTATTATCCATCAAAGTTCACTACAAGTGGTATAATTTAATGTACCTAAGGAGGTRCCCAAGGGGAATGATTAATGTAATGTGGGCATAATCATGGAATAAGTCTCACTTGGTAGTTGGTGGGTAATAAATAGGCCCACTARGTAGTTAMAGAAAAAGAATATAAMAAGGGGTAGTTTGTATATACCCCTAGGAATCATGATAAAGTATACATAAATGAATATCATTGTATTGAGATAGGTTGGATGTTGAGGATTGCATTGGAAAAGCATGGTTTACAGAGTGACTCCTTCCATAAGGAGTATTTGATGGTGCTACCCTACCTTAAGGTTCTTCTCTCTATGGTGGTGTCTACTCTGTGGATGTATTTTATTATTCTCAGGTTAAGGATTTGTATTTTGTATGTTACCTACCAAGGTTTACTAAAAAATCATAATTCTTTCTTAGGCAAGAAAGTGGAAGTTTTCCTCTTTTGTGTAGATTTTCAAAGGTAAAATTGGGTGGAAATAATTCACTAGTACATATTGTAAAAATTTCGATGTTCTATTTGCGGAGTTATGGACAAAATTGGCCATATTGTCGAAAAATAGAGGATTTTTTTTTTCCATGTTGCCTGATAACGTCGCTATTGCCATGTTGACGTCTCTCTTGCCATGTCGTCATCTCTCTTTCCACGTTATCATCTCTCTTGCCAGATTTTCTACATAGTTGTCTCTCTTGCCACGTTTGTGACATAGTCATCTCTCTTGCCACGTTTGTGAAGATAGTTGTCGCAGTTGTGACATTGTGAAAACTAGGTTTTCCCCCTCCAACGGTCACCTAGTATTTTTACCAAGTCAACTTTGATTTGGTCAATGATTGTCGGAATTGCGACGTTATAAAATGTATAAATATGTTGCATTTTACGAATGTTGCGACAAGTTTGCTATAATAATGACACTTCAAAAATGGTTTGTGGGTCTTCTCGGCTAGAGTACAACTATTTAAATACATTGTACTAGGGCTCTTCTCATTTCGTTTTAATTTTTTGATTGGTCAAATTTTAAAGGAAACAACTATTAAAAGACATTATACTAGGGCTAGAGTACATGATGGGCAACAGTGACCTGTGAATGGGGCCAACGTTGAAATTTTTTCAAAATTTTTCTGTATGACATCATACATCCTTAAGTCTTAAAACCCTCCCATACCATCAAGGCATGCATCTTGTCTAACCATGTCAAATTTCGATGCATATAGGCACATATTGAAGAAATTTCAACATTGGCCCCATTCACTGCTCACTATGTGGTGTCAGTGCATGACATTTTTGGTGGTTGAATTGGAAGTTCCATGACATTTCAAGAGAGTTCCAAGAAAGATTCTACATATGGAAACAATGACATTTGATAATGAGACACCCATTACGAATGTTGTTGCAAACATGGATGATATAAAATATTATGTGGTTGAGATATCATACATCCTTGAGTCTTGAAACCCTCCCATACCGTCAAGGCATGTGTCTAGTCTAACCATGTCAAATTTTGATGCATACATGCACATATTGAAGAAATTTCAATGTTGGCCCCATTTACTAGTGCTCACTATGTGGGGTCGGTGCATGACATTTGTGGTGGTTGAATTGGAAGTTCCATGACATTTCAAGAGAGTTCCAACAAAGATTCTATGGATGGAAACAACGACATTTGAAAAATATGAGACACCCCATTATGAACGTTTTTGCAAACATGGATGATCTCAAATATTATGTGGCTGGGACATCAAACATCCTTGAGTCTTGAAACCCTCCCATACTATCAAGGCATGTGTCTAGTCTAACCATGTCAAATTTCGATGCATACAGGCACATATTGAAGAAATTTCTAACCAATCAACCATCCATCACCATTCTAACCATAAACACCATAGAAGTAAAAAGGATGTTTCTTAATATAGAAACCCAACAAAAATCATAGAGAAAATTCACTAATCTAGGTTGTATCTTGCATAATCAATTTTGGGATATAAGTAGTAATAATGAAATGGTAGAAAACTATGTGAATGTTAATTGGTGCAGTTAATTAACAAAACCAACAAATTAGTATGGTATTAAGACACTATGGATCAAATCAAAGAGCATGTTTTTTTGATAATTGAAATCATTGGATTGATAGTAGAGAGGGTGATGAAAAATTGAGGTTTATGAAACTAGTCCGCTAATTGGAGGAAAAATATATGATCCAAGTCAACAACTACAGTATAATTGTATGCTAATCATAAAACCCTAACAAAATGCAATTTTTTTTTATAATTGTGCATGATTATATACCCTTGAATGAAGATGAGATTTTAAAGCCTTAACCACTGAGTAATTACACAGAGGAGGCTTAAATGTAATAAAATTAATGGTGTTTTTCATATAACTATGGGTGATATTCATATAACTATGGGTGATATAACATAAGCCCTATTCTAACAAAGTAACAACAATTGGAACCTACAAATAATAATGGGTAATTGCTACCATTAAAATCTCCCTCCAATACTACTTAGACTAAGGACTAAACATAATATGAAATCATTAATTTAACTAGAAACCCAAATTGAAGGCATTGGTTGTGCTCTACATTACTAGAATCAATTATTTTAGATGAAAAAGACTACATCACTAACCCATTATTTTCTAAGTGTGAGCCCTAACAAGACAATGGTTGGAAGACTTGACACCCCCAAATCTCTTCAAAATGATTCTATTTAGGTGTTTATATTGATGAGAGTATAAACTATGAATAAAACACTCACCTAGTTAAATTGTGACCATTAAACCCCTGAATCAAAGATATCGAGGTGAATTTTGAGCTCTATATTTATGAAGCATTTTATTACTCTACATGAACTCAACACTCTATTGCAAAGAGTCACATAAATCTAGGTGAATTTGGCAATCCATTGCAATAAATCCAATAAATTGTGGCAAATTTCAAGTTCAATGTGAAATATTAATGACAAATCAACAATTCACAACATTATATTTTATTTTTCACTAGGATAATGACTTATCTAATATACATATTTTTTGGTTAAACCATTTAAAACATTATAACAATAAAGTTATGGAGGAGATGATATCTTATAGACCCCCAACAAGGACTTACACCATGTATCTGAGAGAGCATTGGAACATGTTTAAGTCAAGTAAGATTGACAAGTACCTACCCTTCCAATTGGACAATTAGAGATATTTTATTGAGATTTGTTGTCGGTGTAATGAGAAGGAAATTAATTTGATGTTTCAATTTTATTTACACAACTATTTCATGCTTCATTGTTTCATATGGTATCATAACTCCTATGAGGGACATGTTCAACTATGTTCCTTCTTTTCACGGGCAGGGTTTTCTGACACTTTCCAAGGAATCATAGTAGGATCTCCAAAGATCATCAACTTACACTGCATGGGGAAACTTCTTAAAAATGGAAATTTGGGTATTGTTTCCCAATTCCATGACATTCAATCCTTTGAGACCCCTTCCCAACCCATCCCTCCTGACATGTAATTAGTCTTATCCAAACACCAATCAGTCATTGAAACCCCCCAGGGAATCACACCCTCTCATGGTGCACATGATCATTCTATTCCACTCATACCTAGTATTTCCCCACCCAATTTCCACCCTTATCACCACCCATTTGCTAAAAAAATGAAATTAAAAAGATTATTCAAGAATTTCTAGTTGTAGGTGTTATCTGCCCTAGTACCGGTCCTTATTCATCACTAGTTGTCATGGTACTAAAAAAACAAGGCACTTGGAATACGTGTCTTCACTTTCACCCTCTCAACAAGATAATTGCGTATGAGTGAACCCAAAAAAATATTGAAGCAGTGAAGGATTGGGCACATCTTAAGATTCTTAAATGTTTACGAGGTTTCCTTAGTCTAATAGGGTATTATAGAAATTTTGTCAAGAACTATGGACTTTTGGATTGTTGGATTGTGCAACGTACTCTTGCAAGTGACTTTTGGAGTGGTTCCCGTGCTCCAAATTAGGATGTTGATAGCTCATTGGAAGGTTGTGGATGTCTAGTTATCATTTGACTCATCAAGCAAGTCATTTGGACACTCCATGATAGAGAACAATGCATTTTAACAAGACTACTCCAGAAGTGCAACAACTCTCCCATAGCAATTGTATTTTGGGCATTTCTCTCAAATCATGACACCTATGTATAAAATGAAGGAGGCTTTTGTTCCTTGGTATATTATTGACAAAACCTCTTTCACTTTTTCCCATTTCATCTTCCTTATTTCATAAACAAATTTTGAAGTAAGATTGTCCCTATGTGTGACAAATGATTTGTCTCTTGAATGATCTCTTGAGAAATGGTGAAGACATGTTGTCATGTACTGAAGTGGGATCATAAATGTTGATATGACCTCCATTGTTATAGGGCTTCTTATTTCCTTCCATGAGTAGCAATTGGCAAGCAAACCCTAGTGGACAAGAAGAGAGAAAACAAAGTTTTCTAGGGAGCAGGGGATAGGAATTTGGTAACTTTAGATGATAGAATGAGGTGGTTAGGGAGTAGGGATGAGTGTAGGAAAAATTTAAGAGGTGGGGAGGGATGTTAGGGACCATAGTTTTTTCTTAATCTATGGTGATCTTTCCCTTTTATTGATGTTTTTATAGCACATAAATAAAATTTTAAAGAAAGTTAAGCAATCCCTTACCTTCTTAAGGTCCCCTATACCACATTCTCTCTATATATAAACAAAATACTATGTGTCTAAAGTGTAAAAAATAATTTGAGAGTGTATTTTATTGTTCTACTCGCATGCTCAAAAAGTTATTTACAAAAAAATTAGTTTCTTAATTACATACTTAAAATAAAAGAAAAACAATTTCCAAATAATTTTGTATGAATTTATCTTTTTATAAATGACTTATCAATTAAAAAAAATCAAAATCTCTTTTAATTATTTTCATAAGTAAAATTCTTTAAAACTATAACCCAAATATATTCAAAATTTGTACAACTTACCAATTTTTATAAATTTTTATAATGTAACATGAATCCAATCTAATAAAAGAATTTTGGTTAAATCAAATTATATATGGAATTTATATTTATTAATAATATAATATTTTTTAAAGTTTTTTCCTTGATATCATAAATTCCTCTCTTTAATAACTTTTTTATATTTATGAATTTTTATATCTATAATTGATAGTTGTTAATTTATAATTTATGTGATATGTGAAAATAGTTAATTTATAATTTATGTGATATGTGAAAGTAAATTAAAGGACCAAGGGTGAATATTAAATTTCATAAATATTGGACATAAGTTTTACTTTGTTGAATGCAATGGTAAAATAATTCCTACATTATATTTTTGTTGGTTTTTTTTTGCCACAACCAATTTGGTTATTTCTAGCATGGCATAGTTATAAGACACGATAAATTCAAAAGGAATGGATGCTTGACTATTGCAAACCAATTTGAATCTCCCCCTCTTTTAAAACAAAACTACATAGTGCACAACAAAGGGAATGCTACAACCTTTGAGCCATCACAAGAATAAGAGTAAGATGAGCATAGAATCGTTGCAGAAGACAATCTATGGCCATCCATGTAAAATGGACAAAACCCGTCCTCCTAAACCGAAAATAAATCTCGACAATACATCTCTTGACCATGTCCCGACACTCTATAAACAGGTCCACTTCAACGAGGCGTTAGGCATTCTGGATATCATAGGTAAACGTTTAGACTGCTCTATGTATGTTTGTCTTCTATAGGGATGTATTCAAAGAAATACCCTACTAGAGGGTAAGATAATCCATTCCCACATCAAGCAGATCGGATTTACGAGAGACACACTTTTACACAACACACTTCTCAACGTGTATGCCAAGTGCGGAACTATGGTGGACGCTCGCAAAGTATTCGACCAAATGCCTGAACGAAATGTGTGCTCGTGGACGGTCATGATTGTTGCTTGCACAAGGGATGGGATTCCTAAGGAGGCATTGGCACTCTTTCACCGGATGTCATGAAGAATGCACACGAATTGTTTCACAAAATGCTTCAACGAGATGTGGTTTCCTGGACAATGTTGATTGCAGGATATGCACCTAATGGGTTGCTTGATGTGGCCATGAAACTATTTAAGGAAATGCCTGAGCAAAATGTGGTCTCATGCAATGCAATGATTACAAGCTTTTCACAAAATGGGTATGGAGAGAAGGCCCTGGAGCTTTTCAGACAAATGCAATTGGCAGGGATGAAGCCTGAGGCAAAAATGTTTGTTAGTGTTCTTCCCGGATGTGTTGATATGGAAGCTCTGGATTATGGTATGGAAATCCATGAAAAAGTAATTAGTAATGGATTCCAGTTAGATGTCGTTGCGTTGAATTCCCTGATTGGCATGTATGCAAAATGTGGGTGCATAAAAAAATCACATGCTTTGTTTGACATAATGCATGGGAAAGACATTGTTTCATGGAATACTATGATTACAGGATATGCACAAAATGGGTTGCTTGATGAAGCTCTGAAAGTTTTTAATGAAATAGATCAGCGAGACATGATATCATGGAGTGCAATGATTTCAGGGTTTGCACAGAATGGTCAGGGCAAAGAGGCTTTGAAGCTTTTTCAACAAATGCAATTGGTGGTATCAGGCTAGACTCAAAAACCTTTTCCAGTATTCTCCTAGCATGCGGCAACTTGGCAGCATTGGAACAGGGTATGAAGATCCATTGAAAACTAATCAAATGTGGACTCTAAATCAATGTCGTTGTGATGACTGCCCTTTTAGACATGTATTCACAATGTGGGAGCATATAAAAGGCACGTAAATTATTTGACAAAATGCTTCAATGAGATTTGATCTCGTGGAATGCCATGATCATTTGACAAAATGCTTCAATGAGATTTGATCTTATGGAATGCCATGATCACAGGATATGCTATGCATTGTTGTGGCAAGGAAGCCGTAAAACTCTTTGAGCAAATGAAACTCTCTAGCATGAATGCAAACCATGTCACCTTGGTTAGTGTATTGTCTGCTTGTAGCCATGCAGGTTTAGTAGGTGAGGGCTACCACTACTTCAATTGCATCAATGCATATTATAATGAGAGGCCTACAATGGAACACTGCATTTGTATGGTTGACCTTCTTGGTCGTATTGGGTATTTGGATGAAGCAAAATATTTTGTTAATAAGATGCCAATAAAACCTGACACTGTTGTGTGGAATTGTTTACTTGGTGCCTGCAGAATGCACAACAATCTAGATTTAGGAACATGTGTGGAAGAACACCTTTTTGAATTGGACCCCAAAAATGCCACACCATATGTGACTCTCTCAAACATTTATGCAGCACTTGGTAGGTGGGCTGACATTGAAAAGGTAAGAAGAATGATTAAAGATAGAGGCATAAAAAAGACACTTGGATGTAGTTGGATTGAGATCAATAAACAGATGCATACATTCCTCATAGGAGACATATCAGGTCCACAAAATCTATCTGAATTTTCTTGTTAATATAATGTTGATTAATATGAATCACTTATTTAATCAAGAAGCAACATGAAAGAGCACCTCTTGGCACTGATGCCATGGAAGTCATCTCGAAAGTGAAGGAGGGTGAAGGAGGAAAGTTTCAACAAGTGGGATCATGATATAGCATCTGGTATCTCAAGATCTCTTGTAGCCTCCAGGCATCCTTGACCATCATGAAAGCACATATGACCTTAACAAAGGGAACATGCAGGTTGTGTCAACTCACTCTCAATTAGATGGATAAGACATAATTGCAACAAAGTTTGATCCTCCCAATCGCAAAGGCTTCAATAACACAAAGATAAGGGGGTATACTGGTATCATTACGACTATCTTTTGAGAATCAGTTTAAGGATTAACTAAGAGAGAGGATTTCCTTTAACCATTTATATTCAACATCAGTTGCTTCCTCTCTTTACTTTGCTTTTTGGCTGAATGCCCTTTCTACAGAGGTTTGTAGGGGTCCTCTCAACACCCCAATTGACCTTGGACTACTTCTAGATGGTGTCATTCCACCACTATTGGAGCTCCTAGAACCTGGTATTAAGGTATCTCATCTTTCAGTGTTTGTTTCTGAGTCAGTGGTTCTAGCTTTAAGATCCCTAGGCCACCGATTGCTTGAGTTTGGATTCGCTAGTTGCAATTGATATTTTATTTTTCAGTTTCTATAAATTGGGGGTTCAGACATTATTTTCAGACCCTTACGACATCCCTCTATCGATCAAATTCCTCACCTCTTTAGTTTGGCCAAGTGCTTTTTTATTATAATGGGAAATAAGTCTGCCTATCTCCCCCAGGAAGAAGAACGGGTTCATCCAAGGGAGGTTTGTCTACTTCCCAGCACCAACATGATTCTGTTAAGGAAAAATGGGGGAGGGGAGGAGGGAGTTCTCTAAGAGGCTGTACAGAAGCATGTAACTGATAGATCAGCCAAATGCTCCCCTGCTCAGTGTAGGTTCTAGTAAAATGGAATCAGCAGGGGCCAAGCTTAGAAGAAGTAAAATTCCTTTGGGACGGTCAAGCATCCGCCCTCCTAGTGACCCTAGATACACTATTGGGCAAAGAATTCTCTACGTGTTGCCTTTTGAGTTAGATTTTTCAGATGCAGAATATATTGCTGGGTTCCTGGGACAAGATGTTAAACAGATTTAACGATGCCCAAATTAATTTGACAGAATTGACTCGACTCTGTGAAGGAAGCTTTAGTAATAATCAACTACACTGATGATTCGAGGGAGGACATGGATTCTAAACTAGGTGAAACAATGGAACAGTTGTAATCTTTGAGCAAGACAATCCATAAACAATCCAAGGAGATAAGACTTGGAAGGAAAGTTGAATTGCATTTCTGAAAAAACAATGCTCATGAAGACTCAAACACTGGCAAGGGGCAATAAAGGAAAGAAACCACTGGTCATCCAGGACAATAAAGAAAATAAGCTACATGAAGAATGGAAGAGGTAAATATTTCATTTGACTATTTCTTGAATTATATCTATTGGAGAATTTTGTATATCCTTTGTACTATAGTTTTTTGTTTCTGTGGGACTTTAATCATTTTAGGAGTAGTATTCAGTCAAAGTTTCGATGATAGGTTTGATCCATGTTCAAAAATGACACATGACAAAGTTGTATCCAATGCAACCAAGAAACACACTTAAAGAATGGAATCTGCAACCTCAAATTGTCTTTTGGTTGCAGATATATGCTAAAAAAGGAGGAATGCATGCAAATGAAGGACACTTGTAAGTATTGGGAGTTGTTTTTAAATATTATAAGTTCCTCGTGAATGAGAGAGTAGAGAATAAGAGTTTTTCTTAAAACTAGTTGTTCCTATGAGGGAAATCTCTATTTATATACTTACTAGAATAATTTTCTATTATGGGAATAAATAAAATTTGTTCCATAATTTGTCTTCACTATATCTCATATTTTGGTTTCAAATCTATGTGTTGAAGCTTCATATTTGAGACTCATATTTGAAGCTTCTTGTTTTTGGGTGCATGGTCTATATGATGTCTCACTCTCAACTAATGTCTCTTCTGGAATAATCTTGCTATAAGCCCCCTAAAATCCTCAAAGAGAACTTCCAACACTTTATGAAACACTCAAAGCTTTGGGGTATTTTCAAGAGTTATCCTTGGAATTCTAGGGGAATATACTAGAACGATCAGGTTTAGGGGAGAACGCTTATATTCTTGTTGCAGCGCATTATATTCCCCCTCATCCCTTCATGGACACAACATGAGAAGAGGCCAACCATGTCATCTTTAGTGCCCTAGACAATATTTTAAGAAAACATGGTTGAAACCCGAAGATATTGGGATTCTTGTGGTAAGTTGCAGTTGATTCAATTGAACTTCTTCACTCTCTACTATGATTTTTAATAGGTATAAGTTGAGGTGGAACATTCAGAGCTTCAATTTAGGTGGAATGGGTTTTAGTGCAAGAGTTATTTCCATTGATATTTCCAAGGATTTGTTACACGTTCATAAGCCCATTGACCTAGTCAAGATGCAATTTATTATGCCAGTTGTCCTCTTCTCCAGCCTATATTCCCTTTAGATTTAGCATTTGTCTTTAATTCTAATAAAAAAAAAACATAAAAAATTTCCCCAAAGAATGGAACTCTAGTTTTACATTCCCTTAAACTGTGTTTTCTTGAACATTTCCTCATCCATCACATTTAGTCTTGGGCCTTCCTCACCACGGGACAGATTCTTCCAAACACCAACAACACCCTCTACTTATTGATGTTATGAGGTGAAAATAGTTTTTTCTCATTGTTGTTATAAGTTCTGGAGAAACTTCTTTCAGGATTGGTTGATCCTAGTTCTTTGTCTTTACCACAGGAAAGGCAATTCCTTGCATTCCCAAAAATTAAATAAGGCTTGCAGATATCCTGGCCAAAATCTATATGTTTCTATGACAATACACATCCTTAAGTAGGTTTTTAGTACTTGGCTAACACAAATGGAATTTTGATTACAGTTGCATCATATGGTTTTCCACAAACCAAAACTTTCAGTTATGTCCTAGTTTTACGGTTCCTAACTTTGCATACTCCATTGATATGTTCTTTAGGTAAGGACTAAATGCTCCACTCGTGACCTCCCCAATAGGTTTCCCTGAAGCATCCATTATCTCACCACTATGATTCCTTGGAGGTGGACCATTAGAAATAATGCAACCCCACACCTTGTAGGACCCTCCTCCAGTTGTTTTAGTATGACCTCAACACCAAGAAATATACACTCTATCCATCTTCTCTTTCCAATGGTCCAAGAAATTCCAATAGGTAGAGACGAGATTCAAGCCTCAAACTATCACAAGCACCTAGACCTATCAACCTTACTTTTATTTCTCCCCCATTTAAGATAGCCTTAGTAAGATCCACTGCATGATCTGATGGAACAAATAGTTCAAAACCATAATTTCCTGTATACGCTAAAGATATTTGAAGGAGGGATAGTTGTGTAATTTATACCATAAAACGTTCATCTTCATGCTCATGCATGATTCTCTTCCAAAAGGATATGTATTGTTCTGAGTCTTCTTCTTGCATTTTTTATCTGGGACTATCATTTTCTGTTCATAAGGAAAACTTAAACTACTGAAATGCTTGATCTGAAAAGACATTTTTTTACTGCTTCTTGGCTTATGTTACTGTATGAAAAAGAAATACCACACACACCAATATTCTCTACAAGGATTCCATTGTCACAACTCATGAATCCCAATACTATGAATTAACTAAAGTGTCTATGAATTGCATGATGTAACATAACCATTGTGATGATAATTACTAGATGAACTTGCATAAAGGTTGTCTCCCTGAGTGACATGACAGCATCTATAGTGCATCCCAATGTTTCTCTAGATGAAATCTCATTCACTTAGTAATGTTTTTCAATGAACATAGTTAAGAGCTTTGAGAGGTCACCAAGCCCGTGTGCGTGTGCTTTCTTGGAATGGTCATATTCTTACAACTGGTGGCCTTGATGGTTTAATATTTAATCATGATGTCTGCATCCATGATTCCATTGTTCAAACATACAGAGGACATGTGAAAGAAGTGTGTGGTTTGAAATGGTTTATGTCTGGCCAATAGTTTGCAAATGGAGGAAATGAAAATTTATTTCATGTTTGGGACAAGAGCATGTCATCCTCTAATGTTGCAGCTCGATATCTTCACCGAATAAAAGAATATTGTGCTGCAGTAATGGCCTTGGCATGGTGCCCTTTCCAAACCACTCTTTTGGCATCTGGTGGAGTTAGTGGGAACCATTGTATTAATTTTTGGAATACTCATACATGAGCCTACCTAAATACCATTGATACCCACTCTCGATTTTTTTCATTATTATTGAATAAGCATGAGCATAAGATACTGAGTTCACATGGACTTAGCTAGAACCAATTGACCTTATGGAAATATCCATCTATAGTTAATATAGTAGAGTCTAGTCACACGTCTAGGGTATTGCATCTGAACGAGGTATTCATTCTATTGATCTATTGCTAACTGGATTTTGTGATGACAATGTTTGTTTTTTTGCTGAGAGCCTTTCCTTTGTTTTGTAGTTTTAGAGTCTAGGTGGGTACATTGTTGCATCGATTGTAGGAGATGAGAATATCAGGTTTTTGCAAGTATTTGGAGCTCTTAATACTTTAAATAGGACCAAGGTAAATATGTGGCTAGTTCTTTTATGTTTAACAT
The DNA here is from genome assembly GCA_009831015.1 of Picea engelmannii. Taxonomy (NCBI): domain Eukaryota; kingdom Viridiplantae; phylum Streptophyta; class Pinopsida; order Pinales; family Pinaceae; genus Picea; species Picea engelmannii. Next base: position 337,962 of record ML786136.1, read on the forward strand.
GTATCTCACACACATCCATCTGTTAAGTAGTTTTTATGCCTTCATGAATGAGCACAAGTATTATTTGTGACATAATAATAATTTATTTCATTTTTATGCATTTTTGTTGCATTCATGAAATGAGGCTTCTAAATATTATAAATTAAAAATAGTTTTTCCCCTCCCAATTCATGTAGCTCAGTGGAAATCATAGGCTTAGGATGTTCTATTGCTTTTCTTATTATTAGGCCCACACTTTTGCACTTGATACTATGGGAGGAGTAGAAGCGTTATACACTATCTCCTATATAACCATGTGACCATGCTTATTTTCATGAGTTCATATCAGAATTCAAGTTTTATTTTTTATTTGGAATAGGAGAAATGATTCTATGTTCTAGTAGGCCTATCCTATTCAATTTTTCTCTTGGGACAACAATTTTTCTTTTTGTTATTCTTTATATGCATATTATTGTCCAAGTATAAAAGGTGGAGTTGGACATGAAATATATGCATTAGTTGCTAGAGTATCGATGGGATGCTCTTACACTATGAGTAGGGACTAGGGAGCCTCGTGTTGACCTCTTTCCCACTCCAATTAGTTTCAACAATATGATGGGAGGTCGAGGCACAAAGTTGTCCAATTTGTTTAGGAAAAGTGAGAGTGTCACCTTAACTAGCCTCATATCCCTCCTCCATGGGCCCTGAATGATAAGTTCTTAACACTCACCCTTACTATCTTAGAGAATGAGAATCCACATGACAATGTTAATCCAATGTTCCACCAAGACTCTGGGACGGGGGGACGCTAGTGTGGGGAGATGCACAAGGGGGACGTGTGGAAGTACCCCCAAATTTTAGGGATTTATGGGAAATGGGGGATGAGGGGACATCACATATATAATATAAAAAATATAAAAAATAAAATTTTAAAAATAAAAATAATAGCAATAATATGATAAATCTCAACAATAGCATAAATTAATTTTATATATATTTGTTTTTAATTTTTTTTTTTTAATTTTACTTTTTCTTTTTTAAGTCTTACTAGGCAAAAAACTTTTGGGGGGGACTTCCAGGAGTCCCCCTTTTGGGAGGGGACATCCAGAAGTCCCCCTTTTCAAGGGGGGACGTCCAGGAGTCCCCCTTTTGGGGAGTCTCGTCCCCCACCTTGGGGAGTCGTATCCCCCCAAGTCCCCCTGCGTCTCCCCAAAAAGGGGACATGGGGAAACGTTGCCCATAGAGTCCCCTTGTCCCGAGGATGTGGGGGACGCGTCCCCCATGACCCCCACCTTGGGGGACTTGTCCCCATGGAACACTGTGTTAATCCAATTAATGATGGTATGGGTCCCATTGTCCCATGCTCTAAGCTAGCTAATGATGGTTGCAGCCCACACCTAATGACAAAGATGAGCCTCCTCCAACTACAGGTCCAGTCTTGGCTACAACTTAAGTAATTTTTTTGGATATGTGTGAACTCTTCTTTCCATTAATGGAAAGACTTTATGGTTATGTTTTTGTGCCAAGTGATTTTAAATTTTATTTTTTTTTTATTGTATGCGTGAGTGGCAATTTTGACAGGATTTATGCTCCTTGGTAGTTTTGATCGCTATTAGGGATTTTTAAGCCAAACTTTATCAGCTTGTGGTGGCTTCCATACAACATGTTTTTTTTGTACAAAATTCCATTATATAACTAATTTTATTAAAGTTAAAGGAAGCATTAAAAAAATACTATAGATATGAACATTTTGTAGAACTCTCAACCAGTGGAGCCTTACCCTTATATTCCCTAATTGATGCTTGAGCCTCCTTAGGAGATTCATCCATCCTCTATACAACTTGTATCAACTGTATATTCATAATTTTAGATACAAATATTAGACATTTTTTTATATCATGGTCTCTACTTTCAGGTCCACTTGCTTTACAAACTTATATCTTGGAAGGAAAAATGGACATTGGTTTAATGTATGCCTTAATTTTGAACCTTCCACAGCCAAAACATTTCAGAGTTGCTCTTACATTTTTTGGCCATGGATTTACTGTGGAAAATCCTCTCACATTTCATAGACTGGGTTGGCATAAATTTGGTTTCTTAGTATTCTAAATCTGGAAATTAAGGCACTATTTTTCTGGTCTATCCCATCTGTTTATTGTTGTTGTATATCCACATTTGCACTCATAAAAACATATGCTATAGTTTCCTATCATACTCTCTTTATTTGTGAATTGGTGTTCAAGTAATGAGCTGATGCGTGGTTTGATAGGGGCTGGTATATTCTTTTTTTTCTCATAATAAATATGTGGTTCCTTGTTCAATTCAACCAGAAATTTAAAACTAAAATCTGCAAAGAATATGGATTAATGGATGGATGGATCTAGATCAGTTTTAAAGCTTTCCTTGCATGAGATTTGATCATATTTATAACAACACTGATGGTTCCAAATTTATGTTAAATAACATGATCGTATAGTTGGCACAATTTACACAATTTCTCACTTTGGTGCTAAGGAATCATTGGGATTAAGGAATACTTATTGTTGATGAGCCTATGAATGGGAAAACTCTGAAATTTTCTATAATGTTGTCTTCACAAGTGTATGATGTTTATGTTTCCTTTTACTATCAAATTTCACGTGCATCATGGTCTAAAATTTGAAGTGATCCACTACAACAGTGATTGATTTGTTTTTTTTTATTCTTTTTTCTGGGTAGCCTATTGAATTTTTGGATACAAACAACACTTTTATCTTTTAATTCTCAGAATTTATTTGGCACATGGTTGAATGCGATGAGTTTAAAATTGTTGTTCCTAGACTAAATTTGAACATTGTTTTAGATGTCATCTATATTACACACGTGGGATATGATTATGTCATGATATACACATTTCCAAAGGCATATCTTTCAAAACAATTTTCATATTGAAATTTGGAATTTGAGGTTTTTCCTATTGGTTTTCTTAAGAACTAAATTTGAGCATGGATATAATTAATTTTCATGGTAATGTTTGAGGACAAAAATATTTTTCATCAACACTCACCGTAACGGTAAATCAAATTTCATTAACTCTTAAGCACTCAAAACTTCACCTTTCACATAAGCCATTGGAACTTTTTGGGCTTGAACCTCCAGAACTAGCTCCCACTCCTACCTCAACGCATTCAAATTGGTCATATTGGACTAGTAGTGTGAGCTCCTTGTGAGCTTGGTTTAGGAACTTCTTGAGGTCTTTTAGACTTGTATTCTTTTTTTTAGTGAATTAAGTAGTATCGACCTAAGTTTATCCCCTTCACCCTTTAATCCACTTGTCGTCTACTTGACCAAATAATGTATATATATATGGTCAATCAGTTGACCGACTATTTCTAGATATAGGTCAACCAACCGATTGACTAATTCCAGGAGAAGTGTAATGAACCATCATAACTTGATGTTCTAACACCCCCCCCCCTCCTCCCCAATCAACACATGAGATTCAAAAGGTGAAATTGTGTTAGCGAGACACCCCCCATAATTGTAGCTTCCTGAATCCCAAGCATTGTACAAAGCTTGATAAATCTAGATTTAGATAAAGGCTTAGTGAAGATATTAGCTACCTGATCATCTTTTCTGCAATAGACAAGAGAGACAGCATTCTCATGAACCAACTATCTCAAGTAGTGAGCATGGAACTCAACATGCTTCATCTTACTATGGGAAATAGGGTTGTCAACAAATTGAATGACACGTTGATTGTCATAGTAGATTGTAGTCGAGGTCTAAACAAGAAATCCAAGTTCACCTAGAAGTTGACAAATCCATACTTCCTCTATACTTGTATGAACAGGGCCACGATATTATGCTTTTGTAGTCGACAAGGAGATTACCTTCTATTTCTTGCACAACCAAACCAAAAATCCAATGCTGAAGTGAAACATATAGCCATAAGTGGACTTCTGATCATCACTATCACCAATGTAGTCGGAGTTGGTGAAGCCAGAAAACAAATCTGAACTTCAACAATACTTGATACCAAAATGAGTAGTACCCTTGAGATAGAAGGAAATTCATTTAACTGCTTTCCAGTGGCTTTCTATGGGGTCTTGTATAAACCGAGAAACCACACTGACATCAAAGGAAATATCAGGTCAACTATGAGTAGGATAAATGAGACTGTCGATTTGTTGTCGATAAAGTGTATCATTGGGTTTGGGAGTTTGACAATTTTTATTTAACTTTACTCCAGATTGAAAAGGAGTAGCACATGGCTTACAATATTTCATCTTAAAACATGTCAAAAGATCCATTACATATTTATATTGAGAAATTAAAAAACCATCACACAATGGTAATACTTGAAGACCCATAAAATAATGCAGAATGCCAAGATCCATCATGTCAAAGGAGTTAGCAAGTGGTTTCTTCAATCTAAGAATGAGATCAATGTTATTGCCAATAATGACAAGGTAATCGACATATACAAAAAAAAATCAATGTGTTTCTATTGGTATGGAGTACATATAAGATCTGATTAAATTCACTGTGTTTGAAACTAATTCAAAGAAAGAAACCGTCGATCTTAGCATACCAAGTTTGGGGAGCTTGCTTCAAACTAGTTTAGAATCTGTCACAAACTAGGAGGTTGTTCCATGAAAAATTCTTCAGATAGGTCTCCATGAAGAAAATCACTCTTCACATCCATTTGATGGACATGCCATCCAAATCGAGCAGCAAGGGAAATAATCAATCGAATAGAGTTCATTTTCACAACAGGAGAATTTTCCCAGTGTAGTCAATGCCTTCTTGTTGATAAAATCCCTTCGCAACCAAGCAAGATTTATGATGCTCAACAATTCCTTCAGAGGTAAATTTGGTCCTATAGACCCATCGACACTTCACAACATTCTTTCCTTATGGTCAGAGAAGTAATTACCTAGTGTGATTCTTCGACAAAGAATTCAATGCTATTTGCATAGCTTACTCCCATTCGGGTTGACCTTGGGCATCTGAGTAAGTAATAGGATCAAAATGTTTGAGTACATGAGTCATCAATGCAATGATAACATGTTTCTTTTGACTTCAAGTTTGTCTTCCTAAAGATATATCACCAACAGTAGGTCCAACAACGTCAATGGTCTTGACAGCGCATCAGGATAGACAAGAAAGGGGTGAATTGTTGTTCACTTTAGAAGGTCGATCAAAAGTCTGAAAAATTTCAGTCCAAGGAGATGGCAAACCAGTCAAAAAATATATCAATAGACTAATAAACTTGGAGGTCGGCGCCTCTAGTCGAAACAAAAACAAAGTTAAATTGCTTAGTCGAGGAACTGAAAAATGGAATAAGAGAACCAGAGTAAAAAACAACATCAAGGTGATCATCCTGTAAAAATCTAGAAGAGGCATTCAACAAATTGGTGGCATAAGACTTCTCATAAAACAATACATTTCATTTGATAATTATTTTTTGTTTGATAGGATCAAATAGTCGATAGGATTTAGACTCTTTAGAGTAACCCATCATGATGCAAGAATGAATCGTTGCATTTAAATTCTTTATGCAATCATCGGAAATATGAGCCCATGAAACACATCCAAACAGATGGAGGTAGTTGAAAGAGGGCTTATTTCCACACCATAATTTGACTGGATTCACCAAAGGAATATCTTGAGTCTAGATGTGATTGAGAATATAGTTTGGACAATAGACAACTTCCACCTAGAAGCGAGGAGGCAAATATTTGGCCTACAAAAGACATCTAGCCTTTTGAATAACATATGATTATTGTGTTCTGCAATGCTATTCTATTGAGGTGCATGAGGAACCAACTATTGTCAGTTGATACCAAATCGAACCATGTATTCTTCAAAAGGTCGATTTACATACTCACCACCATTGTCTCATCAAAGACACTTGATGAGTCGGCTTCATTTATTTTCAACAAAGGCTCTAAATTCTTTGAACTTTTGAAATACAAGATTCTTATTCTTCAGAAAATAAGCCCAAGTGAAATGAGAGAGATCATCAATGAAAGTCAAAATATAACTTTCACTTGTGAGGGAATGCATATTGATGTAACAAAGATCATTGTGAACCAGCTACATAAGGTTCTATGCTCATCATGCTTTTCCAGAGTCAAAGGGTTCCTAGTGATGCTTTCCAAGCACACATCCTTTTATGACTCCATCAAAGGGAAACAATTTAGGTAGAACAACAACCATATTTTGAGTTTCCTTTGACTACAAACTTCGAAAATTCAGGTGTCCAAGTTCTTCATTCCAAGTTCGACTTCATTCATCAGTGTGAACAACAAGAGATGTTGGTTCAGATTCGGGACGAGTCGAGTCATATAATTCATACAAATTGTCCTTCAAGTCAAGAAACCCTTCAGTGACAATCGAATGACCTTTATTCAAATCTCAAACAAAGAATTGATCTGACCAAAACTCCACATTTTTACATGTCTTTGTTAACTGAGAAACAAACAATAGATTGGAAGTAAGGTTTGGTACATAATAAATTTCGACAATTATCCCATGTTGATAAGAAACATCACCATGCCCAACAATATCAAGAGAAAACTCATAAACAACATAAATCTTCCTCTCCCTAGCTTCATTCAAGGAGGTGAACAAGGAAGCATCCTTAGCCATATGATGAGTGCACCCAGAGTGGACTACCCATTCGTTCTTCGTAGAATGAGAAAACAAGGCTTGAGAAGTTCTGATTTGGAAAGTGAAATTATCAGTAGGTTGACGAACAACAAACTCATCTCCTTCAAGGAATTTAACCTTCTCTTATAAATAGTCTCTCTTCTTGTAGAAAACCTTCTCCACATATCTAGTTTTCCCATAGTACAAACATGTCTTCTTATTTTGAATTTGATGGGGTGCATCTATATGTCCTTTAGGTTTCTGGTCGAGGCATCCAGGTCTCTGTATAGAGGTATCAAACTGTCCTCTTTCTTTGTGATTCGACTTTCGCTTTCACTTAAACAAGTGGTCTTGATGTTTACCACCAAGATTTCCTTTGTTAAGCAATATGTGTTGATGAGCGATTGGAAGACCACAAAAAGATTCAAATGTTTAATCCTTACAATCTTCCTTACATGCATGCCAATTGGTGCAGAAACTCAAAACGAACACATCAAATGGTGTTCACAAATTCATTAGGACCATATGGATGACTTGTCTATGTTTCTTCTAATAATTCTTTCCACATTCTCCCAATTTCAACTACAGTTCCTTCACACACACCAAATAGTTCTCTATTCTGCCAAAATAATGAGGATCCAAAGAGATCAAGTCTTTCTCAAATTGCATGATGTGTCTTTCATTGAATTTTTTGAACAATGTCCTTAGCTTCTTCCAAACTTGATGAGGGCAGTCGATTTCACTAATGTGAAACCAAATCTCCTTATTTCCATCAACAACGAACTTTGTATGATCATCTATTGGATATGGAACCATAATCTTCATATAATGCCACAATCATTTACTCTTCAATAAGGTTTCCATGTCTAGTGCCCATACTTTATAATTTGATCCATTCATAATTATGAGATCAATCTTCAAGGCCATCTTCAATATCTAGATAGATCAGATCAGATCTATTTCCACAAGTTACAATCTGCAAATCATCGGCCCAGAGTCAATCACACAACAAATCAGACTCAACAAGATTTGAAAACAATAGGCAAAATTTCAAACCATCGACTTTGATACCATGTTGGGGATTGGGTGTAACCTTATACGAAATAGGCAAACAAAACTAGAGATAATCAAAGAGGAAATAATTTTTCAAAGACAAAAGGTGGTGTCTAAATACATTGTTACAACACTTAAGCACATCACATTGTGATCAGAACATCACAATGCATATTGGACATCTTGTACACAATAATGATATCACCATGATTATAATGACCCATTAGGTCTATTATTTATAGCTTCAATATCTAACAACCTTGCGTGAAATCGGGAGGATCTTGTCTACATATAATCGTCAGTTGTTAGAGTTGACCCCATAAAATCCACATTGTCAAGTTGGCTTGATAAGGATGCTCGACCCAACCATCCATGCATCCAACTCATAGTTGATTTCTTATTTAGTCTATCCACTGACCGACTTCCTTCAACTGCTGGTCGATTGTCCAACTAACAGACTTTTCGACTACCCAACAGACTGATGTAGATATATGGTCAGTAGCACGATCGACTATTTCTAGATATAGGTTGACCACTGACTAATTGATTCCAGGAGAAGTGTGATGAACCATCAGAACATAATGTTCCAACAAAAGGAAAATTACACTACATGATATTTCTCTCACTAAGCAACAAGGACATAAGGTGGCACATGAATAATTATTTGCAAGAAAAGTAATTACTAACCTACAAACACATCAGAAGAATATTCCAAGGCTAATATAAAGAAGAGTATATAGAACCACTTGAAGAAGAGTCGTAGGAAGGGCATAAAAATGAAGAAGAATCTATAGAATTGCATTTCTCAAAGGAATCATAGGTTGAAGAGTCAAATAAAAATGAAACAACAACTAAGGTTGTTCCATACCATTTCCCACACCACCCTAAGAAACAACAATCATAAAGGCAAGGTCATGAGCATCAATAGAACCACTATGGACCTACATGGAAGTAGAATAACATATAATACAAAGGTACATGAAGGAATACAAGTAATGAAGTGGGATATCAAAATAGCACAAATATAGTAGGATGCCAAAGGAGAAACCATATTCAAGATCACGGTGGCCAAGTGGTAGTTGGACCCCATGTTCACCTTTCACTCAGATGGATGGATGCTTGTGTTTGTTACCAGTTGATCAATATCATATTATATGGATTCCACTCATGCTTCAGGGATGAAACATATGAAGGGGGATGTAATGTAATGTACCTAGTGAGGATAATATGGGGTACCTAGGGTAATACCCAAGGGGAATAATTAATGTAATATGGCCATCATCATGGAATATGGCCCACTTGGTAGTTGGTGGATAATAAATAGGCCTACTAGGTAGTTAAAGGAAATGGATATAATAATGAGGGCTAGTGGGCATAGACCCCTAGGAATACTCATGAGAACTATAAATACACATGAGTATCATTGTATTGAGATAAGTTGTATGTTGAGGATTGTATTGTAGAAGCATACTTGTGGAGTGATTCCTTCCATAAGGAACACTTGATGGTGTTACCCTAAGGGTATTTTTTCTATATTCTTGTGTTGTCTATTGTGTATATGCATTTTATTATTCTTGATTTAAGAGTTTATGTTTTATATTTTATCTACTAAGGTTTACTAAAATTTATGTAAAGTGAAGAAAACCCTTAGAACTTGGTACATGCCAATAGATGAATTCTTTAATAAAATCTAGATTCAATAAAGGAATATTGAATCTTAATCTATTTTATCTCATTTTACAATGGTTAAAATGGATAAATTACACATAAAGGAATGTATTAACTGTATAAATAAGATCTAGAGTCATTTTAATTATTAAACATGAAAAGTATTGGAATAGTAGTTATGCACCAAATTTACATATGATGGCATGATATTGAATCTTAATGTATTTTATCTAAATGGTTGAAATGGAAAAATAAGATATTGAATCTTTATGTGTATTTTACACATAAAGGAATGTATTAACTATATAAATAAGATCTAGAGTCATTTTAATTATTAAACATGAAAAGTATTGGAATAGTAGTTATGCACCAAATTTACATATGATGGCATGATATTGAATCTGTGGAAATATAATATGGTAAAATAGTTCATGAAGTGCCCCAACACTATCTTTTCATTTAACCTTCTTGGGAAGAAAAATGGAATATCATTATTGTTGGGAGAGTGGTAAAAAAACATGTACCATATATCCTTCTAAGCATGAATTTACTAATGGATACCCCATTCAATAGAAAATGAATCTACAATCACTACTTATGCAGGTATTCATCATTGCTACATTTTTTTATTGCCTAATGCCCTTTCAATAAACTTACTAGAAGAGGAAAACATGCTCTTGATGATTGCCAAATTAGTAAGATGGTGAAATATGTAATCATTTTTTTTATTTTGTGGTAGTAAAATGTGTTAATTATATAATGTGATCTACATATATCACATCTATATTTTGTGGAAGTGAAACTATGTGGATACCATGTCTATACTAGTGTGACAAGTGGTTAGCTTATCAGGTTTGCATTGTAGGTGGGTTATGAGGTTGTGTGTTACTTGGATGGCTATGAAGCATTGTAGCTGCCATTTTTTTGCAAATGGAAGTCTCATTTATGTGAACAATGGTAGCAAGTGAGATGTTTGTTAAGTTTGCTTGAACAATGGTTGTGGGTAATTTGTAGGGTGGTTGACTTTTAGTTTGCTACTATCTCCACTCGATAACACATGAGTAGTAATGTGAATTGGCCATACTCATTATGCGAGGTACTTATAAACAAACACTTTGTCATTCTTCTTGGACGTTAAGTGTTTGTTGCAATTCTTTATGTTGTAAACACTTCTTTTAATTGATAATTAAAAACCACAATGAAAAAAGTTAGAAATATTTGAAAATCACGTTGTTATTACATTTGTGTGAAGAAAACACCAACCATAAGAAAAGTATTTAATAAAACACCAAAAACCGTTGATCACCTTGTTATTGTGTATCTTAAAAAAATACCAACAATAATAAAATATTGAATGCTAAAAGCTTTAGAACTACATCGATCACCTCTTACCTACAATATTACCTACAAAAACCATGGTGGTTTCTCATTGGTTCTCTGCCCTTCACAACATTAATATATTCTTATTTGGTTTATTTATGCTAATGTAATAACCAAATGTAAGAGATTATTGAAGTTTGAGCTCACACTTACTGAATACATGGCTTGGTTTCAACTTTTCAAAGTAATAAAAAACCTTAAAATTCAATGTTAAGACAAATATATACCTGAAATTGGAAACGAAGACAAATTGCTATAATGGCATTTCCTATAATGTAAAGAATAATGCTTTAAACATAGCTTTTTCTATTTAACAATCACAATGAAAAAAAAATACCCTCAAACTTTGCAACCATTCTTTGAGCGTCCAAAAAATTAATGTTCATTTCACTTGGGCTATCAACTATCAATCAATTATAAAGTTGCGTAATTTTTACCGACATATAATATATACGTTTACAATATAGGCATTGAGTATTGTCTAGTGAAAAGACAGAGTTGCTTATTACTTCCATATATAAAACATTAATGCAACTACTAGTAGAGAGTTTAGCCTTGTAATACATGAGAGAAATAAATAGCTTGGACTTGCGTTACATGAGATATTATAAAATCCCAATGGAGCAAAGCTATTAGGAATTAGTGCCAAAAAGATTATAAGCACAGATAAACGGGAATTCATGTTAACAATTTGGTTGTTTCGAGAATAATGGCCAATATAGTTTACTAAGAAGAATACAAAGATGGTGAAGGGGACCTAAATTCCTATTTAATTTTCATTCCCAAATCTATTTGAAGCATTATAAGAATAAAGATTACTCAGAAGTATACAAAGGTGGTAAAGGGGACCCAAATTCCTATCTAATTTTGATTCCTAAATCTATTTGAATCATTGTAAGAATTATTGATTAAAGTCAATACTACATATAACCATAATTAAATAAATAAAACTTGTAATTCAAAGCAAACAATTCAATACAAAGAAGCACAAGGAAATAACCCAGTTTACTCACTTCATCAGGCGCCATTTGTCCTATGCAGGTTATATGGGTCCCCTCTATCTTGTCTCCTTTGTCATCTCTCCTCTCCAGATGGTGGTCTCCTTTGCTAGTTAGCCTACAATACATAGAGGTGAGGTCTGATTCATGTTGGGCTAGGGTAGACCTAAGGTTTGAGGAGAGGTCTGATTCATGATTGGCCAGGGCAGGTCTAGTTCACACACGTAGTGCAAAATTCATTTGTTTTGTTAAAAAAAGAATTGAATTGGTCTGTGTGTTTTGAATAGACAATTGTGGCATGCCTAACAATTAGGGGTAATTGGTATAATTAGGGAAAGGGGAAAATAGTAAAAGGAAACATGACAATGTTTAAGTTAAGACAAAGATGATGATGAGGATGGCCATGACAACGACAATGATGATGATGATGATGATGATGATGACAAGGAGGAGGAGGATGACACTTATGATGATGATGATGCCAACAATGGAAATCATGATAACAATGATGGTGTGGTGATGATGATGGTTGTGGTGATGACAATGATTATGAAGACAATGTCAAAGTTTAAGATGATGCAGATTATGGTGATGACAATAATTATGAGGATGAGGAGGAGGATGATTGGGATGAGGACAAGGACAATGACGACAATAATGATGAACAATGTGATGATGATCATGAGAATAATGACAATGATGATCACTTATTGATGGATGCTTAATGTGTACAATGAACCATTGAACCATACAACAATTATTTTTGAGTCTCCATAGAGGTTCAAATATTGAAATCCATTCTCCCATGCTAAATCTAGTAGCGTGTTGGTTGCAATAGGTCCTACTTTGTTGTTGGTTGTCATGCCAATCCTAATTTGAATGCAATTTTTTCTAGATTTCATATTTTCAAGTTGATTTTTGCACAAATGAGTTGAGTAATGAAATATTTGCATTGTGTTTGTTATATTCCCTACAACACAATATCTTATGAGGTAAACCATTGTTGATTCCTATTTGTGGGGATGATTGCCACTTGATTCGGTGTAATAAGATGTATTTTCCTAACTATATCCTTCAATTGAAGGGGCATATTATTATAGGGATCTTCTCCAATCCACCTTTATAATCCCATTTTGACCTTAAATCCATCCCCCACCTACTAGCAAATATGGGTAGTGATGATGTCCCAGTTTCATAGATCGAGTGGTTGGGTAGTATGTTAGTTATCCTCCCCACCTGGGTTCAATCCTCAAAGTGGACATGTTGGACCATTGAGATAAGGCTAGAAGGGTAGGCACCCCATGGGATAGAAGTTCACACCCCTAGTTGGTGTGATTTGGGACATCTTGGCCCTTGCTAATTCATAAGTTTCCTGCTAGGCACTGGCTTGCAGGTTGTTGGCACTAGCTTAAAGGTTATAGTGACATCCAACTGGATTTGAACCTGGGCCTCACCCATGTAATTTTGGCGAGTTACCAATTCCTTTAGATCTACAAAAAAAATGGTTAGTGATGATATATGTTAGGGGTTGAGTGGTTTAAAATTAGTGATTAATGGGTTATTCATTGGGGGCTAAGGGGTTAGGGTGTTAGTGTGTTAGTAGGTTACTAGTAAATCTTATCCAAACATATTCAACCATAGTCGACAATGGTCAATCATAATCAATAGTCCACAACTATAATTAATCATAGTTAAATATAAGCGATCATAGTCAATGATGATCAACCATAATCATTGACCATAGGTTAAGGGGTTAGTGGGTAGTTTGGGGTTAGGGCATTAGGAGTTTAGTACATGAGGAATTAAGGGTTATTTTGTCAATTATGCTTTTACTTTTTGTATTTCATGCATGTATTAGTAATTATCAATATATCGATTAATTATTTTAATATTATTTATGGGTTGTATATAATTAATTGTTGATATATCATATCATTATAGACTAAAAAGACTCCATGTCACCATTTAAACAAATATGGGTTATGATTCAGCATATTGGTTATAATCACAAATGCTAATGTTAATGTTATTTGTGGTGCAATAGTGTCTGCTTTACACATTATAATATGTGCTATTGTGGTTGTAGTTATTAACGTGTAAATGTATCTAAAAGTAACCAATAAATACAAGAAAGATAAATGCAATAGGTTGTTTACAAAAAATAAATATTTATGTGAAAAAACACTCAAATTGTTGTAATGCATATAACCTATATTTAATTAATCTGGTAATTAACATATAATTGTATTTATAGCATATAATTTTAATTATAATTAATTATATAATTTAGTAAATAATAATTTATAATAATTAATTATGATATATTTAATTTATGGCGTTGGTTAGTTGTTCTATGAAATGGTTTTTTCGCCGGAATTTGGCGATATAAATTTACATGAATCACTATTTTTCGTTGTTCAAAATCCATTTCTGAATGCATAAATGGATTTAGCATGCTGAAAAACGCTCAGGACACTCGGATTCTATAGAAATAATCTCTCAAATATATGAACCCAACAATTTTTCACCGGATTTCAAGCAAATATCCCCGGAAAAAATCATCATTTTGTAGAATCTTTAGCCTATGACTTTAATTTATAACTAAGCTATATTATCAACTACGTAATTAAAACTTATATAATTGTATTTAAGTAGTTATCATAGCATAGTTAATGATCGAATCAAAGCGGATATGGAAACATTTATAATCATTCCATATCTCAAGGCTCTATGAAGTCATTGGGATTATATAGAAAATTCTTTAACATTGTTAAGATATTATATCCCATTTAGATTATTTGTTAAGAAAATATATCGAGTGAAAGCAATTTGAACATGCATTTGATATTTTGGAGAAGAAATTAGTTAACATCCTTATTATGCTACCTCCTATAGTATATAGTCTTTATTAGGCTTTGATTGTCATATTAGTTTCCTTTGAAATATATAGCGTTTATTAGGTTTTGATTGTCATATTAGTTTCCTTTGTTTTAAAAAATTATGTACGAAACCTAATGTTAGACATAAGAAACAAAAAAAAAAAAAAATAATATACAAAATAATGTTATTTTTTAACACTTCCTTGGTTGATGAGTTTGAAGTGTTATTGGAACCTTCACATGGTTCAAGAATTTAAATTAATTTGACACTTAATATTATGTCTTTCTAATATCTTTGAGGTTGGTAAAATTATTGGTATATCTTCCTTCTGCTGATATGCTTATGGACTATTGTCGATATGCTTACAGAGTGTCGCAACCATTGCATTGTGATTCAACTCAAGTCTCCATCATTTGCAGAGGATTTTGCACATAAATCGCCACAATCTCTTGCTTCAAGACATCCACATTCTCCCTTTGCGGAACATCCGTCACCATCAACTGCCCTGTGACTTTGTCATGAACATTTGAAGTCTTATTCTAGGAGCGACGACAAAGTATTTGGAAACACCACCTTAGTATTTAATCCAATGTCATACCATTATGCAAATTCCCTAATCAATGATGCAGTCAATGCGTCTATGATCAATGATGTAGTCGATGCTTTGAGGTATGTCTCAGGTTAGAACTTATCCTCACTACCTAGCCATCTCCTCACCACCTCGTCATATCCTCACTGTCTGGACACATCCTCACCTTCTATTACAGAAGCGCCTAAAGCATGCAAAGGAAATAAGGTAGGGTTGTTTTCAACATCTTCTAGCCAGAAAATATTGATGCAAGGTGGTGCTCCCCCATCATGGGTAGGGAGTGATAGGATTTCTAGGTTTACTTCTCCCAAGGATGAACTACTCCCTAAGACGCCAAGAGATGAACCAACTGACCAAATGCAAAAACTAATGGAGACTCTTAATATTAGACTGCAGTTAATCTTTCCATGGCCCCTACTCCCAAGTAAGTACTTGTTTGGAAATATGGGACTCGTGGGTTTCTGTTATTTCTAAGAAATAAGGTGGAGGATAATATCTATGGTGTTAATTTATGATTTCAAGGCATAGGTGGTATGTTGGTCTTCGATTAAATTGTTCAACAAGAATACTTTGGTTACCAATTACTACTGCACCTATATCTTGAGATCTACCAAAAATAAATTGAACAACATCCATGAAGTTGTGCCCAATAAGAACTCAATACATGAATTTTTGATCTTACCTTAACCATAGGGAAATTTCGCTTAGATGCTTGTTTTTCTACAGTGACTCTAGGTTTCCCATGATTCATAGCTACAATATAGGCCTTGCGTATTGTCTAGTGAAAATATAGATTTGTTTATTACTTCCAAAGAACTGCAACTACTAGTAGAGAGTTTATCCTTGTGATACATGAGAGAAATAAATAGCTTGGACTTGTGTTACATGAGATATTATAAAATCCTAATGGATCAAAGATCTTAGGCATTAGTGCCAAAAATATTATAAGCTAATGCAACCAAATATGCATAGATAAATGAGAATTCATGTTAACAATTGGTTGTTTCCAGAATAATGACCAATATAGATTACTAAGAAGCATACAAAGGTGGTAAAGGGGACCCAAATTCCTATCTAATTTTCATTCCCAAATCTATTTGAAGCATTACAAGAATTATTAATTATAGTCAATACTACATACAACCATAATTAAATAAAAAAAACTTGTAATTCAAAGCACACAATTCAATACAAAGAAGCATAAGAAAATAACTCAGTTTAATCACCTCATTGGGCGCCATTTGTCCCTCTATCATGTCTCCTTTGTCATATCTCCTCTCCATATGGTGGTCTCCTTTGCTAGTTAGCCTACACTACATAGAGGTGAGGTATGATTCATGTTGGGCTAGGGTAGACCTAAGGTTTGAGGAGATGCATGATTCATGATGGGCTAGGGCGGGTCTAGTTCACACACGTAGTGAAAAATTCATTTGTTTTGTTTACAAAAGAATTGAATTGATCTATGTGTTTTGAATAGACAATTGTGGCATGCCTAACAATTAGGGGTAATTGGTATACTTATGGAAAGGGGAAAATAGTAAAAGGAAACATGACAATGTTTAAGCTAAGACAAAGATGAGGATGAGGATGACAATGACAATGACAATGATGATGATGACGATGACGATGATGAGGATGAGGAGGAGAAGGAAGAGGAGGAGGATGACACTTATGATGACGATGATGCCAACAATGACAATCATGGTGTGGTGATGATGATGGTGGTGTTGATGACAATGATGATGAAGACAATGGAAAAGTTTAAGATGATGAGGATTATGGTGATGAAAATAATTATGAGGATGAGGAGGATGATTATGGGGATGAAGACAAGGACAATGACAACAATAATGATGAACAATGTGATGACAACCATGAGAATGATGACAATGATGATCACTTATTGATGGATGCTTAATGTGTACAATGAACTATTGAGCCATACAATACTTATTTTTTAGTCTCCATATAGATTCAAATATTGAAATCCATTCTCCTGTGCTAAATCTAGTAGCGTGTTGGTTGCAAGAGGTCCTAATTTGTTGTTGGTTGTAATGCCAATCCTAATTTGAATGTGATTTTTTCTAGATTTCATATTTTCATTTTGTTTTTTTCACAAATGAGTTGAGTAATGAAATATTTGCATTGTGTTTGTTATATTCCCTACAACCCAATATCTTATGAGGTAAACCATTGTTGATTCCTATTTGTGGGGATGATTTCCACTTGATTCAGTGTAATAAGGTGTATTTTCCTAACTATATCCTCCAATTGAAGGGACATTTGATAATAGGGATCTTCTCCAATGCACCTTTGAAATCCCATTTTTACCTTAGATTCATCCCACACCTACTAGAAAAGATGGGTAGTGATGATGTCCTGGTTTCATAGCTCGAGTGGTTGGGTAGCATGTTAGTTATCCTCCCCAACCGGGTTCAATCCTCAAAGTGGACATGTTAGACCATTGATATAAGGCTAGAAGGGTAGGCACCCCGTGGGATAGAAGTTCACACCCCTGGTTGATGTGCTTTGGGACACCTTGGCCCTTGATAATTCATAAATTTTCTGCTAGGAACTAGCTTGCGGGCCATTGGCACTAGCCTAGAGGATATAGTGGCAACCAATTGGATTTGAAGTTGGGCCTCACTCATGTAATTTTGGTGAGTTACCAATTCCTCTAGATCTAAAAAAAAAGATGGTTAGTGATGATATATGTTAGGGGTTAAGTGGGTTAAAATTAGTGATTAATGGGTTATTCGTTGGGGGCTAAGGGGTTAGGGTGTTAGTGTGTTAGTAGGTTACTACTAAATCTTAGCCAGACATATTCAACCATAGTCAACAATCCACAACTATAATTAATCATAGTTAAATATAAGCGATCATAGTCAATCATGGTCAACCATAATCATTGACCATAGGTTAGGGAGTTAGTAGGTGGTTTGGGGTCAGGGCATTAATAATTTAGTACATGAGGAATTAGGAGTTATTTTGTCAATTATGCTTTTACTTTTTGTATTTCATGCATGTATTAGTAATTATCAATATATCATATTAATTATTTTGATATTATTTATGGGTTATGCTTTTACTTTTTGTATTTCATGCATGTATTAGTAATTATCAATATATCATATTAATTATTTTGATATTATTTATGGGTTGTATATAATTAATTGTTGATATATCATATCATTATAGACTTAAAAAATCTCCATGTCACCATTTAAACAATTATGGGTTATGATTTAGCATATTGTTTATAATCACAAATACTAGTGTTAATGTTATTTGTGGTGTAATAGTGTCTTCTTTAGACGTTATTATATGTGCTATTGTGGTTGTAGTTAGTAACGTGTAAATGTATCTAAAAGTAACCAATAAATACAAGAAAGATAAATTCAATAGGTTGTTTAGACAAGAAAAATGGATGAAAAATCACTCATTGTAATGCATGGGTACTATAACCTATATTTAACTAATCTGGTAATCAACCTATAATTGTATTTATAGCATATAAATTATAATTATAATCATTTTTATTTATATAATTTAGTATATAATAATTTATAATAACTAACTATCATATATTTAATTTATAACTAAGCTATATGATCAATTACATAATTAAAACTTACATAATTATATTTAAGTAGTTATCATAGCATAGTTAATGATAAAATCAAAGTGGATATGGAAACATTTATAATCATTCCATATCTCAAGGCTTTAGGAAGTCATTGGTATCCTTTAGAAAATTCTTTAACATTGTTAAGATATTATAATAGTAATAATAATCTATTTTTAAGGTCACGGCCAAGCCAACACACCAAATTGGTGTATGAGACCCCCTTGTTTGTGGGACAAGGGATCCCCCTCTGCCCAGCGATTTGATTGGTAAAGTCTAAAAAGTTATACATACCCTACCCCCCTCTAGATTATATCCCATTTAGATTATTTGTTAATAAAAGATATAGAGTCGAAGCATTCGAACATGCATTTGATATTTTGGAGAAGAAATTAGTCAACATCCTTATTATACTGCCTCCTGCAGTATATAGTGTTCATTAGGCTTTGAATGTCATATTAGTTTCCTTTGACTTTAAAATTTATGTACGAAACCTAATGTTAGACATAAGAAACATTGTTTTTTTTTAATATATAAAATAATTTATTTTTTTAACACTTCATTGGTTGATGAGTTTGAAGTGTTATTGGAGCCTTCACATGGTTCAATAATTTAAATTACTTTGACACTTAAAATTTTGTCTTGCTAATATCTTCGAGGTTGGTAAAATTATTGTTATGTCATCCTTTTGATGATATGCTTATGGATTATTGTCGATATGCTTATGGATTGTCGCAACCACTGCATTGTGATTAAGCTCAAGTCCCCATCATTTGTAGAGTATTTTGCACATAAATCACCACAACCTCCTTCCCTATCCTCGTCGGCAGCTTCAAGACATCCACATTCTCCCTTTGCAGAACATCTGTCACCATCAACTGCCCTATGACTTCGTCATGAACATTTGAAGTCTTATTTTGGGAGCAGCGACAAAGTCTTTGGAAACATCACCTTAGTATTTAATCCAATGTCATACCATTATGTAAATTCCCCGATCAATGACGCAATGGAGGCTTTGATCAATGATGCAATCAAGGCATTGAGTTCTGTATCAGGTCAGAACTTATCCTCACTACCTAGCCATCTCCTCACCACCTCGCGATATCCTCATCGTCTGGACACCTCCTCAACTTCTATTATAGAAGCACCTAAAGCATGCAAATGCAATAAGGTAGGGTTGTTTTCACCATTTCCTAGCCAGAAAATATTGATGCAAGGTGGTGCTCCCCCATCGTGGGTAGGGAGTGATGGGATTTCTAGGTTTACTGCTCCCAGGGATGAACTACTCCCTAAGATGCCAAGAGATGAACCAACGAACCAAATGTAAAAACTAATAGAGCCTCTCAATCTTATACTACAGTTAATCTTGTCATGGCCCCTACTCCCAAGTAAGTACTTATTTGGAAATATGGGACTCATGGTTTTTTTCTATTTCTAATAAATAAGGTGGAGGATAATATCTATGGTTTTAATTTATGATTTCAAGTCACAGGTGGTAGGTTGGTCATCAATTAAATTTTTCAAGAATAATACTTTAGCTACCAATTACTACTGCTCATGTATCTTGATATCTGTCAAAAACAAATTGAACAACATCCTTGAATTTGTGCCCAATAAGAAATCAATACATGAATTTTTGATCTTACCTTAACCATAGGGAAATCTCACATAGATTCTTTATTTGTTAAAGCGACTCTAGGTTTACCATGATTTGTAGCTACCTTCACCAGATGCAAATCATCCACCTTTGTGATTCATTCTTCGAATCCTATCTCAGATAAGCTATCCCTCTTTCCACCCATCATCCACCCATGTGATTCATTCTTCGAATCCTCTCTCAGATAAGCCATCCCTCTTTCCAAACAGTGGGATTGGCTAGGCTTAAATACAGTCTGATAGATTGTGGTCTTTGCCTACACGAAAGTAGTTGCATGTTATTGCACAATGTGTAGCTTGTGCAAAGCCCAACCCAAAAAACAAGTGTGTGACACAATTGTGAACACCTATCATTGTCACCTCAATATATGTCCCCCTCGTTTTAGGGAAGGACAAGTCCAACACAAGGGACACTTCAAAGGTGACCCTAGGGGGATCGCAAGGGGGGGGGGGGTAAGGATCTATAATAATACCCATATAGGTCAAGGTCAAGGTGAGTCTTGAGGCTTGGGGAAATATTCTTTGGACATGGTAAATGATTCCCAATGTCGTGTATATGCAAAACAATGTTAAACTATCCAAAACAAGACAATATATGATGATATAAGCCTCAAAACCAATGGGGAATAAAAAAGAAACCTTGTTGTCCCAAAATTGAAATAGTATGGAAATATATATCATCAGTAAAGAGACTATGACAACTACAAATTAAACCATCAAAATCAAGTGTATGATGTTGTAAAATTAAGCCAACAAGGTTAAGCTACAAGGGTGTAAGACATTTTATTCCTTGTAGCAACCCTTAAGTCTTTAATAATAAAAGAGAATTCCTTGATGGAGGGTGTATGCCCTTATACTCTTCCAAGGGTTTGAAAAAATGACCTTGAGATCAATAAGAAACACATACAATTGCATAAATTCCTTAATTAATCCAACAGATAACATGAAAAACCATTACTTATAAAAGATATTCCACTAAAATTGCCAAGAACAAGCATCCAATAGAAGTCGCTAGCCTTCATTCCACCAATAGACAAGTAAAGCATCCATTTGCACAAGAGACAAGAGATAGTGAATTGCCCAAGGAGGGAGAAAATTTAAATCCAAGTGTATGTAATTATCAAGTGATGAGATGTGAAAATGAAAAAGGGATGGCCTCTATTTATATGAGGCCATCTAAACCAATTTGTCCACATAAAAATGTCAACATTAAATTAAAAGAGGGCCAGACCCATTTATTTTCTCTTACAATTTCCAAACAATAAAATTTCTTAAGATAAACCCTAAAAAGGGTGATTTCATGCCCTAGAAGGGTGATGTGAGGCATAAAAGTGAGACATTGAGC
This sequence comes from Picea engelmannii, assembly GCA_009831015.1. Classification (NCBI taxonomy): domain Eukaryota; kingdom Viridiplantae; phylum Streptophyta; class Pinopsida; order Pinales; family Pinaceae; genus Picea; species Picea engelmannii. Next base: position 359,771 of record ML786136.1, read on the forward strand.
CTCAAGAAGCAAATTATTGGGACGCCAAAGGCCATGTTTCAAACTCTTATGTGCTCGAGTGTCATGCCATGCATATTCCTTCTTCAAACCACATAACCTAACCTTTGGAACCATCAAAGCCACCAAACCCTAGCCTCAAAGTGATGTCAATGAATTAGGAAGTGGCGTTCTAAGCCTCCAAAGGCAAACATCCAAGTGCAATGGGATATGATATCATCCTCTAGTGTTGTCAAAGTGCCTCCAAAGGAAACATTCATCATCCTATGTGTGCAATAGATATGAGGTTCTCTACCCAGCCTATGGGGTTTAGTGTCCATCCTAGTAGTTTTCAACCCCCCATGAAGGTCAAAATGGCATAATTCCTCCATGGATAGCTTTCACTGAGCAAGGTCCTGCAAAGACAAACAACTACGACCTCCAAGTGTCCACAAATGTGTTATAACCCTAAATTTCACCACACATGATTACCTGGCATCATGCCAACTCATATCCCTTCATTGCCAAAACAGTTGGTGAACAACTCTTTGGAACTCCTCTTGTGTCAAGGCCCACGCGCCCTAACCCATCACTGCACGCATGTGCACGCTGGCTGGCTCACTATAGCCCGCATGTACCTAACAAAGCATGAAAAAATGAAAGTTTCCAACGGAACAAAAAGCTATGGGTCAGTTAACTGAAAATCCCGGCCATGCATGGCCGAGGGTTCGTCCAAAACCCTAGCTCCTTCTAGCCTATAAAAGAAGGGGTAGGGGTACCATTTGGAGGAGGAAAAAATATAGCGAAGAAACTCTGCCCATTTACGTAATCCATTGTCCCAACCCTTTAGCCTTTCCTCATGCCAAAGGAGATTTAACGCAAAGCAGTTGGAGGATAGAAGAAGAGGAGCCTAGGATCAGGTTCAAGGAGAAGTGGTCGGTCTCAGCTTTGATTGTAAGTTGATTCATTTTCAGTAATAAAAAGAATACTTTTCCCATCCCAACATATGAATTGTCTATGATTTGATGAATTTATGCTTGATTTCTAACCCTTGAGTAGAGAAGTAGCATGCATGCATAGTTGTTATTTGTCTTGATTGTAGGTTATTTGTGGAAGGAGCAGCGCAAGCAAGTGGTCAAAGCGCAACAGAGGATCTACATCGAACGCCAGTGATAAGGTTGGTGGTTCTCTTCATGCATTTACTGTGAAAGGGGGGTTTTAATCTTGGGTTGTAGGTTAAAAAGTAATTTATTTTCGGTCAAAATCTGCATGCAATTCTGACCCTAGTTTGCTATTCCGTAGGGTATTTTTCCCAACAACAGAGTTGGCGACCATACTAGGGAAGATACTCTTTAGGGTTTCTAGATTTCTTTAAATTTTTTGGGTAGTTTAAAGATTAGATTTTCTGTTTTTCTTTGCCTGTCTGTTTCAGTAAGGTCTGAGCTAGCAGGGAGCCTGGTTCTTTATACCATTTTTCCCTGACTGTTTCTTGATGGTAATTGTTGGGACACACAGAGGTACACGTGGCTTGCAGAAGGCCTGCACGCGTGTACCCGCACCCTATCCTACTATAGCCCGCGTGTGAACGCTAGCTGTAGAGATAGCAATAGCGTGTAGGATTTCAGAGAACTTTACAGGCAGTCCTCCTCTTCCCTGTCAGAATTATACATTCTTAGGGGGTTTTCTGGAATCCTGTCTGAGTCTTGCTGGTTCATAGTCCTGTCTCAGATTGTTTTTTTTTTCTTCGCCTTATTATTCCTTGCATTATTTTTATTTTCTATTAGAAAAAGAATCCAAGCCTTCAATGGACTCTGGTTATCAATACCAGAGGCCTCTTCCTGGGTTGGACTGCCTATTTTCATTTTTTTTCTTAGAATTTGTACATACACACGGCCTGTACAAGGTCAGCCCGCGTGTACACGCTTCCTGTTTCAGCTCAGCACACATTTGCACGCGTGCTTTTTTAGTGATAGTAGCATGCTTGATAGGCTACTTTTTGTTCAGGGTGGGGCATTCATCCCCTCCTTTGATGATAAGTATTCCTCTCAGGTGTTTGAGTCTAGGTTTGAACAGTTAGTAGGTTAGTTCATCTTACCCTTAGCCTGCTTTTTCTCAGTTGATAGTTGACAGAAAATATAAAAAAATTTATTTTTTATGTTTTTTAGACAAGAATAAGAGTCTTTGTTTTCTTTATTTCCATTGTGTGTCTTTACTCTGATTCTTTGCGATCTGTTCTTTAAGCCAGAATTTGTCTTTCTTGGTTTTGTGCTTATTAGTATTTTCCCTTTGTTGCTTTATTAGCACTTAAATAAATAAAAAATCTCTTTTCATTTTCTTCTTTGTTTGAAGAGTGTGTTTTTTCATCATTAGCTAGGGAGAAGTCTTTCATTTCATAAGTTTTTTCAATGCATTTAGATCATAAGTAGCTCATAGTCGAGCGAAATTCCTTTAAGTTTGCTGTATAAAATCTTAGAAAAATTGAAAAGAAAAAGAAATCTTTCTTTGTGAAAAGTTGCTGAAAATTTTGCATTTAGTAAAAGTCTTTTGTTTCCAGCTTTTTAAATTCATTTTTGCTTTCGTCTTTACACACCATCAGTTTCACCTTCATACCCCTTGACGTAAGAAAAAGCCTTAAAAGCAACGCTAATCTTAAAATCTACTAGACTTTTATGTTTGTAGGGTTCACAAACTAGTTCAGGATTAGGGCCTTGAATTAGGTTGGAGAGGAAACTCTTCAAGGCCACTCAAAACCAAACATTAGAGTCTGAGGTAGGGAGTGTCTAAGTCCAGTTTCGTGGAAGTTATCCGGGACTCCCCTCTAAAAAAGGGGATAAACACGAGGTCGCGTGCGGAAAGGTAGTGGAGATAACCCCTCCAAAGCCAGACCAATTGTAGTGGAGAACACATATCGAGGGCTTGTTTTGGGATTCCGTCATTTGCATTTGCCACGGGGTTTCGTGGATCTCGAATCCTTTCGAGGTCCTTAGTTGTCTTCTGGACCATTTTCTCTCGATACCCTTGATATGTTTCGGACTTGATACCCTGCTCATTTTGGTCTACCCGACTTTCGACTGTACCCGCCTAGTGACTGTTCACGTGCTAGCAACCTAGTTGCCAATATTTTTTAGGGACATACATGGGTGAATGCAAGGGTATACCATGGTACCTAGGACATACATCAGGCCATGCTTTGTAGAGTATGCTCGGAGGGTGCTTCTGTGTTTGAGTTGCACTTGCACCGGTAAGTTGCTCTAGTGTTGGTTGTTGTAATTGTTCTTCCAACTAGTTTAATGATTGCTTGTCTTATCTCTTAGGGGATTCTTTTTAGTGTGTGTTACTTTTGAACGTGTAGAATACCTTAGTGTGTCTTGGATATTCTCACATAGTGGAGGATCCTGAGCTCCACCGATCACAAAGGCTTCTGGGCCTGCCGCCGGTTGCATTGGAGCCACCCCCGCCACCATTAAGGCAGAAGCTAGACCAATAAGGGTCTTTCGAAGCAACTGGGTTACAAACCTTTGTGCTCGAACAAATCCCAGAGGAATCAACCACCAATATTGGCTCGGTTGAAACCCTAACCACTAATATATGGGCATCGTTTACTACACCAATCCAATTTCACGAACGCCAGACGGTGCCTCACACAGCTATGGAAACAAATGCTGTTACTTCTTCTGGGAATTCTTCCATTCCCACCACAGTTGCTACCACAAGAGAATCATCTCCTAAATTACTGTCATTCGTCCGAGCCACCATGGTCTTGGCCGCAACTACGTCGCACAGTGGACCGAACTCATCTATGGTGGCGGCCACAACTCCCTTCACACCTAGTGCGACAGGCCCTCCGTTTTCATATGGTATGCCTAGTTTAGGAACAAGTCCTCCACTCACTTACTCCACTTTACAGACTTTGGGTCTGGGGGCAGGGAGCTCTAACGCTCCTCTGCAAGGTCAACTTGGGGGCACTCCTATCCCTTTTAACTCTTTTCCTTACACTGGAGGTCATATCTGTTAGGACCACACAATGTACCTTTTTGCCCATACTTTTTGCCACCATTACACTCTTGTTCACTCACATTTAAACTCATATTATCACTTTATCCTATATTCCCAAAGGTATACAACGTCTCTTCTCTTTACTATACATTTAATCTATTTTGCATATAATTTTACATCACTCTCGTACTTAACCATTGATTAGAAATGTATAAGTGTTGAAACAGTTCAAACTGCAAATTAGCATTTGAGGCTTGTTGCTGAAACAACAACTCACAAAAGTTGTTACATAGTCCATGGTTGATGCTGAAACACAAAAGATGCTACACAGTCCATGGTCGACGATGCTGAAGAAGTTGTTACACAGTCCGTGGTCGACGATGTTGAAACACAGAAGTTGTTACACAGTCCATGGTCGATGATGCTGAAACACAGAAGCTGCTACACAGTCCATGGTCGACGATGCTGAAGAAGATGTTACATAGTTCATGGTCGACGATGTTGAAACATAGAAATTGTTACACAGTCCATGGCCAATGATGCTGAAACACAAAGGAAGCTGTTAAACAGTCTATGGTCAACGATGATGAAACACAAAGGAATTTGTTACACAGTCTGTGGTCAACAACAACTCACATAGATTGACTACAACAGCCACACCGTGAGCCAAGCATCAACCATCGCCGCTACCTAACAGTCAGAGCACAAATCCCGTGGCTAAAACAGCCCACGATTTGCGATGCCGAAACAGCATGAAACAGCAGCAACAAGAAAGACTGTTACTCCAGCCGTAACAAACACCTCATTCAGCACTTGTAATAGCATTCTGTTGCGGGAGACTAGGATATCCTATTCCGGTTTAGAAAGTTGATCTGACTAAGAATAGGACTCAGATATACACCTGTAATTTTTTATCAATTGTATCGAAGGGATTCCCTCTTTAAATAAGAGGAAATCATCATTCGAGGGATCTCCAGTTTTTGGTACTAAGAAGGTTTCACAGAGAAGGACATACTTCATTTTTCAGATTGTAATATGATACATTGATAGATGAATAAAAGTTTGTTTTGAGCATCCTTCTCTAGCCTCTTCATCTCAGGGGAATCTTGTGAGAAGGGAGGGCCCACCTTCTTGACAAGATTCACCCATTAGTTTTATAGTGTGTTAGTGTGATTTATGTTTATGCCTTGATTAATTTTTGTTTTGTTGAAACACTACTTTAATGAATTCTGCTGAAACACTACTGAACTCTGTCTTACTAAACTTTACATTGTTTTCATGCGATTCATGCTTGGGTAATTGTTAGTCATTTTAGATGGCAATCTTGTGTGATGAATTCAAGGAAGTGTGGTAATCAGAGACTGGTGCTAAAGGTTCCTACTTAAAAAAAGGGATTAAGGGTCCTATTCTCTGTTAGAAGTAGTCAGCCTTCAATTATTTTCATGAGTGTGTTAATCAGAGACTGGTGCTAAAGGTTCCTGCTTAAAGGAAGGGATTAAGGGTCATGTTCTTTGTTAGAAGTAGTCAGTCTTCAATCGTTTCCATGAGTGTGCCAATCAGAGACTAGTGTTGAAGGTTCCCGCTTAAAGGAAGGGATTGAGGGTCCTATTCTCTGTTAGAAGTAGTTAGCCTTCAATGCATTAATATTTTCATGAAAGTGTTTTAATCAGAAACAAGGTGCTAAAGTTCCTGCTTGGGAATAGGGTCTTGTTCTCTGGTTACAGAATAGTTGTTCTTTCCTGTTGCATTTGTTATTTTAATGTAATCTAGGATTCTTTAGATTAATCATCTCTGCAAGCTCTGCAATAGGTAGGTTGCTTTCCTGTAATTCAAGTCAGAACTTCAATTTATTCAAGGCAAGTGTGATTAATATAGTTTCTTTTACTACAACTCTAGATTGCTTTTGGAATTAGCATATATAGTGCGTGGTTTCCTTTGAAATAAACAGACTTCCCTGGGTTGACAATTCATGTAGCACTTGATTGTTTAAATTAATTAAGCAATTATAGTGACCAACATTTTGGTGCCATTGCCAGGGAAGGTAATTTTAGATTTCAAAAGAACTTATGATTTTTCAGATACAAAGATTGCATGAAAGGACACGGAGACCCCAAAGATACTGATCCTACAGGTGGCAAGGGAAAAGGAAAAGGAGGAAGAAAGACTTACATTGACAACATCATATCAAAGTCTGAATCTGCTGCTCAACGAACAAACCTTCGGAAACAAAAGTCCCAGCCTTCATTTCAAGCAAACTTTGAAACAGGGAAAGAAGTTTGGAGTCCTGAGACAGTCCAGAAACCAGCAGGAAACGTTGAGGACAGAGCAAGTGCAGCAGGGGAACAAACAGAAGAAAACATGGATGAGTACAATGAAGAATTGCATCATGAAGAACAGGCAGGTCTTGAAGGAGAGGTAAATGATGAAAATTCCTTCTCTACATTAGGATTTCCTATTGGCGATCTTCCTAGAGGAGTATCCCCCATGAAGAACATTCCACTCTCAGTACTACCTAATTTTCATGGTTTTTCCTCAGAAGATCCTGATGAATTCCTTTTTGAGTTTGATATATTATGCAGAAGTTATGATTACGTTTCCAATACTCAAAAATTAAAGCTATTTCCAGCAACACTAAAAGGAAATGCACTAAGATGGTTTATGAGTCTTGGAGGCCATGTAATCACAACATGGGACCAAATGAAATAGAAATTCCTGAACAAATACCAGGACTATTGCCGAACAAAAGAAAAGAGGGAGGAACTATTCAAGATGATGCAGAAAGAGGATGAAAATCTGGAGGACTTTGTAGAAAGGCTACAGTATAATCTACAAAGATCCAGTCACCCCAATGTAAGTAAAGATATTCTCAAAACTATATTATTAAAAGGAGTAAGGGATGGTTGTCTAGATATGTTGAATATGCTTGGAAAAGGGGACATATCTAAGGAATCATATGATGAAATTGTTAATTTATGCAAAATATGTTCAAGAGGAGCTTCAAGAAATAGATCAAACAACAAGGACACCACATTCTCAAGAGTCCAAAAATCAGCCAGTGGGGGAGCAACAAGAGCAGATATAGGTAATTTACTAGAAGATTTTAAAACTGAAATGTTAAGCTCTTTTGCCTCACAAATTGACACCCTCCAGATTAAGAAGAAGAAAGCAGAAGCAGAAGCAACCCTGTCCATCTTTTGTTCTCAATGCAGAGACAAGCACCCACGGAGGGAATGTCCATTGGACAAGAAGCTAATCTGCACCATCTGTGATAAAGATCATGATACTCAACAATGTCCATCTTTACCAGGGATCAAGGCAGCATTACAACCAACGGACGAAGAAGCTGAAGCTGTCTATCTGTTGACACAAAGAAGGCAATGGCAACCGCGGGAACAAGCTATGAATCCGAACATGCCATTTGCATCTTCTAATTGTTGGAATAATTATCCTTCTTTCAATCAAATGAGTTACCCCCCTATAATCAAATAAAATATCCTAATCAAATGAATTACCCACCCATGCAACAAACTAACCCACCCTTTGTTGATCCATCAATATGGACTCCTTGGCCTCCACAACAACAACAACCATATCAAAACCAATGGAATCCAAATTAGAGGGGACAAAAACCCCCCTTCCAAAATCAATTACCTCAATCGCAATTCCTACAACCACTCTCCTTACCAACAAGTACTCCCCCGAACAATCAAATGATGAGACCCCAGCTACCTGTACAACCTAACCCTAACCCAAATAATAAAGCTGTGCAGTGCATTGATATTTATAACCAGCCTACACTTTCTCTTCTCCCTGCGCAATGCAACGATATTCATTTATGATATGGGAGAATAGTGGAACCTACCATAGCCGATGTTACCTTTTCTGATAAAGAGGAAACAAAAAATAATGATGTACCTGAAGAGGTACAATCACCCTCTAACAATGCTGCTAAAACAACAAAACCACCATTTCCTGAGCGTTTAGCCTTAACTAAAACGCCTGAGCCACCAGCCTTCAATATTCTAGGGGAATTACAAAATTTATATGTCAAAATTCCTCTACTAAAAGCACTCCGAGACGTACCAATCTATGCTAGGACAATGCGAGACATTTGTGTTAAAAAGCCTGGTAGGAAAAGTAAGGATCCCCTTACAGTCCATGTTATGGGAGACTTGTCTGCACTAATGTCAAGTAAAGCTCCCCCAGTTAAATATGGTGATCTCGACCACCCTACCATTTCAGTACAAGTTGGAAAAATGATAATCCCTCGAGTTCTAGTAGACCTAGGTGCCACTATCAATATCATGACTCTGGAAACGTTACAACTGCTACAACTGCAAAATGAAGTCAGAGACACCCCAACTATCCTAGAATTGGCTGACTGATCCACAATTAAACCAGAAGGAGTCATTGAAGATCTCAGTATCTCTGTAGAATCCTGGAATTATCCAGCTGACTTTGTGGTACTACAACCCAAATCAAAGTTGGGGGGCCACCCTCTAATTTTGGGTAGACCTTGGCTAGCTACAGTAGATGCTTTTATCAGATGTAGATCAGGTTCAAAGACAATTTCAAACAGTTACGAAACTAAATAGCTTACCCTCTACCCCCACGCTACACCCCTGATTAATAATGATAATTTTGTATGGGTAGATTTTGATGATCAACCTACTCAACCCCTTTTGACTATCGGACAAGCTCTAAGCCTGAAAGACTCTACCGAGGATGAAGTAATTAATAATTTTATTTGCGAACCCTCCTCTGTGACCCCATAAACTCATAACCAACTAACTGCACTGCTGGAGTTTGATAATCAAGAAAACCTCAACTCGAAAAACCCACCTCAAACATCTAGCACCATCTCCTCTAAAAGCATACCAGTAGAAATTGAACCTAGCAAAACACTGAACATAAACCCTAATCTGACAGATGCTGAAACACAACAATTAATGAAGTTACTTCTGGAAAATAAAGAAGCATTCGCATGGGATTATACAGATATGAAAGGAATCTCTCCTAAATTATGTACTCATCGAATATACATTAAGGAGGATTGTCGGCCAATCTGCCAATCTCAGCGACGAATGAACCCTAATTTAAGAGAAATCCTCAAAGAAGAACTTCAAAAATTGCTCAATGCAGGGTTTATTTATCCTATATCAGATAGTGAATGGGTTTCCCCATTGGTAATAGTTCCTAAGAAAAACGGGAAATGGAGAGTATGTGTGGATTATAGAGATTTAAATAAAGCCACTCAAAAAGATCACTTTCCATTACCATTCATTGATCAGGTGTCAGATAATTTGTCAGAGAAGAAATTTTTCTCATTTTTAGATGGTTTTAGTGGGTATAACCATATCAAAATTGCACCCCAAGATCAAGATAAAACCACTTTTACTAGCCCTTGGGGAACCTTTGCTTATAGAGTCCTTCCATTTGGACTATGTAATGCACCAGCAACCTTCCAAAGAGCAGTTTTAGGAATCTTTTCTGATATGCTTAATGACTCTATGGA
>ML786136.1:370510-385652 GCA_009831015.1 Picea engelmannii
AGCAGTTATAAATTTCTTATTTAAAGACATCTTCATCAGATTTGGAGTGCCAAGAGAATTAGTTACAGATGGAGGACCTCCTTTCACTTCTCATGGTTTCAAAGCCACCCTTCAAGAATATCATATTCAGCATAGAATGACTATAGCATACCACCCCCAAGCCAATGGACAGGTGGAAAGCACAAACAAAGTAATAGAAGTCATTCTCACAAAAACAGTGAAGGAAAATAGAAAGGATTGGTCCTACAGGCTCCCTGAAGCATTATGGGCCTATAGAACTACCTGGAGAAATACTACAGGATTCTCTCCCTATGAATTATTCTATGGAAAGAGTGTTGTCTTTCCTATGGAATTTGAAATAAAAACCTTAAGGACTGCTTTAGCTGTCAACCTTGATTTGACCGATGCACAGACAACCAGGTTGCAACAACTTAATGAATTGGAGGAGAAAAGACTAGATTCCATTCAACAGATAACCATAATTCAACAGCAAAGATCAAAATGGCATGACAAAACTATAAAAAACAAGAAGTTCCAAAAAGGTAATTGGGCCCTACTGTATGACTCTCGGTTCAAAGAATTTCAAGGGAAACTGCGTACAAGATGGCTTGGACCTTACGAAGTAGACACTGTTTTCCCCAATGGAATAGTAACGCTCCTCACAATCGATGACTCCAAAACACCGTTACTTGTAAATGGTCATCAACTCCATATGTACCAGCACCCTATTTCCAAAGAAGATTTTAAGGCCGCATGCATGGAAGACTCCCATTACCTCTTCTTAGAGGAGGCCTCTACCCCTCATTGCAATTAATTCTTTTAAGTTAATTTCTTTAGTATTAGATTAGATTTTATTTACTAATAATCCCTATCAGGAAATACCATGTTACAATCGATTTTTGCAGAGTCCCGATCGAAGCACATGCCACTAGGAAGGACGATCCTACTTCACAAAGAGACAAGATTTCCCAATGCTGAAACACCACTGTTCAACACTTTTGACTTTCCTCTGTTGCTGAAACACCATTGTCAGCAACTCGTTTATTTTTCTTCGTTACCGAAACACCACTGACTTTCCCCATTGCTGAAACACCACTATCAACAACCCCACACCTTTTTCCCCATCACTGTTCAACAATCTTTTACCACTTTCCCCGCTGCTGAAACACCATTGTTCAACACTTTCTGACTTTCCTTTGTTGCTGAAACACCATTGTCAGCAACTTTCACCACTTTTCCCATGGCTGAAACACCATTCACAACAACTTTTCGCCTTCTCCCTATTGCCAAAACACTACAGTCCGACAATTCTTCATTTTCTTCATCGACGAAACAACACCGTCCAACAATTGTTTCGCCCCATTTTTCCTGTTGCTAAAACACCATTGCTTAGCAGTTCTTCACATTTTCTCATCAATGAAACAACACCGTCCAGCAATTGTTTCGACCCGTTCTTTTTTGTTGCTGAAACACCAACTTTTCAACATTATCTGTCCACAAGATTTTATGCTCTCATACTATAGTTCATCCTTCCAGTCAGAAAATCCTTGATACAATTCATCTAACAAGTCAAAAGTATCTGCCACGATGATTGGAGAACTACCATGAACAGGCATTATATTTTTTTTGCAGCACGAATCAGAAGCTAAGGCGAGGTATGTAAATTTTATGTAATACAATTAAGCTATAGTTAATGAGAAGATTCCAAATCATTATGACCACTCGAGTGAAATCATTACTAGCCACACTTGATGGGAGGGGAAGACATATCAAACCTTTTATACCATCATTTCACACGAATCCACCACCGCCATCCCTATTTTACTACCCTTCAGTGTGCTTCACAACCATTTTCATACCTTCACTTGAAAAACTCACTCTGCGCAGAAGCTGTTAATCAAACTCTTTGACAGTGTATTTTACCGAGCTGGTAGCTATGGGAGGCTCTATTCTACGGTATGAACCTGCCACAACAACCCTGTTAGAACTATATCCAGAAGCTTATCAAAATTTTCAGCAGGCAGGATGGCTCAGTTATTTTCAGAGACTCCAGGGGTATGATGAACAACAGGTTCTGAAATTCGCTCAAAACCTTCAGGAAGACCATTCCATTGTTCAAGGGGTCAAATTTCAGTAACAGAAGAGGATATAGCACAGGTTTTGGGTCTCCCCACCAATGGCATTCGTATGTTCAGCCGTAAACATATCATTTGAAATGCCTAGCAGAACTTCTTCCTGCCAGAAGAACAAATTGAATTCAAAGGTCGGGGTGTCCGACTTAGCTCGTTGCCACCCCCATGGCCGGAAGTTGCAAAATTCGTCAAACACTACCTCACCTACGAAGGCCAATACCAGGTAGTCTACCAGCATGACTTTCTCCTGTTATCTCATTTACGGCATAATAGATTGGTCAACATCCCTTATTATCTACTTGGTTGTCTCAAAAACATGTTGCATTACAGTAAAAAGGCTAAAGATCCCGCCCTTTCACTCACCCATCACCATCTCATCCAACTGCTTATTCAAAAGAGTTTTTCCCAACAAAACTTTCCACTAAACAACCCACCCATAAACCCCCAAGAAGCTGTTGAAATTCCTGAAAATCTTCAGGGACAGCAACCACAAAACCCTCCAGACTCTCCAGAAAAATCTAACATTCCACCTACGGAACCAATCAGTCCAGTCAACCCCCCTACCATACCAATCCCGCCCCATACTTTACCAGAATCATCCACCCCCGCCCTTCATATTCTCAGCGATGATTTTGAGACAGACAATTCCCCCTACCCCATCATTGAGGAAAGACCCCCACGAAAATGAAAGCAAATTCCTTTCTTTCCTCCCTTTTTACAAAGGAAATGAACAAGGCCCTCAACAAGGGTATCCACTACTACCACCACCATAGATCCCCAACCCATCCGACTAATACCCCGTACACCTCTAACCTCCCAAATGCCGGAATCTTTGCCTATTCCACCCATGGACACTGAAACACAAGAACCAGATGCCCAGGGCATTGTGACATCATCTATTTCAAATAAAGTAGCTGAAACACAAGAACCAGCTACCCATTCCGTAGCTAAAACACAAGAACCAGCTACTCATTCTGTAGCTGAAACACAAGAACCAACTACCCATTCCATAGCTGAAACACAAGAACCAGCTACTCATTCAGTGGCTGAAACACAAGAACCAGCCGCTGATATTGACACTGAGATACAGGAATCAGAGGTCCAAGGTGCTGCAACATTACTCTCCTTACATCAAGAAGCTGAAACACAAGAAGCAGCTACCAATCCTGTAGCTGCTCCACAAAAACTAGGTAGTGCGGCTGTGACTGCTACACAAGAACCAGTCACCTCTCAACCAGAACCAACAATGGCCTCTGTCTTAGAAGAAAATGAGTTTTTAAAGTCTGAATTGGAGGCCTACAAGAAAGAACTAGCAAGGGCAAAGGAAGCATATGAGAAGGAACTGAATTTGTACACCCTAAATCGCATAACAACCCTGTCAGAGGGGACTACAACAGAGAGCTCGTGTAAAGAATATATGTGTTGTCAGTGTGGGGATATCTACTATCAAGCAGGATACAAGGTAATTCAAGTCCCAATGCCAGGAGCTCCCCCTACTCCTTCACCTTTTGCAGTCAAAGAAGAACAACCTGATGTTACACAAGAACCAGCTATAGCTGTCACACAAGAACCAGCTACAACTGAAACACAAGAACCAGCAGGACCTTCCAAGATTAAGACTAAGCCCTGCCATGCAACAAATGACAATTTGAAACCCCTTCTTTTGTTAACAAATCCGTACAAACAGTACCTATTGAGGAATATGCCCCTCCCAGCCAGATCAACATCCACACTTTTGTGGAACAATCTACTCAGACCTTACCTCACCCCATTACTTGCAACGCTAAAACACAAACTCAGCCATGGGATGAGCAAGCAGTAATATAGAAATGGAAGAAAGAGTATGCTGCTACACAGACCAAAAGCCTTCAAGAGAACAAACAAATCTGGATAAATCCAACTTACTCAAATTGGGAAGCTTTAGAGCAGACACGCTAGGAAGGTCGTGCCCTTAAGAAACAGAACAAAGAGTTGAAAGGCAGATTGGCCCTAGTATTTGACTTGGTACAAAAGCTATTGGCTATAAGGAAACCATCCTGTAATTACTCCTTGTTCCTTATGGAACGACTTACATGGTTTTAGATCAAATCAATCACAGAAGGCAGACCCCATGCAGTACTACACCCAACAGATTTTATCAAAACCTTTGCAGAAGCCTCTACTAGGGATCAGCACCCCATCTATGAGGCATACTTTCATAATGAGGCCATCCTCGAGAACAGGCAGCTGAACCTTAACCCTCTTGTTGGGGACATCCAGATTCGGGCATTCACCTCCTTTCTCCACAATCAGATTTTGTGGCAGGATGACTTCCTGGCTGCCAAGCACAATGAAGATAACCACCTTCTCTGGATAAGACCAGAACCATAGAATGCAGCCACCTTTGTCATAGAATATTATCAGTTCTTAGAGAAACCAGGGATGACTAAACATGTTCAGCAGCTATAATCAAAAGTGCTTCAGGATTGTCATCACTTCATCAGATCCATAGAGATTGCTGCCCTCCAGGAAAATAACTTGTTTTGGCAGCAGTCCACTGAGAAAATACAGGAACACAATCCTTTTATCCCCTCTAACCTCGAGGTAGCAATCTCTAGGGTACTTAACTACATCCAGTGTGTTCAGCAATGTACTGAAAGCTGGATAGGGTACCGGTTTTATTTTCCTATCCTCTGGTTGCCAATAGAAATATATCAAATCCATTATAAGCTGCCTAAGAAGACAGAAACAACAGCTTGGCAAAGGTTACAATGGGTCCAAGGGTTTAGAGCGCCAACGGACAGTACCTCCCATAGTTACTGCTTGAGTAATTTGCACGCTCAGAGTCGATATTCAGACTCTGATTCAGAGTGAAGTTGCCTGAGGACATGCAACACTTTAAGTTGGGGGGGATGTTAGGACCACACAATGTACCTTTTTGCCCATACTTTTTTCCACCATTACACTCTTGTTCACTCACATTTAAACTCATATTATCACTTTATCCTATCTTCCCAAAGGTATACAATGTCTCTTCTCTTTACTATACATTTAATCTATTTTGCATATAATTTTACATCACTCTCGTACTTAACCATTGATTAGAAATGTATAAGTGCTGAAATAGTTCAAACTACAGATTAGCATTTGAGGCATGTTGCTGAAACATCAACTCACAGAAGTTGTTACATAGTCCATGGTCGATGCTGAAACATAGAAGCTGCTACACAGTCCATGGTCGACGATGCTGAAGAAGCTGTTACACAGTCCACGTTCAACGATGCTGAAACACAAAAGCTGTTACACAGTCCATGGTCGACGATGCTGAAACACAGAAGCTGCTACACAGTCTATGGTCGACGATGCTGAAGAAGTTGTTACACAGTCCGTGGTCGACGATGTTGAAACACAAAAGTTGTTACATATTCCATGGTCAACGATGTTGAAACACAGAGGAAGTTGTTACACAGTCTATGGTCAACGATGCTGAAACACAAAGGAAGTTGTTACACAATCCGTGGTCAACAACAACTCACACAGATTGACTACAACAGCCACACTGTGAGCCAAGCATCAACCATCGCTGCTACCTGAGTAGGGTCATGTTCTCTGGTTACAGAATAGTTGTTCTTTCCTGTTGTAGTTGTTATTTTATTGTAATCTAGGATTCTTTAGATTAATCATCTATGCAAGCTCTGCAATAGGTAGGTTGCTTTCCTGTAATTCAAGTCAGAACTTCAGTTTATTCAAGGCAAGTGTGATTAATATAGTTTCTTTTACTACAACTCTATATTGCTTTTGGAATTGAGCATATATAGTGCGTGGTTACCTTTGAAATAAGCAGACTTCCCTGGGTTGACAATTCATGTAGCACCTGATTGTTTAAATTAATTAAGCAATTATAGTGACCAACAATATCCCTCCTTCATCCCCTTCACTTGGTGGTCCGCATCAGCAGTCCGCCAAGCAGCCTGCACACACTAGTTTATTTGGAGCCGGGAGTCAAGGAACACTTGCGCACAGTGTGCTGGTAGGTTCGTCACCATTTGTTTGGAACGAGACATTTGGTAACAACACTTTCTCATCCACCACTTTCCCATCTGGAGGCACTCCCATTTTTGGACAGTTTACTCCTGCGCAGGGTACTATTCCTACACAGGGGGCACATATAGTAGGACCTTGGAACTTAGGACAAGGATCCGTTTCCTTCTCTGGAATGTCGTTCTAGGGTAATTCTTTCCACAGTCAATGGAACCCTGGAAAGACTACTATGCCTCTCCCATTAGGACCGGCATGGGGTAATCCTTCCCAAAGTCCTTTGAACACGATGCATGTCCAACACCCTATGTCCTTTATGGGAAATCAGTCGATGATGTCTCCGCAGATGAAAAATCCTTACGCTGGTTAAGGCCATAGTTTCTACCAAAATCTAGGCCAGCAGCCAAACTTTTCCTGGCAACCTGGTGCCAGTCAAACTCCAAGACCCTTTTTCCCAGGTTATTAGCAGCAACCCAAACTACCATTCCTGGCGACTTTACACTTGCCAGATTTGACAAGGTTGTTAAATGATCCTATTTGTCATGATCCGCATTGGCCTCCTATGCCAACGAAGTTACCTTTGGACATTCCAAAGTTCGAGGCCAAGCCTAATGAAGATCCAGGTGATCATGTGACTACCTTCCATCTTTGGTGTTCATCTAACTCATTGAAAGATGACTCCGTACAGTTGTGATTGTTTCAACGTACTCTTATCGAGTGTCGCAAAATGGTACATCGAGCTTGATCGCTCAAGATACTCTTCCTTTGGAGAAATGGCGATGGCCTTCCTTAACCATTTCCAGTTACTTGTGAGATACGACGCTGGCACAAAGCTGCTCGCCAATTTCAAACAGACAACCGCAGACCATATCTCTGATCATATCTGAGAGTGGAGACGTCGGAAGAGTCTAATCAAAGTACCAGTTCCACCAACATTCCTGCTTGAGTGGTTCCTTAAGTCTTTGGTCCCACAATTATCGAAAGACGTCGCGAATTCAGGAGTTTTCTCTGAAGAAGATGCCATCATGAGGGCTCAAAAGTTTGAGCTCATCTATTCTCAGTCTGGTTTTTTATACAACATCCTGTCGGATGCACCACGTTCGATACTGGATAAAACTAGACAGAGAGCTGGACCACATGCCGATGTTATTGTTGGTTCAGCACAAACCAAGCTCGTTGAGCAATTGACAAAACAATTGCAACAGTTATCTATACAACACACAACAACCAGCCAGACTACTGCTTTAGCTGCTCCTCCTACCCAAAAGTCAGAAGTACACTCTGTGCAGTCGACTAACCCAAAGGCCACCCAACAGCTTGAAGGGAAGAAAAAACAATGAAATAAGGGTAAGGGGGATAAAAAGCCCACTGATAATGCTGGCAGGGACACTACAGAAAAATGAAAGGTGAGGTATCCGTGCAACTTGTGTGCGGAAGACCACCCGACCCATCTTTGTCCTCGACTTGCAGAGGCCCAAAAGTTTGTCACACAACAACAACAGGCAGTGTTGACTAATCCTTTTCAACATGGGCAAAATCTAAATCAAGCCTCTACAAGTGTCGAAGGGGGCAGCCAAGAAACCTGCCCTCCTCCAAACAATCCCTCATCCACGAATGTATATATGGTTAGGGGTGATGCTTTCATAATGACTAGATCACACGACTATAGTAAACCAAGTGCTTCTGAGAAGAGTAAAGAAGCTGAGCTCCCATCTCTTCCTCTACATATCGAGAAGACGTTGGGAGAGATAATGACACACATTCCAAAGGGTGCATTTAAGAAAGCTTCTCACAACCCAAATGCAAGGGCCGCCCAGAATTACTCTGTGGTGGAGGATTTGTCAGAAACCCCTTGTGCGATGTCTGCTTTGGAGGTCCTCCAAAGCTGCCCTGCTCATAGGAAAGCCTTGTTAACTGCTTTAGGCTCTACTGAGACTTGTAACTTGGGTACTATCATGTTAGATACAACCGACTTAAAACCTCATCTGCCATACCACATAGCGTTTCAGATAGTAGTGGCTCATCCCATGAAATTTTTTACATGGAATATCTTCTGCACAGTGGTCGACGAGGGTGCCTCGACATGCGTTATGTCAGTAGCATGTTGGAAGGCCATTGGCCAGTCCGCTTTGTCTCCATCACCTACTCTCCTCACTGCATTCGACGATCATTCTTTCCAACCACATGACATCATTCCTTCTTTCCTTGTGCAGTTAGGAGGGAAAACCATGTGTGTCGAAGTGGAAGTAGTTGATGCTCCCCTCGACTATAACCTCTTGTTAGGAAGGAGTTGGACTTATGTTATGCAAGCTGTGGTTGCTACAGTTTTCTGAGTCTTGTTGTTTCCACACGAGGGTCGGATAGTGACCATTGATCAATTGTCTTTATCCAGGCCTGACCCAGCTTTGATGGGTACCTTCGATTACCCACCTCCTCATGATGATGTCAAATTTATCTCTAATCACCATAAGGTTGAGATTTTTCAAGTTTCATCATTTCGCACGACTTACTTTGAGGATCCTTGGATTCTTCCTTCCCCATCAGCCACGATGGATGAGAAAGGGCACCCTGGCATGTCCATGCCCTTGTCAGCCGTTGAGGTAGTGTACTCTTTAGTCCAGCAAGCCTCGGCTAACCTTGAACTGACTCCGGCACAAGAGTTGGATCCACTTCCAGAGCCTATTTGGGCTCAGGGTTCTCTTGCTAACGTCAATTTGTTAGACTTAGTCTTTCCTTCAAACGAAGCAGTAATCAAAGCAATGACTAGTTCGGACAAACCTTGGAAAGATCTTCATCATAGATCATATTTCCTCCCAGAGTTAAGCCGAATCGAAGCAGGAGAATTCATTGTTACCATGACGGGAGATCAGCCATGTCCTATTAATCTCTTAGCTACATAGGAAATCTATGCTGAGGGTAATATGGAAAATATCCCTGAAACTATACCTATCAACATCTTCTGAACCCCTGGCGTCAGGGAGAATGTTTTCATTGGAGTGGATTTCTCCCCCGAAGAGATTCAAATTTACACGGATCTTTTCAAAGAATTCTGTGACGTTTTTTCCTGGTCTTATGAGGAAATGCCAGGTATCGATCCGAAAATAGTTGAACATGAAATCACAATGTATCCTGATGCTAAGCCTGTTCGACAAAAAATTTGTCCAGTCAATCCTACGAAAGCAGCAGCCATCAATATTGAGGTTAAGAAATTGCTAAAGGCAGGTTTCATTTATCCTATTCATTTGACTCAATAGGTGTCAAACCCCATGCCGGTCAACAAAAAACAAGGCATGATTCGTGTATGTACCGATTTCCATGATTTGAACAAGGCATGTCCCAAAGATAATTTTCCAACACCATTCATTGACCAGATCATTGATGAATGTGCTTATTGTGAAGCCTTTTCATTCATGGATGGTTTTTCGGGATATAATCAAATCCAAATCAAACCTGAAGACCAACACAAAATGGCATTCATTTGTCCATGGGGTACATTCGCCTATCGTAAGATGCCTTTTGGCCTTAAAAACGTTGGAGCCACATTCCAACGGGCCATGTATTTTGTGTTTCATGACCTCAAACATATAGTCGAGGCCTATCTAGATGATTTAGCATCACGCTCTCACAAGCGAAAGGATCATCCCACGCACCTTAGACTAATCTTCGAACACTGTTGCTACTTTAGGATTCACTTGAATCCAAACAAGTGCAGCTTCTGCGTAACGTCAGGATGTTTGTTAGGTTTCATCATGTCAACAACAGGGATCATGGTCGATCCTCTTAAGGTGGAGGCAATAATCCAGTTTCCCCCCCCACACACAATCTTACAACTTCAAAGTCTACAAGGCAAGGTGAACTTCTTACAGTGCTTCATCGCCAACTATGCCGAAATCACCAAGGGCTTTATGCGTTTACTAAAGAAAGGTGTCCCTTTTTTCTGGGATGAATCTGCTCAATGCTCTTTCGACGCATTAAAACACACCCTCACAACTGCACCTCTGCTACGACCACCTAATTATAACAAAGTTTTCTTATTATATCTGGCTACCGTAGAGTCAACTATATGCATGGTTTTAGTCCAGGAAGACGATTCGTTTTCCGAATACGTGATCTATTACCTGAGCCGAAGCCTTGTAGGACCGGAACTGAATTATTCACATATCAAAAAACTTGCGTTGGCAGCAGTTCATGTTGTTCAACGGTTTCGTCACTATGTTCTGTTTCGAAATACCACCGTCATTGCTATCGTGAATCCATTCCAATACATGTTGACATGACAAGTTATAGGAAGAAATATCAGTAGATGGATGGTCATCCTCCAATAATTTGACTTAGACTTCGTTTCAACAAAGTCCAAGATGTCATTGGTCTTCGCAGAGCTTATTTCAGAACTTTCGATTGAATCAGGTGACGTTGTGCCTGAGGAATTGCCTGTCCAGGGGGATATGTTTTTGATTGCATCTTCAGACCCCTGGTACGGAGATATACTTATCTATCTCCAGACTTTGAAGTTCCCCACCTCTGCTTCTCGTGACAAGCATCGACAGATACACCATCAGGCTAAGAATTATCTCATACTTGATGATACGTTGTATCAGAGAGGTGTAGACTGCATCCTGCATCAATGTCTCACTCATGAGGAGGCCGTCATAGTGCTCAATGATTGTCATACTGGATCTTGTGGCGGTCATTTATATGGGTTGGCAACAACCCAAAAGATTCTACGAGCAGGTTACTTCTGGCCGACACTTATCAAAGATTGTATCAAATCGGTCAAGAAGTGCCATCCATGCCAAGTCTTCTCTCGGAAGATGAGGGCACATCCCGCTCCTCTGTTTCCTATCATCACAGTTGGTCCCTTCACTAAGTGGGGGATTGATTACACTACATGCAACCCCCCGTTAGCAAGGGGGCACCGCTATAGCATCGTAGTTGTCGACTACTTCACTAAGTGGGTCGAAGCTATGCCAACGTTTAAAGATGATGGAGAGACTACAACTCTCTTTTTATTCAACCAGATCATAGCACAGTTTGGCATCCCGAGAGAAATTGTCATTGACCATGGCAGTCACTTTCAGAACCAAATGATGACCGAATTAACATCAAAGCTTGGGTTACGGCAGGAACATTCATCACCTTACTACCCCCAGGCCAATGGGTATGTGGAAGCTATAAAAAAAACTCTTAAGACTATTCTACAACGAACTATCAACTCAGCCAAGTCAAATTGGCATTTGATGTTATACTCGGCATTATGGGCTTACCGAACATCTATTAAGATTGCAACCGGTTTCTCACCTTTTCAACTCATTTACGGGCTGGAGGCAGTCTTGCCCATCGAATGTCAAATTCCATCTCTGAAATTGGCAGTACAGTTATTGCCAGACACTTCTCCACTTTAAGAAAGGCTAGTACACCTTGAGCAGCTTGATGAGCAACGTCGCGATGCAGCCTTGGCCAACGAGGCTCATAAACATAAGGTCAAGTGTCAATGTGATAGGTCCGTTCGTCCTCAGATTTTTTCTAAAGGAAACCTTGTCCTGGTCTATGACCAAGACAAGGACCCCCTGGGGGCAGGAAAGTTTAAACCCATGTGGTTCGGACCCTTCATTATAAAAGAGGTATTGAAAAAGGGCGCTTATCGTTTGGTTGATTTTGAAGGGAATGATTTGGCAGAGCCTAGAAATGGGCTCTACCTCAAGAAGTATTACTCATAGATAGGTCACTGTGGGTAACTTTTTGTAACATATGTATAGTCTTTGTACTATTAATTTTTTACGTTTCTTTTAAAAGTGTTATGGATGTGTCATTGATGTTATCTTTCATCAATATGGCAGATGTCAAGTGAGTTTGAGGTGTTCGTTGGGTATGCGGACGGTGGTAGTCGACACACGTGGAGGCTTGCCTCTGCATCTTGGGTAATATTTTCACGATAGGGTCAGTTGTTATCTTCCAGAGGTATATGCTTAGGTGAAATCACAAATAATGTTGTCGAGTATAGTGCAGTTATTGAGTTGCTTCGTGACGCCTTGTCATTGGGTATCTCTCATCTTTGAGTCTATCTCGTTGCTCAACTGGTTGTGTCGCAGCTAAATAGTATATACCGGGTTCATGATCCAAATTTACACTGACGATTCCTTAGGGTACGTCTCTTAGAACGCAACATTGATTATATTACATATTTTCATGTTCCTAGGAGATTAAACCAAATTACAGATACTCTAGCTAATCAAATTTTAGATTGGCATCTTTCCCACATATAAAAGAACATGGACATAAACATGTAAATACATTTTTGCACACAGAATCCATAAGACACAAAAAAGATAAAAACCATATATAAACATTATAAAATACTCAGAGTACATAGGTGGACGCAAGCGCCTAAAAAATGGGAACAATAACGAGTCACTAGGCTTAAGCCCTCAAAAAATATATATAAGTAGGTGCTCGTGGCACATAAAGAGTCTAAATTTGTTCAGGGCCTATGGGCCCTGTTATAATCATCTATAGCACGGGCTAAACGCCTAAACAATCGGACCCATATCCGAGGTGCCCCCACAACACGAGGCTGCATAGATGGCGGCAGGTCCCCTATCTCTACCATTGGGACTGTGCGAGTAAGCGCAGTGAAGTTCTGCTCAACTCATCTAAGGACCCTCTCGTCCTCTTCGACTGAGAGGTTCCCTGCTATTGCTACTCCCCCAACGGCGGCAGCTGCGGCTTCCGGCCGTGGACAACGCCTGTTCCGTGCATAATCGACAGGTCGCACGGGTCCCACATCTGCGTGCAAAAAATGTTTACCCAGCAAATACTCTGGCATACAAAAAAATGATATATATAACAAAAAAGACATAAAAATTACATATGAAAACAAAAAACTACAAAGGTGGAGACTTACCCATCTCCCCTCGCTCCTCACCAGGAGGCACGGGTATCTCTGGATCTCTAGAGAAATCTATCCCTACATACAGGTAGTCCTCGATAACAGGGATCTATCATGACAGCCAAGAAAAGAAGTCATCGTCGAAGGACTCAACGGTCCTTCCACCACCCTGTCGTAACAGTAACACTGCCCATCTACACACTACAGGGAAAGAGTCCAGATGTCCTCGTACTACAACCCGAGGGCTGAAACTCAGAACTCTCTCAAAAAAGAACGAACACAAGATGGTCCCGAACCTGAAGTTCCTCTGTGTCCACTGTCGGCAATCTGTCAATTGCCTCTTCATGCACTCAAGCAGTGTGGTACTCCAATCAAAAATTTGTGCATTCATGCACTGGATGGCACAGTTCATCTGTGCGCGCGAATCCTGATGCATGGCTACTAAGCCGATAATCCGCCCAGTCAGTAACAAGATAGTCTGTAGTGCTAAGTTGGTAATCTTTCTAATGGGTACCTGGGAACCCACACATTTAGTCCTAGCCTCACAGTGCTTAGCTATCAACTCCAAGATCTTTCTCGGCCCCGCAAAAAAATTCTGGAAGCTGACTGGTTCCCCTCTCCTTGAGAGGCCAGTCAGAAAGTAAATGTCCTCGGTGGTGGGAACCAATGATTGCCCCTCTAGCATAAATGCCTCTGCATCAGGATGTCAGTAATCAATCAAGGCATTCAGTAGCCTTGGTTGCACATGCATAAACGGACATAAAAAGAATTTGAGTAAACTGCATTGCATTAACATGGCCATGACATTCAGATCTACATCAACCAACTCACTTATTGCCTCGTGCTCCCTTTCCCTCCACTAGACATACATCCTGCCAACACAACAAGGTAAAGGAGGGTCAATACTTCTTTTTAGTTTACTTTTCCATCAATAAAGGGGGTACACGCGGGCTGTATAGGTGACAGTCGCGTGTACACGCGGGCATGATTTACTCTGCATGCATGTACATGCGGCCTGTCCAGAGACAACCTGCGTGTACCTGGGTCGACCTTTTTAAGGTTGACGCCCACCCAAAAAATAAATTAAATGACTAAATTGAAGTATTGAATAGCTAGATAAGGGAGTTTGTACTTACTTGGTCCAAGTAGAAGTTTGTTTCGTCCACTGTAGCTCCCGGAATCACTATCTTTGGCAAAGGGGTTCTTTTGGCTCCAGAGTCAATTTCCAAATTAGCAATGGTGATAATGAGCTGCCAGCTTCTATTTATAGACGTTTTGGCCTCTTTTTGTCACTTTTTTGGCCCCCCTTATCAGTTTCTTTATACCAAAAACCATTTAGAGTGATCCAGGAGTTATATGGGAGGGATTTGGTCAGGTATCGGGACAAATTTTTTTTGAGTTTCAAAAAAATATTGACGGTCCATAAAATTTATTTTTTTTCAAAAATCGACTTGAGCATATAGGTTAGGATACCACCCCAACTGTTGCATCTCGTTGCCTTTTTCTTATGATATAGAATCGATCCCATTAGGTTGTGACACAGAACCATCATATATGCTCTAGAAGTGTCGCGACTTGGTGGTAGAGCTTACCATAACATGGATGCCCTAGGTAGGTCCTAGTTGCATTATGGTGTCCATGCTGTTTCTAAAAACACTATAGGCTTGGGAGTCTGTATAGTCTTTCCTGAATATGAGTTCGAGCCTCATTTGCATGAGTCTTTTTCACTCTTTGTCTTACCCTCAGGACTCCCAAAAAATAATGGGTCTCCTTTTAAGCCCTTTTCAGACCCTCTAAAAATGAAAAGATTGTCGAGCGATCTTGTGACCTTTCACGCTCGTTAAACTGAAATTTGAAGTCACGTCTATCCGGCGGTAGTTTACCCCTTTTTTGGTCTGGATGATCAACTGTACGAACAAAGGTATACTCTATTGAATTCCCATTCTTTAGAAGAGTACTCTCAAGTATAATTTTATTCCTTTTTCGGGCCTGAGGGACTAAATTTACAAAAAAGAAACCCCCACAGAGTCCATAGTTAAGCTCTTTTCAGACTCCCTAAAATTGAAAAGATCGTCGAGTGACCTTATTCTTTCACACTCGTTAAATT
>ML786136.1:385702-411134 GCA_009831015.1 Picea engelmannii
AAGAAACCCCCACAGAGTCCATAGTTAAGCTCTTTTCAGACTCCCTAAAATTGAAAAGATCGTCGAGTGACCTTATTCTTTCACACTCGTTAAATTGGTCCAGAAGAATATTCCTGACGAAGTCCATAGTTAAGCTTTTTTCAAACTCCTTAAAAGTGAAAAAATAGCCAAGTGATCTTGTCCTTGTCACACTCGTTAAAATGGTTTTGAATTGACGTCTAATCGGTGCTAGTTTATCCCTAGACTATTGTCAAAAAAGGTACCCCAACAGAGTCTCCTTTTATGCTTTTTCAGACTCTCTAAATATGAAAAACCACCGAGCTTACCTTCTCTGGGCTCGTTAAACTTACATCGAAGGATGTTACCATTGTGTGTTCTATCAACCGCATTTGCATACCTTATCCATCAGCCTTGTGACAGTTTGCTTCTACGTCTTAACACCTTTGGCCGCTGGAGGATTTTTTCCGAGTATCATTTTACTAGAATATCAGTCTTGTCCTTGTGCCTTGAGCTTGTATGTTTGCAGTACTCATTCCTCAATTGTAACGTAATATTCCTTTATTTTTTTTCAAAAATTACCAAAAAGAACAAAAAAATCAAATATACCCCAAAAAGAGGATGGGAAAAGTATTTTCTTTATTGGCAGCATAATGAGTCGCCCTTGGATAAAGCACATCTGTGTGTTTGATCATCAGACTATGGGATGTAGTACGACCTTAGGAAGATTTTTTCGCTATATAGAGTTGTGTCCTCCACCGTTTGGTCACTCTTCCAAACATATGGAGAGTTTGTGTTACCTTCTGCTTCGTAGACTTATGATTAACATATATACTACCTAAGTCTTATCATTTTTCATGCTATTGTCCAAGGGAAGTTTTTCACTAAGCCTGAGTCAGCCCCTTTGCAATATGTCTCTTGTCCGCATACCCGGCCATCCTAAATGTCCAATCAAGTCCTTGTTCGAAATCCCTGAAGCCTTCAGTCCGATCATCAAGATTATCAAGTCCATAACCGACAAGCCATCGAAGACCTCTGGGTAGTGCAGTCGTACACTCATATTACACTCCTACCCAAGTTTTAGAAGATTTTGAAGTTGTTGCTCGAGCTCTGAAGTACAACCATTAGGCCGAATCATCTTTTGGAAGATGGGTACTCTATATGTATATCTTTCTGATTTTGATATGTAGCTCCACTGTGTATTATTCGCTGCTACTCTTTATAGTTATTTGACATGGATCTATAGTGCATTTGATTGGTAGCCATGGTTCTATTTTATCCCGAGCATGGGTATGCCCGCCTCGGTGAGACATTTGTTATTTTGCAGACAACACCTCCTAGTTCCTGATCCTTGGGCTCACTCATTCAGCACATCAGTAAAGATTGGTAATGTATTTCGGCCATCAGATTCTCTTCTGACCTCACACATTAGGGGGCATCTGTTATAACCCTAAATTGCACCACACATGCTTACCTGGCATCAGGCCAACTCATATCCCTTCATTGCCAAAATAGTTGCTGAACAACTCTTTGGAACTCCTCTTGTGTCAAGGCCCACGCGCCCTAACCCATTACTGCACATGTGTGCACGCTAGCTGGCTCACTACAGCCTGCATGTACCCAACAAAGAACGAAAAAAGGAAAGTTGCCGACAGAACAAAAAGATATGGGTCAGTTAACTGAAACTCTCGGCCATGCATGGCTGAGGGTTTGTCCAAAACCCTAGCTCCTTCTAGCCTATAAAAGAAGGGGTAGGGGTACCATTTGGAGGAGGAAAAAATATAGCGAAGAAACTTTGCCCATTTACGTAATCCATTGTCCCAACCCTTTAGCCTTTCCTCATGCCAAAGGAGATTTAACACAAATCAGTTGGAGGACAGAAGAAGAGGAGCCCAGGATCAGGTTCAAGGAGCGGTGGTCGGTCTTAGCTTTGATTGTAAGTTGATTCATTTTCAGTAATAAAAAGAATACTTTTCCCGTCCCAACGTATGAATTGTCTATGATTTGATGAATTTATGCTTGATTTCTAACCCTTGAGTAGAGAAGTAGCATGAATGCATAGTTGTTATTTGTCTTGATTGCAGGTTATCTATGGAAGGAGCAGCGCAAGAAAGTGGTCAAAGCTCAACGGAGGATCTACATCGAACGTCGGTGATAAGGTTGGTGGTTCTCTTCATGCATTTACTGTGAAATGGGGGGTTTTAATCTTGGGTTGTAGGTTAAAAAGTAATTTATTTTCGGTCAAAATCTGCATGCAAGTCTGACCCTAGTTTGCTAGTTCCTAGGGTATTTTTCCCAACAACAAAGTCACATGTATCATGTCAAGTAAGCCACATCTAATAAAATAACCACCCAAACATGTGCATTAAATCCCCCCTTTTCAAACTAAACTAATGCTCAAAGACCTTATAAAAATTGACAAATTTAAGTATGGGAGGGTTTTCATGGTTCCCTATTTGGTAGACCAATCCCCAAGTCAAGGAGTGTTTCCCAAGAACACCCTCTCTAATTCATGTAGTGAATATGAAATGGATAGGGTTAAGACTTTTGGGCATGGGGTTTCTAACATACAAAGGGATTATATTGTCTCATTTATGGGTTCCTTTGTGGAGGGTGTGTTACATCCCTCGTTTGTAATGCAACATTTTTCCAAGCCCTTGCCTTTGGTTTTGTATGGTCTGATTATTGAGTGCTATGTGCAAGGAAAGTAAAGATCACTGTAATTCCAATTGAAGTTAGGGACAAATTGAGTGCCATATGCATGGGAAATTAAAATACACCGCAAATGCATTCCCCCAATGAATGAGACTTTTATTAATTATGTGTTTTTATTTTTTACAGGTCCTTTTTAAGGAGAAGCATTTTATTTCCCTCAGTACCTTAGGGAAAGCATCTATAGGGATCATTTATGGATTTTATATTTTTCCAGCTACAACACCTCTGGGCCTTTAGCCCCTTCTTCCTGTGAAATGAGGTACAATCCCCTCTTGGGTTAGTGAACCCATCAAACCCAAAAGATGAGGAAATGAAGGGGAATAAGCATGGATTATAGTAAGTATGATTGGGAATGGTATGATGACCCTTCAAGGAGTCCCTCTAGTAGGAACCCTTTTTCCCGAAGGTGACCCACCTACTAGGAAATCATGTCAACCAATAAGGTGAAAAGAAGAAAAAGCTATAATTTCCAAGAAAATGTTTTCATAATAAAGAAAGGAATATTTTCAACATGCTCAAGTTCTTCAATTATTAAAGTGACAGTTACCATGAGACCAGACTTGTTACCTCATGAAGAAAGATGTGTTGTCCTTTCTGGGACAGGATGGTGTGGTGGACACTACTACCGTCGATGAATGGCGATATATGGTGAGAGGAGGGGCTTTGTTTGTTCATCTGGATCTCAGTATTCCATGTCTTCAACCTGCATACCTCGATACATCATCTCCTTAGTTACCCAGAGCCATAGTGTGTAACATCTGGCTCCTACTTGAGGACATGTGTTTGTCGTAGAGTGCATGAGAACCTCAACATCTCTCGGTATGACATGTGCCTACACACTCAAACAAAACACTAGATCATTGAGGGTGCCTAAATCACCCCTTATTCATATAAGAAAGAATTCAAATTTTCAAAATTGACAACTATAACATTTCTTAAAAATAAAATTTTTCATTTTTTCAAAAACGTCTAACCAATATGCAATATAATTCAAGCAAATGCATCACAACAACTATGCATGGATGCAAGGAAGTAATATGAAAATAAATCATTAATATGCAAATCTAAATAAATGCAACTAAACTAACATGACCAAAAAAATGCCAATTCAAGAAAACAAATGACCTACCTACTTACCTAGGGCCCGTGGTCCATAGAAATCAAGTGCCAGGAGATGTCAAATGAAATTTTACAACTAGTGCAACCACCTCCTCAACATATCACCCAATATTTTCCCCTTGTGCTTAATTATAAAACGTATCAAGGATAAGCTAAGCACATAATAATCATGAATATGAATAAGCATATAATCAATCATAGAAAGCATCACATGGACGTGGGTTGGGGGGAGAAAATATTGCTGCAAAGAATAGCCACAAGCTTGATCCACCCATCCCTGATTAGGTTCGCCATATGTAGATGATGTCTCATCTTCTTCCTTGTTAACATGATCATTTCTTCCTGAAGACTAAGAGGAGATGAGAGATTCAAAGAAGACCTTATGATTTCCCAGTGAAGAAGATACGAGATAAGGGACAACCTCAGGTCTAAATAAATAATCCCTCTCCATACTCAAAACATGTTTCCTCTTTATCTGGAGGCTTCCCTTGATGTAGTAGATGGGATCTCCATCAAACGTGAAACCACCAATGTCCCATATATGACTCCCAACATGTATGAAATCATAAATGTGTCGATCAACTGTATCACTGGGACTGATCACTTCTTCATCTTCATCAAGTGGGAGCATGGATACAATTGTCTTATTCAAATATTCAACATGAGAAACTTCATCAGGATATTCTTGGAAAATTTCTTCATAGATTTGTTCTTCAGTCATTTCTTCATCTGCAATGGCTTTCTCTTTAGTAAGAGGTATCTCACCAAGTTTTACTTCAATAGATACCTGAGATAACTCCTATATAAGACTCATTAGACACTTGATGGCTTCATCAGTAGTCATTTTCATTTCCATCTGAAGAAACTCCCTTGTGATAGGAAAAGTTTTTGGCAATGGTCCATCCCGAGTGTCGTGAGAATTCCCTGATGCCATAATTATATTTCCTGAAATAAAACCTTAATGGAATTTCCAAATGAGCTCAAGGATCAATGAAGATGGGGAGGGTATCTTCCCTCAATGGAGTTGCCAAATAAACTTATATGAGGTTCATCAAAAGTCAAAAGGGAACTTTCCTCAAATGGAGTCACCAAGAAAGATATAGGTAAAGGCTTGTGGGAATAACTTGCCAAGTTTCATTATGGGATCAGAAAGGAATCAAAATCCTCCGCAATAACAGTGCAAAAATTTTTATTGCACAATTTGTAGTTTGGGAAAATCCCAACCGAAACAACAAGTGTGTGACACAACTGGGAACACCTGTCACTGTCACCTCAATAGATGTCCCCCTCGTTTGAGTGAAGGATAAGTCCAACAAAAAGGAGGCTTCCTAGGTGACCCTAGGGGGATTTCAAAGGGGTAAACAAGTAGCTAGAAGGATAACCCTATAGGTTAAGGTCAAGGTGAGGCTTGAGGATTGTGTAAAGAGGCTTTGGATATGGTAAATGATTGGCAATGTTGTGTACCTGCAAAATAATGTTAAAATTGTTGGATTACTGAGAGGGGGGGTGAATCAGTAATAGAGAAATCTAATCCTTTTTAACCATATAATATCAATGTAGAATTATCATCCAATAATTGAAGAATAAATAAACAATGAACAAATGAGAAATCATACACATACACAGTACACCAGTTTTTTTACGTGAAACCCAAAGCGGGATAAAACCACATAATGATTTTTCTTATATGTCTTGAAGAATTACATTCATTGGAAACACCAACTTTCTTTGTTTTCCAGTTTCTACTAGAAAGGGGATCCAACCCCCTAGTTTCTCAGGCTACAACCCGAGGGAAGCTCCAACTCCCCAATTCTTTGGCTACAACCAGAAGGAGGCTACAACCCCCTATGTTCTCTGACTACAACTGGAAGGTGGCTACAACCACCTATCCTTTTGCTATCCAACTTCCCTGAAATAAAAGTAGAATGATGGAACCACTGTCACACTATCACTGTGAGATATACTATTGTAAACCTGTACCAATCAACATATAATCAACCTGTACCATAAAAAAGTGCATCAACCATGCACCAACCTGTACCAAACAACCTGTAATCAGCTTGTACCATAAACAAGTGCATCAACCATGCACCAACCTCAACCAAAATCCCTCATCAATTTCATCATCCAAATTTTATTTGTAACTCTGTAATAGACCTAGTGTATATGATCACATACCTTATTGAATTCTGGCTTATTCTAGAGAGAAAACTTGTAGAGCGTGCCCCAAACTAAATATTTGTTGTATGGATATGAAAATTGTACATAGAATACTACAGACTGTACTCTAACCAATGCATTTGGTCTTACTGAATTTGGATCTATTATGAAGAAGTTATGACGTTTTTACCCAAAACACCTTAGAAAGCATCATCAAAAGAATTTATCCTCCCTTGAATTTTGACCTTCTTTACTTCACCTTCCCTCTGAAATTCATCTTAGATATCCTTTGGTTACCTTAGTCACTTGTATATATTCAATATGCTCAAGTGTGATTAAAATGAGAGAGCATTGCCTCTTATTTATACTTTCATGTAGCTTCCTCAAGGGGTTACCTTTTAACCATCTTAACCCACTTTCCTTATTTTAGAGTTAACCCACTTCTGACCACTTGTCCACTTAGTAATTTCTCCATTAACTTTATTATTAAAATAATTTATTTTTTATCCACTTTAACTTATCATACACTCATCACTTCACTTTATTATTTAAATTATCTTCTAACCATCTTAACCCACTTTCCTTATTTTAGGGCTAACCCACTTCTAACTACTTGTCCACTTAGTAATTTTTCCATTAACTTTATTATTTAAATAATTTATTTTTTATCCACTTTGACTTATAGTACACTCATCACTTCACTTTATTATTTAAATAATTTCTTCTTTGCAACCACTTGATTACTTTGACCTTTTGGGGCTTCTAGATGACTCACAAGAATTCTCCAACTTCACATGGTCATAACTCTCTAACCGTGAGGAGTTATGTGGCATTCTACATACCACCAGAAATGACATGACATGTACTATCCATATAGAATAGTATTACCTTAAAATATATTAAAACTCATACCATTATCCATCAAAAAAATTTGGGTTTCCCACACACACACATGCAAAGAATATAACACATACCCAACATTCTCCCACTTGTTGTTTTCTTTGCATCTAGAGGTCCCAATATTATATAGTCAACAATCCAGGGCAACAATGTCGATTGTTACTCTACACCAGGAGAAATTTTCTGTTCTTACAAACTTTTTCAATGAATCTGCAACATTCTTCAAAGTGTCAACCTTTTCCAGCAACACCTTTTTTTCCTCAACCATGTCTCTCACAAAGTGATACTGAACATCAATATGCTTTGTCTTTGAATGATAAACTGGGTTCTTTGCCAGGAAGATTTCACTCTGACTGTAACAATCTAATCTCACTTCTTGTTGTACCAACCCAATACCTGAACACAATCTTTGTAACCATATTGCTTCCTTTCTTGCATGAGTGGCTATCATGTATTCAACTTCTGTAGTTGAGAGTGCCACTATAGCCTGCCTTTTGCTCATCCACCTGATTTCTCCTCCAAATAGGTTAAACACATACCCACTTGTAGATCTTCTGCGATACATATCTCCAGCCCAATCTGCATCAACAAAGCCATGTATGTCCACCACCCTGTCCAATCCTGGTCTTCCTTGGTAGCACAATCCATAATTGGTAGTTCCACGCAAATACTTGAAGACCCTCTTTACTGTTTTCCAATGATCCTTCCCTGGTTTTGACATATACCTACTCAAAACTCCCACTACATGTGCAATGTCTAGTCTAGTATAGACCATTGCATACATCAAACTGCCAACTGCACTGGCATATGGAACATGGGACATGTCCTCTTCTTCTTCCTGTGTCTTGGGAAACTAATCTGCAGATAACTTTACACCTATAGGAATAGGGACCTTGACTAGTTTACTTCCATGCATATTAAACCTTTGCAATATTGTCTCAACATATTTTTTCTGATTCAACCAGAGTTTCATGTTTGCACAATCTCTTTTAATTTCCATTCCCAGAATGAAGTTAGTAGCACCGAGATCCTTCATGTCAAATTTGGAGGATAGCTGTGATTTCACCTCCTTGATAACATCCATGTTATTTCCTACCAACAACATGTCATAAACATACAACACTACATAAATGAAGTGTTTACCAACCTGCTTGGAATATACATAGTGATCAGCCCTGCTTCTTGCAAATCCCAATCCAAGGATGTATGTGTCGAACTTTTGGTACCACATCTTAGGTGATTGCTTCAGGCCATATAGTGACTTCTTTAGCTTACATACTAGCTCTTTCTTTCCCTTCACTACAAAGCCTTATGGCTGCTTCATGTAGATTTCTTCTTCCATATCCCCATGTAGAAATGTTGTCTTCACATCCATCTATTGCACTTCAAGATCAAAAGCAGCAGTAATAGGTAAAAGAAATCTAATAGAAGTTAACTTGGCAACAGGAGAAAAAATATCACCAAAGTCAATTCCCTCTACCTGGGAATACCCTTTTGCTACTAACCGAGATTTGTATTTCTCCACTTTACCTTGTGCATTAATCTTCTTCTTAAACAACCATTTGCTACCAATAGATTTTCTTCTAGCTGGCAACTCAACTATATCCCATGCCTCATTCTTATCTAAGGCATCCATTTATTCAACCATGGCCTTCTTCCAGAGTTTACTATCCTCTGAATTCACTGCTTCCCTGACAGTTATGGGATCTTCATTAGTAATAGATAAGGCAAAATTGGAACGGAAATCAGGTGGACTATACCTTTCTAGTTGTCTTTTATCTCTCACCGATCTCCTCAATACTGGGGTATGAGGTTCTTCTTCTTATTATTCTGCTTTCTCTTCTTCAGATGATTCAGATTTTGCATCATCCAACTCAAGCTTTATTTTCTCAAGTTCATCTTGTGTTGGTAGGAATTCCTGTTTGGACACATCTTTTACCTCTCTAAAAACAACATCTCGACTGTAAACAGTCTTCTTGGTTTTTGGGTTCCAAAGATTATAACCTTTCACACCATCTTTATAACCAATAAAGATACACTTTTCAACCTTTTTATCCAGCTTACTCCTATTTTCCTTTGGAACATGTACATAAGCATAAGCATCACAACCAAACACTCTAAGATGTTGAAGAGAGGGTTTCTTTCCAGACCATACCTCATGTGGATTTTTATCATCCAACGTTGATGAAGGTGATCGATTGACCAGGTAACATGTTGTACCCACTGCCTCTTCCCAGAATTCTTGTCCTAACCCAGAACCGTTGAACATGCTCCTTGCTTTTTCCATCAGTTTCCTATTCATCCTTTCTGCAACTCCATTCTACCGAGGAGTGTATGGAGTAGTCTTATGTCTTGCTATACCACACTTATTACATAATTCTTCGAATTCATTTCCACAGAATTCTCGACCATTATCTATTCTCAATACCTTTATTTTCTTCTCTGTTTGATTTTCTACCAGAACCTTAAACTCGTTAAATTTATCAAATACCTCAGATTTCTTTCTAAGAAAAAAAATCCATGTGTTCCTTGAAAAATCATCTATGAATGAAACATAATACATAGATTTACCTAGTGATGGAACATGCATAGGTACAAACACATCACTGTGTATCAATTCTAAGATCCCCTTTTCTCTTGTAGCACCAGATGGGAATCTTACTCGATTCTGTTTACCATTTATGCAATGTTCACAGAAATCAAAATCCAAAGTGCAATTAGACATACCTTCAACTATGCCTTTACCGTGTAGTTTTCAAAGGCCCTTTTCTCCAATATGCCCCAGTCTTTGATGCCACAGCATGGTCTTCTTTTTAGGGACAGTATTGTTCTTGTCTTGTTTATTTGTCTTCTCAAGGACAACAGAACTATTACACCCATTAGTATAAGTTCTTCCCAAAAACTTGTATAGAGTTCCACACTGAACTCCCCTCATCAACACCATTTATCCTCGTACCATCTTGCAAGTGTTCTTTTCAAATACAGTTCTCACTCCTGCATCAGCCAACTTGCTTACAGATATTAGGCTCTTGGCTAGTTTTGGAATGTGAAGAACCCCAGGAAGAGTTCTAATCCTTCCATCTTTTAGCAACAACTTAACCCTTCCACATCCAAAAATTTTGGTTGTCGAGTCATCTCCTAGGAATACATCACCACCATCATATTTTTCATATTCATAGAACCACTCCCTATGAGGAGTCATATGGTATGATGCACCTGAGTCAATCAACCATACATCAAATTCTGTGTGTGTACTTGTAGATGCCAGGTAAACATCACCTCCTTCTTCAGTGGAGGTTTTTGCCTCTGTGGAAGAGGTACTATCAGATCCCTTTGGTTTTTCAACCTTCTTAGACTTGCAATATTTCTTATAATGCCTTTTTTACCACACTTTTAGCATTTCCTCAAAGATTTTCTTGGAGACTTAGATATACCTGTAGATTTAGGTCTCCCCCCCAAAGGCTTACCAGGATTCTTGTATTGGGTATGACCTCTTACAAATAAAGCATCGGTGCTATGACTATCCATGCTTTTCCACCTCATCTCTTCAGATAACAAGGATGAAACTACATCCTCGTACTTCAATGTAGATTGGGTGGTACTACCAATTGCTACAACCAGATTATCCCAAGAGTATGGAAAAGAACATAACAAATTAATACACTTAACTTCTTCTGCAATCATAATATTGAGAGAGACAAGTTGACTTACCAGAGTATTAAAGGCATTTAGATGTTCTGTCACAGAATCTCCATCTTCCATCCTAAGATGATACAACTTCTTTCAAAGAAACAACTTGTTTACCAAGGACTTTGATTGATACAAATTCCCCAACATATCCCATAGTTCCTTGGCTGTAGATTCTCCCGATACATTCAACAACACCGAATCTGCCAGGCAGAGTCGAATAGTACTCCTTTCTCTTCTGTCCAACTTCTCTCAATCTTCCTTCGACATACCAGCAGGTGGTGTACTAGTAGTTTGTGTACTAGTAGGTTGTGTACGAGTAGCCTGTATGCTAGTAGACGGTGTACTAGTAGGTTGTGTACCGGGATCCACAACGATCCATTGTTCTTTGTCTACAAGAAGGTCCTCCACCTTGAGCTTCCATAGCTCAAAGTTTTTACCATTGAACTTCTCTATCTCGATTCTAGATGAGCTCGCCATTACTCTTTCTATACTCGAATCTCCACTACAAAAGCTCCCACTAAACCTAGGTTTATCATAGACCCAAGATAAACTTGATCTATCAAGACCGAGCCAAACCCTCAACAACAAAGGTGTCCCTCTGAAGCCAAAAATGAGCTTTGATACCACATGTAAGTTTTAAACCTGTGAAGTAAAGCAATGCATATAGATTCTTAAGTAAAACAGAAATTAATCAATGGCTCATACACAGAGTACATAGAGATTTTATACTGGAAAACCTCAACCAGGAAAACCTTTCTTATATTCATTATATCGAATTTCACCATTCACTATACAATATATACAATGTTTTTAGGTATTCCGTAGATACCAAAACCCTAATCCCTAACACCAGGATTAATTTAGTAAACCACTAAAAATAGCAAAAATCGCCCCAAAAAAAAATTCGAGACGCTGCCTCGAATGCTGCGTGTAACCAGGGGGCATACCTGAGGGATCATCAGACACAGTTGTTGAATATGACATGCCCACGCACACACATGAAAAGAATATAACACATACCCAACATCTATTACCCAAACCTTTGTGCTACCAAACTTTCTTCAAGGGTTGACATCAATGAAAACCAATCCAATTAATCAACAATATCCCCCTTTGGAATTGATGGAAACACTTTGATGCAATATTGAAGTCATATCGTGCAATACTGAAGTCATATCACTCATGCTCCCCCTGTGACCATCACTCCCCCTGGAACCATGGCTCTATGCTATGCATCTGATAAATCTCTCCCCCTTTGTCATCAATGACAAAGGTATCTTTTCATCCGGGGTTGCTCCCCCTAACTGAACTCTTCCTGAAACTGATCTCTCGACCTGAAATTTCCTCTTTATGGTGTTTCCTCATGTAAATCTAAGACATATAATATAAGAATTCAAAATCATTCATTTTGGATTAGAAATTACTCTGAGTCTCTGGAGAAGATACTCAAAGGCTTCCCTTGGAAGTGGTTTTGTAAAGATGTCTGCCACTTGTTCTTTTCTACCCACATATTCAACTATGATGTTCTTCTCTTCCTGTAGAAAGTGATACTTGATTGGAATGTGCTTCATCTTGGAGTGCATCATCAAGTTCTTTGAGATACTGATGGCACTTGTATTATCACAATAGATTGGAATGGGCTCATCATACTCAACATGTATATCTGTCAGAGTTTGTTTCATCCATAGAAATTGTGTACAACATGTTGTTGTTGCAATATACTCTTCCTCGGCTGTAGATAAGGATATTGATGATTGTTTCTTGCTTAGACATGACACTAAACACTCACCCAAGTAGAATGTTGCTCCATTGGTGCTTCATCGGTCATCAATGCAACCTGCCCAATCTTCATCTGTGTAGGCAATAAGTGATAGATCATTTCCTTTTGGATACCATAATCCAAACTCTTATGTTCCTTTGAGATATCTAAAAATCCTCTCCACTACTACGACATGTGATTTCTTTGGTGCTACCTGAAATCGTTCCACCTGTCCAACTATCTGCATTACATCTGGTCTAGATGTTGTCACATACAGTAAACTACCAATCATTGACCTATATCTCCTGTGGTCTGTAGACTTTGAATCATCATTTTTTCTCAACTTGCAACTGGTTTGCATAGGAGTGATAACTAGTTTGCAATCTTCCATTCCGAACCTCTTTAGCATTTCTCTTATATACTTAGTTTGAGAAATAAAAATTCCTTGGTTTCTTTGACGTATCTGAATACCCAGAAAGAAGGATAGTTATTTGATTAATGACATTTCAAATTCATTCTACATATCCTTTGCAAATTTCTGGCTTAACTTGTCATCATCACTGCCAAAAATAATATCATCAACATAAACTTCAATTAATAAAATATTATCTTGAGTTACCTTGATGTAGAGGTTGTTGTCTGCACTTCCTTTTCTGAACCTTGTCTGTTGTTAATATTTATCCAGTCTATAGTACCATGCTCTAGGAGACTGTTTTAGACCATACAAGGCCTTCTTCAATTTACACACATAATCTGCGTTCTCTGACAACTGAAATCCTTTTGGTTGTTCATTGTAGACTTCTTCTTCAAGTTCCCCATTGAGAAAATCTGATTTTATGTCCATCTAATACACTTTAATATTTTTGGAGCATGCATAAGCTAAAATAAATTGGATTGCTTCCATTCTGGAATTGGACCACTCTAGCTTTGTTCCTTGTAACATGTCCATCTTCATTCAATTTATTCTTGAATACCCACTTTTTGTCAATAACATTCTTATGCTTTGGTCTTGGAACCAATTCCCAAGTGTCATTTTTCTCTATTTGATCCAATTCTTCATCCATGGCTTTATTCCAAAATTCATCCTTGCTGGCCTCTTCAAAACTGTTTGGTTTAATCGTAGATGAGAGAGCTAGGTGCGTTTGTTCCAGTGAATAGATTCTTCTTCTAGTGTCAACTCTTGCATCTTTGTTTCTGATAATTTGATATGAAGGATGATTCTTCTGTACTCGTTTTCTAGGCGTCTTTGGAGGCACTTGTTGAACTTGCTCTTATACTTCTGTCTAATCCTCTTCATCTTCCCCTTCTACTTCTTCTTCATCTTCTGTTTCTTCTTCATAAAGTTGTTCCATTGATTCATTTTCTTCTTCCTTTAATTCTCGTCTACCTGTTTCATCAATTTCTACATTGATGCTTTCCACAACTTTGTTCAACCTCAGATTGTAACACTTGTATGCTTTTCTTGTACTTGAGTAACCAACAAGTACTCCTTTGTCCACACGAGATTCAAACTTTCCCATTCTTCCATCTTCTCTTTTGATGTAGCATTTGCTTCCAAATACCCTGAAGTGTTTCAAATTTGCTGGTCTTCCTTTCCATAGCTCGTAGGGAGTTTTGTCATTGTTGTTTCTAAGCATTATTCTATTTTGAATGTGAATTGTTGTATGCACTACATGTGGCCAAAAAATATCTATCAATTTGGAATCCATTATCATTGTTCGAGCCATTTCCTGTACTGTCTTGTTCTTTCTTTCAACAACTCCATTTTGTTGAGGTGTCCTAGCAACAAAGAATTTCCTTTTTATGTAGTAGTCCATAAATTCCTTTGAAGTGAACTCTTCTCCATTATTAGATCTCAAACATTTGATTTTTGAATCCATTTCATTTTCAACCACTTCCTTGTAGACCTTGAAGTTTTCAAAAGCTTTTGACTTATTCCTGAGAAAACAAACTGCAGTCATTCTTGTATAATCATCAACTAATAACATAAATTATTTATCACCTTATAAACCCTTTGTTGTAGTTTGTCCAACTATATCAGTACGCATAATTTCCAGTGGTCTTGTTGTTGAGTATTCCTTTGATTTGAACCTAGTCTTTGTTTGCTTTACTTGTTGACAATGCTTGCATAAAGTGTTGGTTGGTTTCGTGATCTGGGGCATTTCTCTAACTGTTTCCTTTTTGATGACTTTTACAAGGTTGTTAAAGTGTATGTGACTCATTATTTTGTGCCATATCCAACCTTCATCTTCCTTTCCTAGATAGCACTTTTCATTTCCAATTTCACTTAATACATATATGTTGCTTGAAGTTCTTGCAGCTATTGCAATCAATTTTCATGTACCTTCTTTTCATATCTTACACTTTTGTGAATCGAAAGTAACTTTATGACCTTGGTCACACATTTAAATCACACTTAGAAGATTATGTTTCATATCTTCTACTAGTAGAACATTTTTTACCTTGGTATTCTTGTTCCCAATTCTGACTGTGCCTTTTCCAATGATTTTAGCTCAATCATCATTTCCGAAGGAAACTGATACATCTATTTCCTTTCTTAATGTAAGAAACCCGTCTCTATCACCTTTCATTTGTTTTGAACAGCCACTGTCAACATACCAACCACGTTTCTTCTGCTTATCTTGTAGAGTGAGTGTGCATTCTTCATTGCTATATGGATTATGCTTTCTTATCCATGTCCTCTTCTGAGGTTCCTGTCTACGATTATGGTTTTTCTATTGTGGTTCTCTAGGAGGGATTGTCATTCTGCAATCTTTGGCCATGTGTCCAAATTTGTTACACTTGTATCATTCCACTTTAGTGCTCAAAGATTCAAACTTGTTGTAACTTATTCTCTGTGTTTCACTAGGCCTTCTTGGATAACCCTCTCGTGTGTGACTTTCAAAGTTGTTTATGTTCTTGTTGTTAGCTCTGCAATTTACAACTTTATGTCCAAAATTATTACATGCATAACATAAACCAAGAAAGATAGTTTGATACCTGGGAGTTGATGATCTTCTGAAATGAGGTACTCTTGTGAATCCTTTTTCTTCCTGAGGCCTATCTGTTTTTGTTGGTCGTTGATTGTGAAATCTGAATCTTCTCGGTGGAGGAGTGTCCCTGTAGTTTTCTTTGTGGACCTTCCTATCCCCTTTGATTGTTTCTTCATAGCTTTTTGAATATGTTTCTTGTCCTGTTGTTTTTGAGATTGATCCCTTTTCTGTCTGATTGTATCCAAGTCCAGACTTGTCATGATGAGGTTTTTTACAGCTGATAATGTCATCCATAACTTTTGAGTTGTTCTCCATATTTTTCTTTTGAAGATCCTTTCTTAATTTGTCAATCTCTGCTTCCAAATTTCCAATGATCCTATCTCTTTCTTCTAGCTGTTATTTGAGTGCTTCTTCAATTATTTTATCTTCTTCTATTTGAACCTTCAAATTTGTGATAATTTGTTCTAGTTCCTGAGTGTCTTTTTTCTTGTCTAGTTCCGCTTGTAGCTTCTTGTTTTTCTTATTTTCTCTTTTGATAACTTCTATGGAACACAATAATTCTTCTCGGTAGTTAAATTCCGCCTCTTCATATTCTTCTTCAGCTTCTTCATATTGTTTGTCGGCCTCTTCATATACTTCTTCGATTTCTTCTTCTTCAGAGTCTTCTACTGTCACTGACTTCATCTACATATGATGATGAGATGTCTTCTTTGGTGCATAAGATTTTCTTGAAAACTTTCTTTGTGGTTCTTTTTCCTTTATATGTTTGTTCTTCATCATTTCTCTTATTTTTCTTATGAGGACATTTGTTAGCAAAATGACCAATACCATCATGATTAAAACGAATCAAAGGAATCTTACCTCTATATCCATCGTTGGTTCCCTTGTTCAATCTTCTAACAAATTTGGCCACTTCTTCATCATCTCCTGAGATGTCACTGTTGGTGATATGTTCTTTTTCCTTTTGCTTTCCCTTTTACTTTGACCTTTTGGATGCTTTGAAGGTTACTTCTTTTACATATGGATTTTCCTGTTCAGTTCTCAT
Source organism: Picea engelmannii (assembly GCA_009831015.1). Classification (NCBI taxonomy): domain Eukaryota; kingdom Viridiplantae; phylum Streptophyta; class Pinopsida; order Pinales; family Pinaceae; genus Picea; species Picea engelmannii. The sequence continues at coordinate 402,081 of ML786136.1, forward strand.
TTCATATGCTGTGAAGATTCCATGTAGTTCATCCATGCTTATTGAGTTTAGATATGATCTTTCTTCTAGTGTTGATATCTTAGGGTCAAATCTCATAGGGAGAGATCTTAGCACCTTTTGAACAATTACAGATTCTTTGATTTCTTCTCCCAATCCCATGATTCTTTCTTCTAGTGTTGATATCTTATGGTCAATTCTCATAGGAAGAGATCTTAGTACCTTTTGAACAATTATAGATTCTTTGATTTCTTCTCCCAATCCCATGATTGCATTTACTGTTTCATCAACTCAGAAGAAGTAAGCTGTAATATTCTCATCTTCCTTCATCTTTTGTTGTTCAAACTGACCTCTATAAGTTTGGAGCTATGCTGCTTTGACTTTTGAATCTCCTTCATAAATATTTTAAAGTTTGTCCCAAATCTCTTTAGCAGATTTACAATGTGAAACTTTGGTGACTACCGATTCACCAAGACCATTCAGAAGTGCATTTATGGCATTGGAATTATTCTGACCGAATTTCATTTCTTTTTCTTTTGTCAGTGGAACTGTTGGTTCTTTGTATCCATCTATAATTGATTGTCAAATTTTAAATCCTTGTGCCTGTATATATGCCTTCATCCTTATGCTCCAAAATGCATACTTTTGTCCATCAAACTGTGGTATTCCATTTTTATACATGTTGTTGCTCTCCATGATCTACCTTTCAGTAGTTAAACTTAATTTTGAAGGAACCTGCTCTGATACCAATTGTTGGATTACTGAGAAGGGGGGGTGAATCAATAATAGAGCAATCTAATCATTTTTAACCATATAATATCAATGTAGCATTATCATCCAATAATTGTTGAATAAATAAAAAATGAACAATTGAGAAATCATACACATACACAGTACAACAGTGTTTTTACATGAAAACCCAAAGCGGGAGAAAACCACAGAATGATTTTTCTTATATGTCTTGAAGAATTACATTCATTGGAAGCACCAACTTCCTTTGTTTTCCAACTGAAACTAGAAGGAGGCTCCAATGCCCTAGTTTCTCAGGATACAACCTGAGGGAAGCTCCAACTCTCCAATTCTCTAGCTACAACCAGAAGGAGGCTCTAACCCCCTATGTTCTTCAGCTACAACCGGAAGGTGGCTACAACCACCTGTCCTTGCCCCGTCCAACCGCCATGAAATAAAAGTAGAATGATGGAACCACTATCACACTATCACTGTGAGATATACTTATGTAAACCTGTACCAATCAACCCGTAATCAACATGTACCATAAACAAGTGCATCAACCATGCACCAACCTGTACCAAACAACATGTAAACAAACTGTACCATAAACAAGTGCATCAACCATGCACCAACCTATACCAAAATCCCTCAGCAAATTCATCATCCAAATTTGATTTGTAGCTATGTAATAGACCTGATGCATATGACCACATACCTTATTGAATTATGGCTTATTCTAGAGAAAGAACTTGTAGAGTGTGACCCGCATGGAATATTTGTTGTATGGATCTGAAAATTGTACACAAAATACCACAGACTATACTCTAACCAATACATTTTGTCTTACTGAATTTGGATCTGTCTTGAAGAAGTTATGATGTTTTTACCTGAAAGACCTTAGAAAGCATCATCAAAAGAATTTATCCTCCCTTGAATTTTGGCCTTATTTACTTCACCTTCCCTCTGAAATTCAGCTTAGATATCCTTTGGTTACCTCATTCACTTGTAGATATTCAATATGCTCAAGTGTGATTAAAATGAGAGAGCCTTGCCTCTTATTTATACTTTCATGTAGCTTCCTCAAGGGGTTACCTTTTAACCATCTTAACCCACTTTCCTTATTTTAGGGTTAACCCACTTCTGACCACTTGTCCACTTAGTAATTTCTTCATTAACTTTATTATTTAAATAATTTATTTTGTATCCACTTTGACTTATAGTACACTCATCACTTCACTTTATTATTTAAATTATATTCTAACCATCTTAACCCACTTCTAACCACTTGTCCACTTAGAAATTTCTCCATTTATTATTTAAATAATTGATTTTGTATTCACTTTGACTTATAGTGCACTCATCACTTCACTTTATTATTTAAATAATTTAATCTTTGCAACCACTTGACTACTTTGACCTTTGGGGGCTTCTAGATGAATCATGAGGGTTCTCCAACTTCACATGGCCATAACTCTCTAACCGTGAGGAGTTTTGTGACGTTCCACATACCACCGGAAATGGAATGACATGTAATATCCATCTAGAATAGTATTACCTTCAAATATATTAAAACTCATACCATTATCCATCAAACAAACTTGGTTCCATTTACCAAACCTTTGTGCTACCAAAATTTGCTACCGGACTTTGTTCAAGGGTTGACATCAATGCCAACCAACCCAATTAATCAACAAAAATAGCCAAAAAAAGACAATATATGAATATCTGATTTTTCAACAACATTCTTATATGTAGTATCTTTGGGTTGGCTGGTGGAGGGAACATTAGTTTGATTGTCTTTGGTACAGAGTCAGATGTTCTTTTTGTTGTGACCTCTGAGTTTTTATTTTCAAGAACTTTCTTGGTAGGTGTATCTAATGTATTCTTAAAGTCAAAAGCTTTCTTGGTTGGATTATCATTGGACTTCTTACTTATCAAGATGTATTGCCTATGAACTTCCATTATTGCATTTTCAAAAGCTTGTTGTTCTGATTCTTCCTCATCTACTTCAGTTTGTGAAAGGAGGAAAATATCATGTTCTTCTTGGGTGAGAAAAATAGAATGATTATCATTTATTCCCATAAGATTAATGTGAACATCATCAAGTCCCTCAATTGTTTCTTCCCCCTCATCAACATAGTTTTCTTGAAAAGGTGGCCTAATCTGCTGATCAATGACTCTTTGTTCTCTTTGTTATCTAGGTTCTCTTTGTCTCATTTGGGGAGGATTTCTCCTGAAATTAGGATTTTTGATTTGAGGACCAGGTTGATTTTCTCTAGGTGGTTTCCTATCAGTGATTTCTAATCTTTCCACCATTATTTCCATAGTTCTGACTAAGGAGTCTATTTTAGCATCTGCAGTGGAAGTGGATGGTTCTTCCTTGATAGTTACTCTCCTTTATGTTCATTGTCTAACTATCTTAGCCAAAAGATTTACCTCTACACTCACAACACATTTTTGCATGTCTTTAAAAGTTGCATGGTTTCTCTCTGTCAATTGGTAGGACATGCCAGCATCAAAACCATCAAGGAACTTAATCAAAGCTAAGCCTTGAGGAGGTTTAATGTTATTTGGAATTGCATTATAAATATTGTTGAAGTGAGTGCAATAATCCTGTACACTTTCCCCTTGGTTTATTTTGATACTTTCATATTCAGATAATATTTGAAGTGGATTTTTCTTTACCTCCCATCTATTGAGAAAAGACTGGTGAAAGGAAGAAATATCATTAAGGCTAGTAGCTAGTAAGGCTTTGAACCATTTCTTAACATCACCAGTTAAACTTTGGGAAAAGAGTCTCATTTGGACATTTTCCTCATATACTTCTTGCAGGTCGAAGAAGACATTCATTTTGTCAACATGTTGTTGTGCATTCATGCTTCCAGTGCCATCAAACTGAGGAATCCTAGTTTGATAATCTTGGGGAATCTTATGTAAGGGAGCATATTTTTCTACCATGATTGGTGGAGGAGGTTGGATAGCAGGAGATCCTGTAGTAGGCTGGATGGTAACCTATATAATCACTGGAGAAGTGGTGGAAGATGTGGAAGAAGAAGGTATGGGAGATATAGGATGATTTACTTGAGGATTAATAGAAGATGCAGAGATAGAAAGGGAAGAAAGTTCAAGAGACTGTTGAATGTAGGCTTTGTGCAAATCTTGATCAAAGTTTGATGCTAGATATTGTAATTTCTCAAATTCTTGAAGGATTTGTTGATAAGGATCTACTCCAGGAGAATGTCTTTCGGGGGTTCTGGGTTGGAGGATAGCTTGATCTAAAACTATTTCATCCACAAAGCTATCAGATTTGGTTATGAAAAGGCTATGTTCAAAAGGTAGATCAAAATGGATGTCTTGGATTGTGACAAACTTCTCTGGAAGAGAGGTGGCCCTAGGAAGAGGACTACTACTCCCTTGACTTTATGCTGTATTTCTTTTTCTAATTATTTTTTCTGGATTATCTACTACCTTTACACATTCTGGATCAGGGTGAGATTTGGTATGAATTAGTTTTGGAGCCAGAACTTAAACTTTTAGAAACCTAATTAATTATTTACAAATTTTAACAACCTCTGAACATTTATCTCTTGAAATTTAAATCTTTAATTTTTTAGAAATAAAGTTTTCTTAACTAGGGAAGACAATTCATAAATTTGAAAAATTTGTTCAATCCCCAGTATGGTCGCCACTATGTTATCACTCTGTAATTTTCATAGGTTGTCGAAGGGTAGAAGAAATTGACAAAGGTAACTATCAAAACAAATTTTGAAGCTAGGATCTAGACCTACCAGCTTCAGAGAGAGATATCTCTGTAATATTTAGATTTGTTTAAGTTTTTAAATGTTAGACTAGTTATGACAGTTCGAATTTGTTTGTTTGTTTGTAATAGTTGGCTGAAAGAATGCTTAATTTTTCATTGGGCTATGGGGTATGTATTAAAGATGAGGATCAGATTCAGAGTTTTATGAGGTTTTCTTCACAGGGAAGGGTAGTAAAAATATTGGATCTATTGAGATTAAATGACATGAATAAGACAGAACAAGAGGGGAAGTCCACTAAGAAGAGGAACAGTTAAGAATTCCTTTACTCAATTTCAGATGAAAAAATATAGATCATTAAAAGACCAGAGACAGAGTATACAAGATAAAAAAAATTCTATTGAATTCCTTTTAATGATTAGAATTTGAAATACATAAATGATCACAGAGAAAAATAAAACATTCAACAAAGAGAGAGAGACATCACCAACAATATGACACAAGAATCCTATGAATAAGCCTGTTTTATTACTGGTCGATCCTTTGAAAAATTACACAATATCTTCTGGGTGCAAAAATCAACCCTCAATACTTCGAAGGAAGAAGTATTTATAAAACTGTTTACATCAGATCATATCATTAATGAATAGGATATTATGGAGGAAATAACTAACTAATTAGATCTCAAATTACAAAATATAGGATTTTTGTTGATTTGTTCGGATCCTTGGTAATGATTTTGTCGAAAGTGGTTGGTGATTCATATATTTGACTTTGGTTGGTTGGTCCATGCTGAATCGAACCTCAAAATTGTTTTTACTCAAGTAAAGAGCATATATATTCCCATCTCTTTTTAACTGGGATGGAAACCTTGATTAACTTTCTGTATATCTTGTCCATTTCAGTATAGTTGGAAAAAGTGGGCTTGGTGATGAAGATATGTTTGATCTCATGTTGGATACTCAGGTCCAACTGTAGTGTCTCTAGGAAAGATATTCCAGTAATTCTTCCATGTATCCATGCAAACTTGGAATTGTCCTTTGCCACTGCACTAATGTTTTGTTTGTAATCCGACAGAGTGATTAGCTTGTCATTGAATATTAATAGTCCAGGGAGACCTTTCTTGTGTAGTACTTCAATCTTACTGAAAAATCTATGCACTCCAATGTCCATCACCCGAGCCTTCTCTTCTAGATGAAACATCAATCCTGTCTTGGTCAGGACCTTCTTGATCTCAAGGATGGTCTCTATCCTATCTTCAATTTCCATTTCTTCTAACTCCTGCTTGTTTTTGGAGTTTAGGAATATGATGAGTTCAATGGCCTCTCTAGGTCTTTCTCCTAGCTCTTCTTTGATTTTCCCAATTGATTCTCTGGCCTTCTGTACCAATTCATGTTGTTCAAAGATGATCTATATGGATGGCCATATTTCTTCCATAGACTTGTTGATATCCACCCAGATATTTTCCTTATCTTGGGCTAAGTTCTTTGCCATGACAGTCTCTTTCTGTAGCTGTTTTAGTTGTTGACTATGCCTTTGAGACTTATGTATTTCTGCATGGTGGCTGGCCTAGAACATAGACTTCAACTCTTGGAGGTTTTCTTCTTCTTCTTTTATTTTTCTGATCTCCTCCCCTTGGAGGGACATGTCTTCCATAGACTTCACAAGTTTCTCAGATGCATCTAAAACTTGTATTAGGATTATTGATGGAATCTCTACTAATGTAGCTACTTTTGATGTTCTAAATCTTGCCAGAGGGACTACCTCCAGTGCAATAATGGTCATATGTACACTATGTTCTTTCTCCTTTATCATTTTATCCATTTATGCTTCCATCTATCTTATTTGTGCATTCTGCTCCATGATAAGCTTCAACATTTCCTATTTGTGGCCTTCAGTTTCAACCACCTCTTTTACTTGTGAATCTTTTGTAGCTGGAAGCTTTAGTTGCTTTCTCAGGGATGTTATATCATCATTCTTCTTCTTCAATAATTCCTCAGTTGCCTTGATATTTGATGGGTCATACCCAATCTTCAACACCAATTCTTCTAGTGATTTGATCTTGTTGTTCTTGGCCAAAGAAGATATTGTATCCATCTTCAATTGGTTCTGGATGTTATTCAGAGACACCTACAATTTTGAAGCAGTCAATGAGGTGTTCGTCAAAGTGGAGAATATCATCTCCCCTATTTTCTTGTGCATGTCCATTTTCTCCGCTGGATGGACCTCCTTCACATAAAACTCAAATGAAGTCTTCTTGTAGTTAGCAGTTGTCTTGGGATGAGGAACTTGTGCTTGTAGGAATTCCATGTGCATTATTCCTTTCTTTGTGTCAAATGCTGACAACAGTCTGTGTTGAGAAGTGGAGGTCTACTTTCAGAACTGACCATATGTGTTGTTTTTGAGGATTTCATTCCTCTCTTTGATCTGTTTGTACTTGTCAAAGATATTTGACTATGTTTTCTCATGAGATGATTCAATAGACATAGTAGTGTCTGCTTCTTTTTTAGATGAAGATGTGGACACTATGAACTGACTATCTGTAAAGGTTGAGGAATGTGGTCCCTCCATGACTATGGTGGACTACATTTCTCCTTCTTTGAGTAGGTCTGGTGTGTGATTTTTTTGGCCCTTTTTCTATAGACTTGGAAGTCTTCATATGATACCTCTGTGACTGGAGGGGAAACTTCTTTCCTTTCTCTCTTTTATGTTTGTATTTGAGGTGTGTTGGTATGTGAAGTAGTGACAGGGAGAGGTTTTTCTTCTGTTTCTAGAAATGTGTTATATTGCCATTATGTCTGGTTCATATACTTTTCCACCTCTGCCTTCTGTATGTGAGCATAAGGAATGCTCCTTTGTTTGAATCTCAGCTCTGAGATGACACCAAATGGGTCATAATTCCATGTGAAACTCTGAGTGAAGCTCATCTATTTCAAGAGGTTTTCTGCCTCTTCTCTTGTTGCTCTGTTGTTGCATATGAAAGGGCCAATTTGGGTCTTGATTCTGAGTTGTTGTTTCCTCTTGACTGCAAAAAAATGGATATCATCAGAGCTCACCATCTGTCTTATTTATTCCAGTGCAAAAATCCTTATAGGGAGATATTTTGGCAGTCTGTATGGTGGCAGCTCACATCCATACACTCTTATCTTAGTGTGGTTTTGATATAAATACCAATCTCCTGTTTTGGCTAGATTAAAGAGGTGAAGGATTCTCTGAATTTCTTCATTGATCCTTGGCTCTATATTGTTGTTCAGCATGAAAACCACCGGGTGATAAAAATGGTCTACGAAATCCTTGAAGCTAAATTCAGTCGAATTTTTCCTCACTAGTGATGTCCATGAGGTCACTGACTATGGGTTTACTTCCTGATCCAATTTTTGAAAAGCACATGGAAATCTGTCTGAATGAAAAAAACAAGAACAAATACACCAGCACTGAGGAATATCTGAACATTCCTTCTGTTGAAAACCTAAAAAGTTGATCATGTATGTTATCAACCAAAAACTAATTGAAATCAAATTGAACTATGGCTTTTTCTTCTGTGGAAAAAATGGATAAAAAACCTAAGATAGGATCATCTACCCATTCATCTAAGAAGTATCCTAACAGGTAATAGAGAATAGAAATGATCTGGTTTTCCCTAACAGAGAAGATGGAGGATGGATAGGGAGGATTTTTCTTGGGCAATTGAGCGTCTTCTGGCAGAAAAATCTCAAAAATCTGGGCTCTTTGAGGGAAGGAAAACTTCTAGTAGAGGTCGTTTAGGGATTCAATAGAAAATGGGATTGCAGGGTCAGGTTTTGGGATTTGCAACATTTGGTTAATGAATTCGGGGGTAATGGTGAACAAGCTTTCGCCAAAAGAGGAAATGATGGCCCTTTGGCCGGGAAGATAATGATCTTGGCACTTTATAGTGAATTCAAGGAAGTGGAAGGTCTAAGGGAACATGTACAGAGGAAAATTGGACTCCCAGAGTCCAATTTCGTCGCTTCGATCCAGGAATATATATTTTAGCCAAAAGTGCAATTCAAAGAAGTCAAATTCACACTTTGGCTCTATGATCTTGTAATCCTTATGTTCCAGGGGGATGTGATCCAGGTCAACATGAGGGGGAAGAATTAGATTCTCAGATGTTTCAATGGATTTGGATTTGGGGGCCATGACTAACAAAGTTTTAAGGTGGATTAATGGTAGAATATAATTACCTGGGTTAATTTCACCTGTTGACTATGAACCGTTGTGTCATCTGGCTTGAAAGAAGCCTTTGGCGTGGTGTCCACAATGTATGTGTCGGAAAACATTGTTACAGGGTGAAGAAACAGGGTTTTATAGTGCAATGAAGGTGTCTGTTATGGTGCGGGGTGATGACAGGGTGATTAACGTTCATGAGGAGGGCATTGATTGGCTAATGGGTAAGTGGGATGTGACATGCGACAATTGGTAGTGGGTTACGGTGGAATATTGGGGTGAGTGGTGTTGGGTAGTGGTTTGGCAGGATTCCAGAGGGGGGAGTAGGTGGAAAGTGTATTTGAGTGGGGGGGTGGGTCCAAAATGTTGAAAAAGTGAC
>ML786136.1:473009-501571 GCA_009831015.1 Picea engelmannii
CAGTAGATCAGGAACAGTAAAGAATGCAGAGCAGATCAGCAGAATGGGTATGCAAGCTATATCAGAATGTATAATTTGATTTGAGCAATATTTATGATTGACAAACTAGGGTGGTAGGGTGGTGCTAGGGAGACGTATGTCTCGTTCTCTGCAAGTGGGTGCTTGTAGAATCTGAAGGTTGGTGCCTTCATTCAGTTGGTGCTGAAGTAAAAAGGAAGTCGGTGCTTCCACCCAGTGGGTGCTGGGATTCCGTGGGAGTTGGTGCTCTCAGCCAGTTGGTGCTGGCAATCAGAGGTTGTAGCCTCTATGAGTTGGTGCTCATAAAAGATGAGTTGTAACGAAGTTGGTGCTTATTGAACATCTTAAGAAGACGAGGTTTTTTCCCTGGTTGGGTTTCCTCTTGAAAAATCTATGTCTCATACTTGTGAATGAATGCTGTGTGTGATTGCTGCTCTTTATGCTATATGCTTTATGTTTATAACACTGGTTTTTACAGTAAAGACTTACTGCCACTAAGATGAATGATTAGATGTTAAAAATGAGAGAAATTGCTAATAATTTACAATAACTGATTCACCCCCCCCTCTCAGTTATCTCATACCTGTAACAGGGTGCACCAACATGAGGGGTGAACCAAGGTTGAGTGCATCAATCCCAATGGGTACGATGGTTAATGAGTGCATGGGTTTTTTTGGGCGACCGGGTCCGCGAAGGGGTGCAACGATTCGTTTGGGCGACAAGGTCCACAAAGGGGCGCGGCGATTCATTTGGACACATGAGTTCGTGAAGGGGCGCGACACCCTCAAAGGACACAACAACTCCCGGTGGTGACCTTTGGAGACCCTATAAGAGAACAAGTGTGCACAACCAAGGAAGGTGGATTTTGAAGACAAGGAGAGCAAGAGGAGCTCCGTGGTTTTTAGGAAGACTTAGACAAAGAGGGGTGAGCTCCCTCAAGGAGCCAAGTCGCTCCACATGAGAGGACTTGTGTTGCCTTGAGGTGACTCGATGGACAGAGTTGGGGCGACCTTCTTTTTGGCTAAGTTTGGGGGAAGTCTTGTCGCAAGTCTGAGGAGGCATGCTAGGAGACAAAATCATAGGTCTTTGTTAACTTGGTGAAGTCTACGGTAACTAAGGGACAACAAGTCTGCAGTTAAGGGCACATATTGTTAGAATATGATGGATGTGCTCATTTAAACATAGACAATATCACTAAATTGTCACCCAACCATAGACCGAAGCCACCCCCAAGCACCTTAACCTTGACAGAGAATCATTCCGGAAGCAAACCCTAGGCTAGATAGCCAAAGAAAGGGTGGCACGTCTTTCTCCAAGGATAGCACACCAAGCAAGAGTTGATCAGAGAGTCCAAACCATAACCAAGAGATAGTCCAAGCCAAAACCAAAATCTGCTAGCTGCAGCAGCTGCAACGACAACTCTCCTCCAAACTTGCGCAAAAACTACCCAACTGTAGTGTGCACAAGTGTTTCTTCTACAGTTATGAGAATGAAGACTAGCCTCCTGTATTTATACTAAATCTGGCAAACTACCTGGGCCAACTTCTCATTCTGGGTGCCTATTTACTTAGTATATAATATTTCCTTTAGTCGACTTCTTCTCTTGGAGGCTAATAACCTAATACAAGTTATCCTCTTGAGCCGACTTGTCTTCTAGGGTTATTAGCCAACTAATTAGGGTTTCTTCTTGCTTCCCAGAATATTCTATCCTCGTTAGGTTTACACGTGCAGGTAAATACCTCCCGCAACTACCATAATATCAACCCTCCCTCCTAGATAGGGAGGTATTGAAAGTAATGGTCTTCAGCACAAACATACCATTCACCCGGTAGCATCAACATAGTCGTATATATTATCTCATGACTAGATCATGAGCACCATCATCACTATCAGTGTCATCATCTGCATCATCTCTCGAAAACATACTCCATCTGAGTAATCAGACATGATGCTGGATAAGTCACTCACTCCACAGAGTGACACAAGAGTCCTTCTTCTAATATGGTCATATGTCCTAGAAGAATAAATGTCCTGAACCATTTTCCATCTAGGAAATCTCTGTCCATTCATCAATCATTTCCAACACTACTAATAGTCTTCAAGACAAATCGGAACAATGCCATTTAATAGAACACAACTGTGTCTATTGATAGTAGTACACAACTACAATCCAGTGGTACACTGCCACACCAAGTAGCACACAAATACTTGATCAATGACGTATAGTCACAATTAGTGGAACACATCCACCAAAGTAGTATATATCTACTGTCTGGAGACATACAGTCTCCATAACAATCATCTAATATCAACCTGCATAGAAAACATTGTTATGATATAAACTAAATCATCTGGGCCATTCTTCCACTCACATCTGTGAGATCTAGAAGAGCATCTACCGTTAGAAGGTAAAATATCAATGATGAGCTATCTAGACTATTCTTCTCAAGCAAGGAAGAATAACTATCCCAATCTCTGAGCCTGGACCATTCACCTATCTAGGCCATTCCTCCGACACTAAACAAAGTGCAACCCGAAGAGAATGAATCTGCCCTAGGCAATGCATGTCCCCGATTATTGAACCTAGTCCATTCGCCTATCTGGGCCATTCCTCTGGCACTAAACAAAGTGCAACCCGGAGAGAATGAATATGCCCTAGGAAATGACTGTCCGTACCATTTCCTAAGGAAATGATTGTCCTGCACCAACCTCCAAAACAGACCATTCTTTGAAACTGCTCACAACTGTGAGCTTCAAAAGAATGATTGTCCGACGAGGCGGACCGGTCTTCTTGACCACTACTGAGAGTGACCTTCAAGAAGAGAGACTGTCCTAGACCATTCCCAATGTTAACCACAAGGGTAATCGATGTCTATGGTATATCATCAATCCATTGAACCATTTTCATTATGAAAATGACCGTTCGATCTGGACCATTTTTCGAACTGGAAAATGACTTTTCGTCAGAAATCTCAAACCAATTTTTGAACTGGAAAGGAACTGCTCATCCTGGACCATTTTTCAAACTGAAAAATGATTTCCCATAAGTCAATAACACATCAGTGCTCCCTCCCAACCTAGGAGTCATCTCTTCCTTTTTCATTAAGGAAGTCGTCTCCACGAGCTCCAGCTTGAGTATGCAAACTCTTTCATCTTGGACATAGGCTTTACTAAAATGCCTGCTTATCTTCTCATTTGTGGAGATATATATTGGAGAACCACTTTCTCTTCTCCGGACTTCATCACGGAGAATGTAATGCTTGATCTCAATGTACTTTGGTCTTTCTGAAACACTGGTTTTCTCTGAAGGCTTCATATAGCTCTGATCATTACAGTATATCATAGTTGAATTCAGCTCCTTTGTTTTTCTGCTAGCTCATAACATCGTGGCAAGGCTCAAACTGGAACATATCCATGTGACACTACTTCTGTCATCATGAGATCTTTGTCATGGATTGGCAATCCATCATTCTGGAGTTCTAAATAACCATTCTGATATAATATAGAAAGTTTTCACCATGCTTCTGCTATGCATTGGAGGTTCCCTACCAAGTTGTCTTATTTCATTTGCATACAAGGGTATCTTTCTGGTATACCTCAAATCCCTGAGGTTGCTCTTCATACGCTCTTTGTTCAATTATTCTAGAGAATAGTCTTTGCATTCATCTGATGTAAACTCCAACCCATGGATATTGCGGATGATATAATGACTCATGTAGAGGTATGTCTGGTTTACTTGGAACAAACAATCATCATAGTCTTCTCCCTTCATCTGGGAGAATTTCTAGTTCTGGATCTYGCAATGMTTTTATTCATAAGTCTTCCATACATTGTTCTTCATCACAAATTTCAGTTCCTCTCCTTGACTGCTTTTAGTGAGTTCATATCAGGCTGATAGTCTTGTGATTCTCGATACAATGACTGGTTGTTCTGTCTTTTCTTTTGGAATCTTCATGTTCTTCCTCATGCTTTTCTTTCTCTTTTGAGTTCATGGAGTTTTCTATAGATTCCATGTCCTGAAGATTCTGCCTTCTTCCTTTCATCATAGGATAATGGATGTGGATGGACAACCAGGGATACTTTTGAGGCTTCTTTTTCAGGAGAAGACTTGTTCTAAATTCAAATTGAACATGTACTATTTTTCATGGTTGCTACCATGGATATATACTTCATCATCTTCAATGGATCATAGGATTAGCTCCCTCCTAATCCTTGATTCATGTATGAATTCATGTTCTTCTTTTGGTAATATATAATCATCTCCCTCCATATAGGAGAGTCCACACTTCCATCTGCATTATTTTTTCCTTTTGCAAAGTGTCACAAATCCTTTTCCAATTTCCTCTTGATTGCTGACTTCTTTCTGTCTTTACTTCTTCTAGGTTTTTTTCTAATTTCGTCTTATCTTGCAGCTTGTCTTATAGTCATAGTGATAGCAGTCCTTATCTTGTTATTCTTCCATAAGTATAGTTTCTCTTTGAACATGTTATATTGTAAGAAATAGATATGAAAGATATGTACAGAAAAACATGGTATGTACGAGAATTATGAAGAGTATTGTTACCTTGTCTTAGAAGAAGAAGTTTGTTTCATCCTGCTTAGTCTTCTTTGAAGATTCCTTTTCTTCGACAACTGATGCTTCATGTGTCTCCTTCCTTTTCTTTATCTCGAGACAGTGATTCTTGTAGTGTCCATATTTTCGACAGTTGAAGCATTGTATTTCTGACATATCTTTTTCTTGATTTGGCTTCTTCCTTGAGCCAAACTTCCTTTTGTTCTTGAAATTCTTGAATCTTGCTATGAAGGCTTGATCATCGTATTTATTTTGGGGTTTGTCTTTTGCACTGATCCTTGATTCTTCTTGTGCATAACAAGTCCAAATTTCTTCAAATGTAGGATACTCCTTCCTTTTGTTCATGCTTGCGGCAAATGCATCCCATGTCTTGGGAAGACCATTGATTACTATATTTACCAGTTCCTTCTCTGAGATGATCTCTTCAATAGCTTGTAGTTGATATTTTAACTAAGACATCCTCACAAAGTATGATGTTATGTTGTCATCATCATTCATCTTCATGTCACAGAGCTCATTCTTCAGACTCATTACTTTTCCAATGTTTCTGACTGAGAAGAGGTTTGTTAGGGCATCATACATCTTCTTAGATGAGTCAATATGGGAGATGTAGGGTTTCAAGTGGTCTTTTATAGAGTCCACTATGATACTCATGGCATTGATGTCACTGTCTTTGAACTTCTCCATAACTACAACGTTCTGCGGTTCCTTCTTATTTCCTTCTTCAAACTCTGGTTCCACTATCTTTCCTTTCACAATATCCAACACTTTATTCTTGGCAAGGAAGAGGTCAATCCTTGTCTTCCTTTCTTTGAAGTTAGAAGCCCATATAACTTGTTTTTTGACTTCATAGAGTAATTCATGGCTGTTGTTGGGCCCTTCATTTTGAGATAAGGAATTGCACAAGTTTTGACTGAGAACGAGTTGCGCAAGCTTCAACAGAAGTTGGACAATAGAGAAAGAAAAAGCAACAGAAAGTAGTTGCGGAAGTCAGCGCAATGCCAGCTAAGAAACAAATGGTTTCAACAGAACAAGGAAGCGTGCAAGCCGAGACAAAAGACATAACCCAACCTATATATAGGGATGAACATAGTTGTAAAAGGTTTGGTTGGTTGGTTGGTTGCTTAGTTGATTAGTCGTTGTTGTTCTTGTTACCCAATTCGTCAGTTGATTATTGTAAGTTGAGTCAAGTCGAGTCTCGAGTCTGTAATGAACTTAATCTATCAGTTTGAGAATTGGATCTCTGTGACAGGATTCCAGAGTCAAGAGTCTGTACAACACACTACCATGTAATTCTGAGTTTGTAATCAAAGAAAGATTCTGGAGATAATATGAAGAAGGAACTAAATTTTCAAATATGATGTGTCCCTGTGTGCTTACTTATGCATTGCATTATTTCTTTCTGTCTTATAAGTTCTATTTGATGGTTCTATGTTTAAATGTTGGTTCACAACGTAAGTAGGTTCGAATCTTGCACATATATGTTCCATATTTGTTCATGTCTCTTGCGTAAGATCAGGAATGAATCATGAAGGCTCTATGGATCCTCTTAAGTCTTTTCCAAACCCTTCCCTATCTATCTGTCTCAACAGTGCTTCGGGTGAGATTTCTTCTCTTCGGAGGAGATGAAAATGCCAGCGCTCTAGATTACACGTTACCTTTTGTTGGTAACCTGAGAAGGACTTTGGTCTGATCAAACTTGCGCCAACAAAATGGTTTCGTTTTCGGGACCTACGTTAAAAGGGAACTTGTAGGGAGAATGCTTCCACCGATCCATAGATCTGGTATTGATAAATGGTGTGAAAGAAACTGTGATGCCTTCATATGGAAAGAAGCGGTACTGAGGAGAAGATCGGTGGAAAACACTCGCGAAGCAATATTTTATTCAGAAAGATTGAGCGACCAGTACGATATTTTCTAGGTTAAATTCTCGGAAGAATTTTTCCATTGGATAAAGAGGCTCCAAGAAGCTCCAGAGTTCCAAGGATGAGCCAAGAGGGTCTGCGCGTGGGACACCGAAAAGCTAGCAGCACTTCAGAGGATGGATTTTCTAGTTACGCGAGCTGTGGATTTCTGGGTTAACACCACATTAGAGGGATACATCATCGAATTTGCAGTTGAGAACCACCAATCTTTCACACGGGAAGAGGTGATTTTCAAGAAAGACGCAAGGGGAAAGACTGTTGAGAGAAATCCCCCTATGGATTAAGGTTTTCTTGATGGAGGAGGGGATGTTGACTATGTCCCCGACTGAAATGGAAGTGTAAACACCCTCGCTTGGGGTAGGGTGAGGCGGGGTGAGAGTCATGGAATGAGGGAGGGGAAGGGTTCTTTGACAAATGGGGGGGGGGGAACAAGAAATGGACTCAAGAGATGAGCAAGCCTTGAGGAGAGCCGCCATAGTTGATAAGTGGTGGCACGACAAGATCAAGAAAGCAGCAAGACAATCTGAGAAGTTGAGGAAAGAAGGTGGATCAGGAGAAGTAGAGGGAAGATAGATGGAAGAATTGCATAAGATGAGAAGACAGGAATGACTAGCCAGTCAAATATTGAACGAGAGAGAAGCACAGAGAGAGAGAGAAGTCCCTAGGAGGTGGGACAAGAAGGATAAGGTGCAGATGTAAGAGAGGAGGAAGCCGGCATGAATCTTGGAGAAGAAAGAGAAGATTCAACCCCAATAACAGGAGAGATCGGGAATCTGGCTAGAGAGATCATCCCAGAAGAAGAAAATGAGACCCCCCAGATCAAATAAAACCGCCCTAAATTCAGTGGCGCCAGCCCTGAATCACCCGTACCCAAAGTGTCTTCTATACAAGCAATAAGTTTGATACTACCTTCTCATGCTAGTTCTATTCTAGTACAATTAATTAGTCAGTCACAACCAGGAAGTGCGAGTATAGGGAGGATATTAGGATCCCCTGGTAGATTGTAAGAAGGACCGTTGGGATTCATATTGATAGGAACAACAAGTCAATAATGGTTGGCCATACGGGAGGTTCGATTACCCGATACCCAGAATTTTGGGGTAAGGGAGATGAAGACGTTGAGCAACACTGGTTCTTTTGTGAAGCAATCTAGAGATCCAGAGGGACTCTGGATGCGAATAAGCTGGTCGAGTTCCAGAATACCTTGAGAGGTCGCGCTCTCAAGTGGTACATGAATATCATTGAGCCGGGAGTTCCAGGAACACAAGGTCAAGCGTTCACACTTAGCCAGGTACGGACAAGATTCATAGCAGAGTTCAAACTACCTCAGTTAGAACAACAAGCTCTGTCTGAGTTGCGTGAGATCCAGCAGCAGGAAGGTGAATCAGCCTGGGAATACAACCAAAAATTTAAATATTCCATAGGGAGGTTGGCACATCCAATACATGAAGAACATCAAAGGGAGTGGTACATTTAGGGTTTACTGCCTCTAACTTGGACTCTGCTAACACAACAACAGATAGCCACATTAATAGATGCCTTGGAACAATCGATGAAGATTGAAGCCATGGCAGGATACCCCGGGAGCCTGAGAGTGACAAAAACTCCAGTAGATGCGAATCTGGCGCAACTACAAGGGCAAATATCCGCACTTACAGAAAAGATTCAAGAGCTGACGATACCCAGACCAAGGTGGCCATAGGTTTGGTGCACTGGATGTTATACAGAAGGACATATGGCAAACGAATGTCCATGACTAAGGGGAATGGGACCCCCTCAGAATCCGATGGTAGCCGCACCAGGACCCACGGGAGGATTTGTTCAACTATCAATGAACTTACCATTCCATAACCCCACCTAGTATCATGCTTTTCTAGAAGGCCAAGAAACACCAACAACTGAGTATTTTGAAATCTATCGAATCCATGGGCATGGGCCAAGACAGTGCCCCATTATGCAGAAATATTCGAGAGTACCAAACACAGTACAGTGTGAGTTCTGCACATCTACCACGCATACTACCAATCAATGTAGAGCATTGGATGCACTTGCCGACATGTTAGACCGAACAACATTCAAGGTGAATGAAATCCCTTAGGGACCAGGAAGAGGTCGAGGAGGTGGAGCCAGAGGATACTTCAGAGGAGGAATAATTGGGGGAGGAGGGCTAAGAAGATGTTATAACTGTGATGAGAAAGGTCACATGGATAAAGAATTTCCTCATCCAAGGCGTCCATGATGCTCTCATTGGAGAACCAATGGGCACACAACTAAAGACTGCCCAAAGCTAATTGTAAAATGGGAGGATAGAGTACGGAAAAGAAGAACTAACCTCATCAGTTCAGAAATAAATAGGGTTAGTAAGGGACAATTTCCCAACCTTAATATCGTTACTCGAGGAGGAGCGAAGATAGGAGTTGATGCTGATACTCTACCTCAAATCCAGAAAGCAGCACCTAAAGAAGATAGGTATGACCCTCTAAAGCAAAATCTATTCTTTACAGATGCCATAGAAGTATTTCAGAATATTCCTAGCCTTGAGATGCAAGAGAAACCCCCACATCCTATTGTTTATCCTAAGATGGTGCAAGTTCCTGCTTCACCCCCTGCACCCAGAAACCCTGTAGCCATGCCGAGACAACCTGAGCAACCTCAAAATGTAGTTGACCTTTGGTTTCAATTATTCTCTGACATTCTGGGGAATGATCAACTAACAAAAAAGTTGCGCAATGCGCTATACCTAGTTTTATGGAACAAAGAACCCCTAGAGGCAAGAATAAGGACTAATCTTCTTGACAAAAGTACTCAGAGAGTACAATGGAGAAAATTATGAACCGAAAAAGAATTCATACTAATATCCCAGTTAAATGAATTCAAAATTAAGGATGCCATGTTGGATCTAGGATATAATGTGAACATTCTCCCTAAGAAGACCTGGGAAGCCTTAGGAAAACCTAGGCTGACATATTCCCCAATTCGGTTAATAATGGAAAACCAATATTGAATTTTCCCCATAGGAAGACTGGAGAATGTGGAGATAGATGTGGCAGGAGTAAAGACAGTGGATGACTTTGAAGTCATTGAGATCGTGGGAGATAAGGACCCTTACCCTGTACTACTTGGCATCGATTGGGCCTATGAAAATTATGAAGCAATCGACTTAAGGAAAGATACCATGACCTTTGAGGTTGAGGGAATCAAGGTAGTTCAACCTTTGGATCCATATGTAGGACCCATGGATATAGAACCAACAGACAATAATATGGAGGGAGAAGACTTGGACTAGTTGTACATCGTAACATCAGGAACAAGAAACAATTATATAAATCCTACTATTGATGGATCAGTAAGTTGGAGAAGCATACAGTCAACAGAAGAAGATTCAGAATTGACTTTTGACAGTTGGCAGCAAGGTTTGCATGAAAGATTCTCAAGAAAATGCGCAACTGTCAGAGCGACCATATGGGTTGGTACCAAAGTTAGAGAACACCCAGTATACGATGGCACCTTAGATCTCGACAATTTTTTGCACAAGATGGAGGAAAATGTAAGAGAAGATCAAAGAATCTCGGTACTATATGTAGCTTTTCAGAACAACCCTGCCAAATGGTGGGATAATCATAAAGTCGTTCTCAAAACTTGGGATGAGGTGAAGCAAGCTATCAAGTACAATTTCTAGAATAAGGAGAAACTGGAATCAAAGATGCAAATGGATCTCCAAGTTGTGCAGTTGTTCAGTGGAGAATTAGATCCTAGAATACATATTGAATAGTGCGTGACACAGTGGAAAGCTGCGGGGATACCCTCTCACTTCTGGGTCCAGGTATTTCCCCACTCTCTAGGTCCAATCCCAAAAGCTTGGTTTATACATGAGGAAACCAGAAGACAAACCAACAACTGGAAAACACCGGCAGCTCATTTTTGCAAGGACTTATCATTTACAAGTAAGTACCCTGAGCTCGAGGTAGCCCTGCAAAAGATCAAAGAATTTCCTTTTACAGATAAGGGTAATCAGAAATTAGACTTAGTGGTATGTCCCAAACATAACCAAGAACTTCAGGCTAATATCCACTTACCCTCAACTAAGAAACCTATAGAATTCTATCAGATTAGCAGAGAGTCAGAAATCCTAGATGACTTAGAAGAACCGAGAAACCTAGCCATCAAAGAGACAGAGGGGAGTAGAGAAATTCAAAACACCATACCCAGCCAGACCGATAGTTCCTACAAGCACCCATTAAAATTGCGCAAAATCAACATAGGGACCGCAGAGCAACCCAAGATAGCTATGGTGGGAGACTACTGGGATGAGAAAACTAGTCAGGAAATACAAAGTTTACTGCGGGAATATATGGATTTGTTCCCAAAGAATTTTTCAGAGTTAAAGGGAATCAAAGGAGTCATGGGAGAAATGAAGATTGAATTAAAACTAGGATCCAAGCCTGTCAGACATAGATCATACCGTATTAACCCAAGAGTAAAAGAGAAGGTTAAGAAGGAGATAGACAAGATGTTGGCAACTAGACTCATTTTTGCAGTAGAAGAAGCAGAGTGGGTTAGCGTGATAGTCATTCAAAGCAAGAAAGACACAGAGGATATTAGAGTCTATGTAGACTACAAAAGTCTTAACTCTGCATGTGTGCATGACCCTTTTCCAACACCCTTTACAGACAAGGTGCTAGAATAGGTTGCAGGAAAGGAAGCATACTCATTCATAGATGGATTTTCAGGATACCATCAAGTCAGGATCGCTGAAGAGGATAAAAGAATGACCACTTTCATAACAGGATGGGGATCTTTTGCATACAACTTGATGCCACTTGGCTTAAAGAACGCCCCTGCAATTTTCTCCAGGATTGTGATAGCATCTTTTAAAGAGTTCATTCACAAATTTATAGAAGTCTATATGGATGATTGGACAATATATAGCCTACTAAAGGAACATGTAGCACTGCTAAGGCTAATGTTCGACAGATGCAGAGAGTTGCAGATCTCATTGAACCTCAGAAAGTGTATCTTTTGTGTACCACATGGGAATTTGTTGGGTCATATAGTCTACCGAGAAGGAGTATTGGTAGACCCAGCCAAAGTTGTGGTCATTGTGAATATTCCACCACCTACGAGTGCTAAACAATTGCGCTCCACGCTGGGACACACAGGTTACTATCGCAGGTTCATCCAAAGATATGCCAACATTACTGCACCTCTGGAAAACCTACTGAAAAAGGATGAAATGTTCCAATGGACTCCAGAATGTGATAAAGAATTTGAGACACTTAAGGAGAAACTCATCACAACATTGATTCTGATATTACCAAACTAGGAGAATGAATTTCACGTCCAAGTTGGTGCTTCAGGAATTGCCTTAGGAGCCATCTTAATGCAACCTGGAGATGGAGCTATGGATCACCCTATCTATTTTGTGAGTCGGAAGTTGTCTCAAGTAGAATGAAACTACACAACGACGAAAAGGGAGGGTTTGGCCATGATTTATGCTTTGCAGAAATTTAGACATTATCTGTTAGGGTCTCAATTCAAATTCTTTACTGATCATTCTGCATTGAAGTATCTAGTTAACAAAACTGTGTTGAAAGGGAGAATTTGTAGATGGCTTCTGTTATTTCAGGAATTTTCCTTCAAAACTATCATCAAGCTAGGAAGATGCAACATAGGACCTGATCACTTGTCTAGGTTAGAGTCAAGGGAAAGTGGCGGAGCGGTAGACGATCAGCTCTCCAATGCATATTAGTTCAGGATTGAGGCCATATCAGAATACCTGGAGGACATAGAAGTCTTTCTCAGTAAGTGGGCCTATCCTAAAACCTATTCCGCAACCCAGAAACACCATATGGTTGTTAGAGTAGCAGATTACCAGTTGATCGATGGATAATTGTATAAACTAGGACTAGACAACATCCTCAAACAATGTGTCCTAGATCATAAAAGGTGAGACATACTCTGGGAATGCCATAGTGGAGTTGCAGGAGGCCACGTAGGACGAAAGGCCACAACACAGAAATTTCTACAGGTAGGAATTTGGTGGAAAACACTCTTTAAGGATGTAAAAGTATACACTAGATCGTGTGATGTTTGTCAACGAGTGGGCAAGCCATCACATTGAGACGAATTACCACTACAATCAGTTAGAGCTCTACAAGCATTTGAGAAATGGGTAGTTGAATTCATTGGACCAATCAACCCCACAACCAATTATTCAAAGGCTAGGTACATCATCACCGCGAATGACTACCTTACCCATTGGGCAGAAACAACAGCTGTACAGGACTATTCGACAGATATTGCTACCAGGTTCATTTTCGAGAATATAATCACTTGGTTTGGATGTCCTAGGAGCCTAACCAACGATCAGGGAGCTCATTTCATTAGAAACACTATAGAAACACTTACAGAATAATTTATGATTCAACATCACAAGAGCAGTCCATACCACCCACAGGCCAATAGAACAGTCGAAGCCTTCAACAAGATCCTAGAAAGGGGACTGACAAAGGTTTGTTGCACAAACCAGGAGGACTGGGATGACCTAGTTCCAGACGTACTTTGGGCTTACAGGACAACCACAAAGAAAATCTATAGGTACACATCGTTCCAGCTAGTTTATGAGAGAGAGGCAGTGGTGCTAGTAGAATTCATTACTCCAAGTTTGTATATTGCACAAGTCACATGCATGACAGAAGAGGAATCCATTGCGCAGAGACTTATGGAGCTACAAGAACTCGAGGAGACTAGATTTCTAGCAGACTTCCATCAGTCAATTGAAAAACAAAGACAAAAATCTTGGCATGAAAGGCACATTAAGACCAAGGTATTCACGCAAGGAGATAAGGTGCTACTCTACGATAGTCGGTACCAGAAGCACCCTGGCAAGCTGTGCATGCACTAGTTGGGACCATTCATAAATGCAGAGATCCGACCATCAGGAGTAGTCAGACTCACGCAATTGGATGGTGTGCTGCAGCCAGGATGGGTGAATGGCGCTCTCCTGAAGCCCTACCTGTCTCAAAACTGAGAAAGAGGGACTATCACTTTAGTCTGAAGGATCTTGTACAATAGTTAGATTTGAGTTTTCTGACATTTTTGTAAATTCAGTTAATAAAGTCCATGTGCGTAGTGTTGCGCCATGACACATAGCTCATTTTATTTTTAAGTGTTGTTTGATACAGAACTAAAGACTCAGCAGTGAAGGATCTGAAGCATAAGAGAATCTATTAATGATAATCATTAATATGATGAGGACAAACTTTGTGGTCGAAGGGGCCATGAATCCGAATACGATATGAGTCCATGTGCCACACAAACCCAGTCTAGTCACAACCTTTATTTCCATTTCGGTACCTCATCTAAGGTCAGTTAATCCATAAATCCATGTTGTTCAAAGATGCCATCGAAGTTCGCACTGGGATACCCACCCGTTAAACGGAAAGGTATGAAATCGGCCATGTCCCTATTCCACTCAAATAAGTAAATGCAGAATCACCCAAGAGGATTTACCCTGTTAAACCATCACGTCAGACAACTCAGATCCAGTTGCGTCCATACGGTCATTATCACCAACAGTTATTGCTAAACTTACCCGTTAAGCCAAGTATAAGGCCCTGAGAACTCGCCTGAGAATGCATCATTTCCAAAAGAACATATCCATTTTTGAATTTAGTAGAGTGAACCAACTTGTACCATTGTGAAATCTGCAGTCGCAACCCTATTTCCTTGCTTCCGTAGAAGTATGAATGCTGAGATCCATAGCAAGTCGAAGTTCCATGTCTAAAGAAGCGGTACCAAATGAGCCCTGACCCCCGGATCGAGGTTGTGGACGATCTCAAAGGGAAGGTGGAGCATGTTAAGCTCCTCGACCTTGACCTCACGGATTCAGTCTTGTTCCCTCAGATGCACACATATGTCTTTTGGGAGATGGCTCTAGATGGAATCGAAGGTATGCAATTTGTGCCAAAATCAAACTTCATCAATTTATTCAATTCGACCATCATGAACTTGAGAGACCTACCAGTCTTTGGTACCACTGGTGAGGTTGCGCGGTGCACGAAATTACTGATAAGAAGGGTGCATGACAGAAGTCTATGGTTGGATAAGCGGTATCCAATCCACGCTGAAGACATCCAATAGATTACTGGACTATCCTCCCAAGGAGAGGATGTGTCGAGAGGATTCCAAGATCTTGGTAAGGATGGGAAAAAGAAAGGTCAGCTCAGTCTATATGAGAAATTCAACACAAAGAGGGGGGGACGCACAACACTAATTGAACCCATACTACTCGAGACAGTCTGGACTGGCTATTACATCATAACCAACAAGGTTATGAGATCATACTACAAAGGTGAATGCACTCTAGATGCATTATCAGTAGCTGAATTTTGCGCCAATGGAGTAGTGTTCAATTGGTGTAGTTACCTAGTAGAGGAACTACTAGTGGCATGTTAGGAAGTGCAGGAGAAGGGAGGAACCTTCACTTATGGATATCTACTTGTGGCATTCACAATGTTCAAATGGAAGCCACCTATGGGAAGACAGCTGGCGATACCAGACAAGGGGTGCAAGGCGAAGATGTTCGAGCCATGGAAGTCCAAGCTAGATTCAGAGAATACATCCTTCAACGCTGCAACATTTTCTAAGTGGTACAACAATCTGATAGACGCAAGACAGGATGTGTATCCCGTAGGAGCTCCTCAACTGCAACACGAGAAACATTTCCTTCAGCATGAACCAACACCATACATTTGTCTGGCCGAGACATGTTAGCAGGGAAGATTTCCACACAAGGATGATGTTGTTCTATATGGATGAGGAGGCCTTTGACAGGGAAGTCATGTCATGGCCAGGAATCAAATGTAATTCGTGCAAGTCAGGGATGCATTACATTTTTCCTGCGGAGCTACTAAAGAAGACAGACAAAGAAGAAGGAGTCAGACCGAGCTCAGGTCTAGAGCCACAAAAGCCAGACACTCCAGCACAATCAGACTTGGAGGAGGAAGAAGATATGCAACAGTTGGAGAGAAAGAAAAGACCAACCCTCTGTTAGCTACCAGCCGATGTTGTGTTGTCAGGTGTGGATGTTAACCAGATATTGGGCATTGTGTTTGGTACCAAACCATTGGTGAAGCAACCTAGAACCTGGGTCTCATAGAACAAACCTTTGAACCCCCAACCTCTTGCATCAATCTCTCCCTGCACCCACTCAGTGGTCAAAGCCACCACTATCATTGAAATTCAGGATGACCAAGAGCCTGGAACATTTCCATCCACAATTTTCATTGAGCACCCACCGTCACCACCACCACCCCAGTCACCAACCTAAGCAACCACTAGTCCACCCTAGACCACAAAACCAGAGACGATGTAGCTCAATCAACTAGATATAGTGGAGAGAGGACTCCCAGGAATAACCCAAGAGTCACCTAAGCCTAGATCAGAAGTTTCTGGTCCAGACCCCAAAGCGTCAGAGCAGAGCATGAAGCTGAATGGTATGAACCCAGACATCTAGGAACTGTAGCCTGAGCCTTCAGCACAAGGAAAAGACACCCACACTGTGGAGGAGATGCACGCCCAAAGAAAACAACAAATCCCCTCATCGGACAAGGGTGAGGATGTACAAGAAACCACAATACAGGAAGTAGAAGCAACAAAAGAGAAGGAGCTATTAGAGCCTAAGAGGGAACCGACATCAACACCCGGGCTGAGCACGACATCCACACATGAACAAATGGAGCGGGTTCTCCAAGACCCTCATCAATGCGTAGAAATGATGCAACTTTGCATAGCCAGAACAAAGGTTCTGATTCTTTTTCCCTCAGAGCTACGGTTGAGGATCGCACCAGGGCCACCAACAGAGGAGGAGGTAGAAACCTGCTCAGAGCATTCAATGACTAGCGGACTTCCACTGCAGACATGAGCACCCATAGATGCAGCTCCTTCATCTGCTGACCTCGTACAGTGGTCAGCAATGCACTTATTTGGACTGATCAGAGAATCAACTGATCAATTAGAGAAAAGGATCCAGGAGGTCGAGAGATCTGTCGAGGTTGCAAGCAAGGAATATTTTGTCGCACAAACATGCAAGATGCAGGAAGCGCATGACAAAATCAAAGTTCAGTGCAAACTGGAAAGAGTGTAGGAAAGACTTGCTGAAGCGTGGCTGGAGATTCAGAAGGTTGCACCCGAACTTCCTGGAGTCAGTGATGCAGGCGAACCAGAACACCAGATTGAGTTGCTACAAGGAGATTGGACACAACTCACCACTCAAGCTGAGAAGCTGAAAGCATAGTTACAATAGACCCAATAGGAAGCAGAGCAGTAGCCTCA
The DNA here is from genome assembly GCA_009831015.1 of Picea engelmannii. Taxonomy (NCBI): domain Eukaryota; kingdom Viridiplantae; phylum Streptophyta; class Pinopsida; order Pinales; family Pinaceae; genus Picea; species Picea engelmannii. Next base: position 489,861 of record ML786136.1, read on the forward strand.
GAAGTTGCAAGAGCAGATGCAGAAGGTAGTACTGCAAGGTAACAACGCCCGAGAAGCACTGCACAAGCACAAAGTGGAATGCACAAAAATATTCAGGGAATTCAGTGACTAGATGGGAATCATCGCTCGACACAACCAAGTCTTGGAGGAGGTGCGCACAAAGATCCAGGTGCTAAACGAAGAAGTTGCGGCCACAATGGATCCTATGGAGCAACAACAGAAGTTCGACCAAATTCAACAGGAGGACAATGAGTTGAATGCCCTCTTTGAGGCATAGTCCATAGCAAAGAAAGAGTTGTATGACTTTCGACCTGTAATTCAAACAACTTACATGAAAATGCATCAATTTGATGCCACAGCAGATTCCGAGTGGAATTTGTTAATCGATGCCAAGCCAAAGGAATAATATAGCAAAGAGGTGACCCAACAGTTTGTTGCAGAGGCATCACTCCTCGCCAGGAAATGGCAGGATAAAGTGGGAAACTTCCAAGGAGTGAAACAATGAGCCTTAGAGTTGGTACCAGAGTTGGACCCTTCATTTGAAGAGGTAAAAGAAGAAGAAGAACAAACATAAGAGAAAAAGGAAGAAGAAAAGAAGGACGAGGGAAAACAACAGATGCTCCTAGAAAATGTGAAAGAACCAAGCACTTGACTTAAGGGCGAGTCAAGGATTGTGGTTGGAGCCTGTCGAGCCATTCATTTTGAGATAAGGAATTGTGCAATTTTTGACTGAGCATGAGTTGCACAAGCTTCAACAAAAGCTGGACAAAAGAGCAAGAAAAAGAAACAGAAAGCAGTTGCAGAAGTCAACGCAACGCCAACTAAGAAACAAACGATTACAACAGAACAAGGAAGTGTGCAAGCCAAGACAAAAGACACAACCCAACCTATATATAGGGATGAACACAATTGTAAAAGGGTTGGTTGGTTGGTTGGTTGGTTGGTTGGTTGGTCGGTTGATTAGTCGTTGTTGTTCTTTTTACCCAGTTGGTCAGTTGATTGCGAGATAGTTCCGAGTTGATTGTTGTAAGTTGAGTCAAGTCGAGTCTCGAGTCTGTAATGAAATTAATCTATCAGTTTGAGAATTGGAGCTCTGTGACAGGAGTCTAGAGTCAAGAGTCTGTACAACACACTACCGTGTAATTCTGAGTCTGTAATCAGAGAAATATTCTGGAGATAATATGAAGAAGGACCTAAATTTTCAAATATGATGTGTCTCTGTGTTCTTACTTATGCATTGCAGTATTTCTTTATGGCTTATAAGTTCTATTTGATGGTTCTATGTTTAAATGTTGGTTCGCAACATAAGTAGGTTCAAATCTTGCACATATATGTTCCAGATCTATTCATGTCTCTTGCGTAAGATCATGAATGAGTCTTGAAGGCTCTATGTATCCTCTTAAGTATTTTCCCTACACTTCCCTATCTATCTATCTCAACAACACTTTGGGTGAGACTTCTTCTCTTCGGAGGAGATGAAAATTCCATCGCTCTAGACTACACAGTACCTTTTGTTGGTAACCTGAAAAGGACACTGGTTAGATCAAACTTGTGCCAACAACTGCTTTGACTCGATCAACCCTAGATTTTGACCCAAAACTCAAATTTGACCTCTTGGCTTGCTAACAGTACCAAGAGATGCGTTAGGCTAGGGCGCACTAGTATTGCTAACATTTTTTATTATTTATTTATAATTTAATTTAATTTGTTTAAATTTTAATTTATTAATATTGTTAATCCATTACTTAAGTTTTATATCTATGTATTGCCTACTAAGTAGATCTACATTTTCTTGAGAAAGATCTATCTATGTATTGCCTACTAAGTAGATCTATAATCATTAAAACTTCTAACTTGAGAAAGAAAATAACTATTACCATAGTTCTTATCAAGTTTTATATATCTGCATAAAAAATAATTAGGCCGAAGGCATTCTTTAAGGGGAGGTTTTCTCAACTTTTTCGTTGTTTGTCCACGACCTATCCAAAATTGACATCTGTGATTTTCTTTTTATCCACTGTTTTCACATTCATTTCCAATGGTTTTCATTTTGGCCTGTATCGTACAAGAAAGCCACATGTCTCGTTCATCATCGATATCAACATCGACATCGAAGCAGAGGTGGAGACGGAGGCGGAGGCCGATTTGGAGGAAGATGCCATGGAATGCAGAATAAAAAGGAAGAAAGCGCAATCAATTACCTTAATATTTTCGTGTGGTTGTTGAGATCACAAGGGCAAAGTGGCTACCAGTTGTTTCCAAGTTACCACTGGGCTCTGGCACTTTGTGTCTCTCTATTTCTCAATATCGGCCAATGGAGTAAACAAAACTGCAATGGAATGACATCGGATTCATTAATGCAAAGCCACTGGCATGTGACTGAGTCATAAAGACGATTGATGTGACAAAAGTAAATATTTGATTTACATTAACAAAACTACAATGAAATGACATGGGAATGCATTAACACTTGATTAATTATAAATCGAAACATACTACCTTGGTTTATTGCTGTTTAATATTAGAGTAAATTGAATTAAAAACCAATAAGAATTTTAGTGAGTAAAGAAATGGAAGCTAGAAGTGCATGGCAACTTCTTCGTTACAGGTTACAGGTTGTACCCAACTTATATGTTGTTAGTAATAAAAGATCTCTTGTTCTCATCCAGTTCTATTTATTGATTCATGTGCATTTAATGAGATTATTTATATCTTGTTTTGAATCCATTATGCAAATTGAAATGATCATGTCTAGTTGGTTAGCAGATAACTACCTATTTGCATTTTGTTTGTCTCTTTATTTGCATGAATTTTCATAGGATCGTTGTGCAAGAGTTCTGGAGTAAAATTGCAATGTTTAGAGTCTAAGACTAGTCTTTTAGGGTACCGCTATGTTGTGACCCTGACCCAAAACCATAGGACTTAGTTTTATGTAACATAAATGGTGACTTCGTCGGGGATTCTCCCTTTTTGGGTCATTAGGGGTGCTTGTGTTTGCATTTCTTTAAAGTGTTTTCTATGTTTTAAACCTTTATTTAACATTCTCTGAATTTCTACAATCCTTCTTCATTCTTCCAGACCTTTCTCTCTTAGGTTAGAAAGGTTTTTATAGGTTGTACGCACTTTTCCTTTGGTACAGTCGTGTACATACACGACTTTACTTCAAAAGAGTCACGTACATATGCCACTTGTCATTTAGATAGCTGTGTACATGTTCTGAATTGGAGTTTTTCACTCTTTCCAGACCACTTGAGGTTGGGGTTGTGACACTGTAGGATCTTCCTCAATCCTGCTAAGTCTTTAGAGTTGTCATTTGGTTTCAAAATTAGTTTCTTTTGTTTTCAAGATTATAAGAAAAGTCCAAAAATATTTTTCGACTTTCTTGTTTAATCAGGGTTGTTTTTGGCTTTTAATGGTTTTAGGGTTTTAGAAATATTTGTTGGGTATATGTTACACTTTGTTTTCTATCCTTGCATATTTTTATAGGGTGTCTAGTCATTTGTGTATGGTGTTTGTTTCCCTTTGCTTGTTTTCTTCATTTGTATAAAACAAATTGTAAGAGTGTGTGCTTGTGAACTTTCTCCCTTACCCTTTGCATTGATATCTGAAAAAGAAAAGTTCATTTTATTTATGTTTTCTCCTTGAATCCATCATTGTACTTTCTCAAACAAAAAGATTTTGTTTCTATAGATTCGATGAAAAGAATCCCAAAATCTTATTAGTTGTCTTGCATTTGAAAGTTGCATTAGTAATTGCATTGCATCTAAAATAAAAAGTTGCATTATTTGCATATCAAAAAGAAAGAGTTTGCTTCTTTAATTCTGAAGTGTTATTCACACTCATATTTTCAATGAAGAATTGCATTTTGCATTTGAGTTCTTAAGTGTTGTTTCTATTGATTATCTTGAAAAACCATTCAGTTTCACTCATCACCCTCTTCGAGTAAATAACAACCTATAAAATGAACACTAACTAAAATCAATTAGACATTTTATTTTTACTAAGGTAAACAAACTAATTTTAGGCTAGGGCCTTGGTTTAGGTTGGAGAGTTAATTTCTCCAATGCCAAAAAACAAACTTAGGAGTCTGAGATAGGGAGTTCAAAACCCAATTTCGTATAAGTATAGCGGGGAAGATCTTCTAACATGGGATTCAAACACGAGGTCGTGTAAATGAGAGTCGATGAGGCAACCCCTCCGAAGCTTAACTGAGCGTAGTGGAGAGATTATATATCAGGGGTTTTGTCAGTGCCCTTACTTTCATGAGAGGCAATGCTTTTAAGGCTTCGGGCTTAAATACCATTCCCATACATTTAATCTCGACTGTTGACTATACCCCCCAGACACTAATTGTGAGTTGATGACCTTAGTTTCATTTCCTAGGGATCTCAGAGGTGACTGTGAGGGGCTTCCCGTGTTACTTGGGGTGGACTTCGTATCACACTTTTCAGTATTGTTGGAGGGTTCCCCGCGAAGCGTGGGTACTTGCACTAGATAAGGCTAGTTAGTGGAGGTCGGGGTAACTGCTTCTCACTCATTCATTCATTGGTTCATGGGACTTAATCAACCCGTGCCTTCATTTGGAAGGTCCTTTCCTTACTTTTTTACTATTGTGATCTAAGGACCTAATCCACCTGAGTTGGTATATTGGAAAGGTTGTTTTTTACTATTGTTTCTTTTAGGGATTTTCTAGTGGTGTGTTCTGTGATCATAAATTACTTAGGAAGGTGTGTTGGTAGTCACCCAAAGCTAACAACTCAAAGTGGTTGATCAACAACCTCATCGATCGAGGAGAATTCAAGGTCTTCCACTTGAAAAAGAAGGAATAAATCCTCTGTTGCCTCCCTTGAGACATCAACTTGATCAATTCGACACTTTTGTACCGATTGGTCTGGTCACGACTATAGACATGAAACCCGTAGAAACTAATGCTTCTTCTCTGAATATTGTAACCATATCATATCTCGAAGTCAAAGACTTCACTCATCCTTTCAATCCTTCGTTAACTGGACATGACGCTCCAGTTGTTGTGCAAATTCTGGCTCCCGAGTCAAACTTCACTGATAGTCGCTCTCTTCGGTGGGTTGTAATGGAGGGCACTCTAGAAGTGTCTAGTTCGGGGGTCCATGCAACCCCCACATTGACAATCCTCACCGGAGGAATCCTTCCTCTAGGTGTCTCTAATCAAACGACGAGTATAGTGCATACCACTATACCCATCTCAATCAACAACTCTACTTCGTTGATTGTTAGTTCCACTCAATGTTTGGGTGCAACCATGTTGTTACCTTTGATAACTAATGTTTTTTTGTTTGGTATGCCATCAATGAGCAAGCATAATATCTTGATTGGTTCTCAGTCAATGTCCCAAACTTCTAACATTGGTACAAAAAGATTGTTGATCCCTTATCAAGTTGTTCCTTAAGGCGAAAGTCATATTTCTCTGTCATTCCCCTCTATCGGCAGTGGGTCATTTCCACTCTTCTGGCCCCAATCCCTTTGTGGGATGGGGTGGTACTATGGGTATCAGATTTCAATCCACTAGTATGTCGTCTACTTCAACCCCATTCATGTTATATGGTGGGTTCAAAAGTAATCCTTTCACCACATCTATTGTGTCAGCAGGGGGAAAAATCTTCCAAGGCCAGTGGAATCTCATGCAAGGGTCATTCTCTTTGCAAGGAATGTCATCAATGGGAAATCCCTTTCTTGGTCAGAACAATCCCATGTAAGGATTATTTCCTTCGCAGCGGGGTCCGCAAGGGGCAACCCTATTTTTTTGTTTGGGAACCAGATGGGTGGAGGTTTTCCTCCATTTAACCATATCCAACAAGGTTTCATCCATAGCTTTGGCCCATCCACAAAATCTTCTTGGCAACATGGTGCCAGTACCAAACCAAGTTATTCCTTTTCGAATGGTCCTCAACTCAAAACTTCCAACATCTCTAGATGGAATTTTGGGTCTCAGTCGAGGTTACCTTTTCTGGCAATGTTGAACTTGCTAGACGTGTCAAAGATTATGAACAATCTTGTTTTTCATAATCTGAACTGGTCATCGGTCCCCACCAAATTGTCATATCATATTCCTAAGTTTGAGGGCAATCCTGGTGAATATCCCGACAACCATGTAAAAAAATTTCATCTGTGGTTTTCATCAAATTCGTTAAACGATGATTCAGTTTGGCTACGTATTTTCCAACACACTTTTACAGGAGTCCCAACTAAGTGGTACATCATGCTTGATGGTGCAACATTTTGTACTTTCTACGATTTTTCTTTTGTCTTTCTAAACCATTTTCAGCTACCGATCGAGTACGATGTCAGAACCGACCTTCTTTCTACTTTGAAACAAGACAAAACCACTCATATATCGGATCATATCCAGGAGTGGTAGAGATGGAAGAGGTTGATTTAAGCCAAGGTTCCTCCCAATTTCTTATTGGAATGATTCCTTAAGTCCTTTTTTCCATACATCTCTAAAGAAGTTTCCACATCAGGAGTCTTTTCTTAGGAAGAAGTGATCTTCAGAGCCTACCAACTAGATTTGATCTATTCACAATCGAGGCTCAAGTACAAAATCATATCGGATTCACCACAACCTGGTTTTGATCCCATGAAAATGAAATATGGACCTCATGCTGATGGAATCGTAGCTTCCGTTCAAAGATCACCCAAAGACTTGGTCTCTAATCAGATGATATAGTTTTCTATCCAAGCTTCTACATCCAGTCCAACTTTAGATTCAACCACTCCCTCCCAAATGTCATATGTACATAGTGTGTAATTGGCAACCTCAAAATGTACCCAACAACCTGGAAGGAAGAGAAAGAGTAAGGACAAAAGGGGGGGGGAATAATAACAAAAATGTTACTAAACCATAATCTAGTTTTGGTAGGGGAAAAAAGAAAAAGAGGAAGGTGAAGTTTCCTTGTAAGATTTGAAAAGAAGATCACATCACTCATGAGTTCCCCAAGATGGAAGAATACCATAGGCTATTATCTCAATAACAACATGTCGTATTAACGAATTTGTTCCCTCAAGGAAAAAACATAGCTTCTGGATCTAATGTTGGGAGCCAACAAGGGGGTAACTAGGGTGCTCATGCTGATGGAATCGTAGCTTCCGTTCAAAGATCACCCACAGACTTGGTCTCTAATCAGATGATATAGTTTTCTATCATAGCTTCTGGATCTAATGTTGGGAGCCAACAAGGGGGTAACTAGGGTGCTCCCTCGCTTGATGGAACACTGTCGAATATTTATATGATGAGTTTGGATGCTTATCTACAGAATTGAGCGCATAATTACAACAAACCCGAGTTTGGGTCGAAGAGTAAATAAACCCCCAAGCTGCAAGGGCCTCTTCATATTGAAAATATTTCTGCAAGTGATGTCATGCCTTTCATGCCCAAGGATCTATACAAAAGAGCCTCACATAATCTGAATTCTAGGGCTACTCAAAATTATTCCATTGTGGAAGATTTGGCCCAGTCGTCATGTGCGATGTCTTCTCTCGAGGTACTCCAAAGTTTCCTGGCGCAACAGAGTGAATTACTTTCTGCTATCGGGAATACAGATTCCTATAGCTCACAACTCATCACATTTAACCCTTCTAATTTCAAACCTTTCCTCCCTTATCATGTCACTTTTCAAATTGAATTGGTTTACTCCACGAAGAATATTTTTAGGACAATGATCGATTTGGGGGAATCAATGTATGTGATGTCGCTTTCTTACTGGAAAGTTATCAACTCTCTAGATCTTGCTCCATCCCCTACTATGTTGACTGCATTCAATGGTTGTTCCTTTCAGGCCCATGGGATACTTTCCTCCTTCCCCGTACAATTGGGTGGAAAAACTGTATACATTGAAGTGAAAGTAGGCGACGCATCGCTCGATTACAATCTCTTTCTAGGACACAGTTGGACTTACGCTATGACTGTTTTCATATCTTCGGCCTTCCAATTTATTTTTTTTCCTCATGAAGGAAAAATCATGACTATGGACCAGTTGTCTTTCAGTCATTCGGATCCAAGTGCGCGACCAGGTTCTACTATCTCATTAATATACGTTCCCAAGCGGTGATTGAAAGTATTGGCATCGAAATGTATTCTTCATTGATGGGAACCTTTAATATCCCAACTCCAATCTCATACATTTTGTTTCACTTCGAATAGCTCGAGTTCATCAATTCCTATATCCCAAGTGCACCATTTTCAGATAATGTACTTTAAGGGTCCTTGGATTATACCATCCCCATCTGACTGGGTACAAGGGCTCATGCATGTAGGAATGGTGAAACCTTTGTCTGTAGCCAAAATCACTCATCAAGACATTTAGACGGTCACTGCAGACCCATATCCAAATCCTCTTCAGATGGAGGAAGTTGACGATCTTCCGAAGCCCATTTGGGCAATTAACTCTTCTCATTCTTTGGATTGTCTCAAGATGGTAATGCCCTCAGATGAGGCTATTCTAGAGGCAATGACAGGTCTGGAGAGGCATTGGGATTATTTTCATCATCGATCTTATTTCCTTCCAAAGATAGATCGCATCGAAAGAGGAGAGTTCCATGTACACATGAACGACTATGTTGACAAGACTATGAACCATTTAGTAAAACATGGTGTTTATGCTGAAGGGAACATGGAGAATATTTTGGAAACGATCCCTATAAACATTTCAAATGATCCCAACATGGTAGAAAATTTGTTCATCGGTGCAGAACGTTGATGCCTCATGCGTCACAAACTTTTGTCAATGATCAGTGTTAAGTCTATGTTGCCTGAGTTATCCATTTGTCTCATGCTCTTGTTCAAAGAAAGTATAATCATGTGTCGACCATTCCTCATAACTCTTGACTTTTCATGTCAGTCATCCCCTTACAAGTGAATCTCAGAGTCACATGAATTTGTTGTCCCACTTTGCACCCTAGGCCTACTTTCATCATTGGTAGGTAACCTTGAACCCAACAGATGACATTTCCTCATCAGTCATTGACTAGGGGGTTTCCCTTATGTTCGACGATAAGAAATATATTCACACATTGGGATTCATGCAATATCTTGGACTCCATTAGAACTATTGGTGGTTTCTTCACCTTTGTCAGTAGTTTTCATCATTGGATAATGTTGGATGTATGGGATGACTCGAGTTCTGCCTTAGTTTCTCCAAAAAAACCCTAGAAACCATCGACCCCTCTGGTAAACCAGAAGGCAACATTGCACACAAAGTGCACAATGAAGTCTCACCTGAGATGGCTTATGGGTGACTATAGGGCACAACTGTCTACAGTCATGGAAGGGATTGTGCTCATGGGGATGTCAGACCTTTACTTCTTCTATACTTTTACTTTAACATGCATCATACCACATACTTCATTATACCATTCATCTAGTTATTTCATTCTACATTATCAGTAATACATGCTATGGTATACTATTCTAACCATTCATCATTCATTCATGATTGCAAAAAGAAAAAATAAAAAATAAAAAAAAATCATTCAGACACATTGCAACACATGATTTTACCGTTGTTCACCCCCCATGGGCTACGTCCACAAAGATCTTTTGTTTTATTATTCTTCATAAAAATCTAGTGTTGCATGCATATTACATCAAAGGTTTGTCATACTTCATGAGGTTGACCAGTGTCGCGCCAAGATCCACAACTTGCGACCTAACCCTCAATTACATCTCAAAACTGACTCCATATGAGCTCCACAACTCTCCACAAAACTAGTACTGTGACTCAGACTCAAAAAGGTTCTCAACAGATACGATTCTTCTACACCAATTCACCATCAAAACATGACAATCATACCCCCTATCTACCTCATACATCCTCTATTTATACTACAAAATTTGGTAAAAACCATTACATCATGACTCAAAAACCCTAATTCTAAGTGGACTCAACTTAACCACTTTTTAGCTACCTTCCACATGGTTGGTCTTCGATCCAACCATTCCTTGCTTCGACTTTGCATTGATCTTCCTTAATTCCTGGCATGTTGTTTCCTTTGCCTTATGTCGCACTGTTTTCCCTTCTTTTTTGTCCTGTGTTGCTGCCTTTGGTCCATTCCTTAGTTCTTTGCCTCATTTACTATGCTAAACCCCAAAATTGCATGCTCGAACAACTGTTATTCAAAGGGTCTCTTTCGTGTACTACTTGTATCTAGTGCATGTGAGAGATGCACATGGTCGTTGGTTCATGAAAATTTTATTTGTCTGAGAGAAAGAGAGTCTCCTTATTTTTCGATCGGCATCTACATGCTCTGCCATATGAAACAATATAAGTATTTAGTACAGAATATACCCTAAATATTAATACTCATTGAAAAATGGAAAAACATTATAAATGTGCGCATACCACTATGTAATGGTCCTTCAGCAACAATGCTTGAATAAATATGGGGGTTGGGATATGGTTCATCAGGTACATCAGGAGCATTGGTAGCATTGTTAATCTCCTACGAATGTGGAAAAGACACACATTATTTTACATTGTAAATGAATAAAAAATATAATTTAAATTACAAGTAATCAATGAGTAAAAACTAATCGACAAGTTTTTAATTTCATTTTATTTACCATGTCCCCCAGAGAGACACATGGTGATTTACCCAAGCTTCTTCATCGTGCCACCACGCCATCAAAACCCTGCATGAACCCGACATTTAGATCTTCTTTTGTGGATTTGTCGTTGAACAAATCCCCCTGCATTGAGCAATATCAAAATCATTAGTCACTAGCTACAATGAATTACATATTTTGTGACGATGATAAAAAAAAAGTAAAATGTTTAGGCACTTACAACCCATGCCTTCAATCTCCCGTAACCACCTTGGCCCAGTTTATGTTGGCCGTGTTTGTCTTGTCTTGCCTTTGTTGCCTTGGAAGTGTCTTGGAGTCTACGCAATATTTTGAAATATGTTAGATATTGATTGTTTTCCTCGTAAAGTAAACAAAATACCATCATACTAAATTGAAAACACCTCTTATCTTCTAGGGCTAGGTGGTTTCTTCCCTTGTTCTTTCATCGCTAATTCTCTTGCATCGAGAATAATTTCTTTCCACACCCTTTTTGGAACAACCAAAGGGTGTTTGCACTTGGGGTCCTGTACTAACTTATTCCTATACACCTCTCTATCATGTTTCAAATGCTTGATGGTTCTTTTTAGGACTTTCGGCTTATTGAACGAGTCACCAAACTCGCCAACCAGTCTGGAGATAAGAAGGATTTTCAGTTTGGAATTTTGTCGATTCCATCGTAGTCGAATGGTTGGCCCAAAAATTTCTAATGCATAGTCATGCAAACTATTGTAGAACACATTGTTTTCTATAAAACATCGTCATCATTAGTAATTTAAATCTCACTGATATGTGATTGTTTAAACAATTATATAACAAGAATCTCTATAAAGACATATATTAAATACCTAGTAGTTGTACTATTTTTAGAGGAACCATGTCATGGTCGACCAAAAATGATCCTGCAGTTGTTCTCATGCTTTGGATACGTGTAGCACCCGGGTAACAATCAACGGAAGAGTGATCAGTTCCATGATCATGTACACCACCTGCACGATCTGGCATGTGCTATGGGGGCGTGGCATCACCCCTAGAAGGTATAGAATCAGTCTCAGGTGATACACTTGGGGTGGAAAATAGCCTGGTGGCTAGGTGGCCATGCGGGTTCGCTTTTGCA
>ML786136.1:540349-576883 GCA_009831015.1 Picea engelmannii
TACCTCTCTAGCTACCTTACAGTTATACAGAAGGACATATGGCAAATGAATGTCCATGACTAAGGGGAATGGGACCCCCTCAAAATCCGATGGTAGCTGCACCAGGACCCACCGGAGGATTTGTGCAAGTATTGATGAACTTACCATTCCATAACCCCACCTAGTATCATGGTTTTCCAGAAGGCCAAGAAACACCAACAACTAAGTATTGTGAAATCTGTCGAATCCATGGGCATGGGCCAAGACAGTGCCCCATTATGCAGAAATATTCGACAGTACCAAACATAGTACAGTGTGAGTTCTGCACATCTACCACGCATACTACCAATCAATGTAGAGCATTGGATGCGCTTGCAGACAGGTTAGCCCGAACAACATTCAAGGTGAATGAAAGCCCTCAGGGACCAGGAAGAGGTCGAGGAGGTGGAGCGGAGGATAATTCAGAGGAGGAATAATTGGGGGAAGAGGGCCAAGCAGATGTTATAACTGTGATGAGAAAGGTCACATGGATAGAGACTTTCCTCATCCAAGGCGGCTATGGTGCTCTCATTGCAGAACCAACGGGCACGCAACTGAAGACTGCCCAAAGCTAATTGCAAAATGGGAAGATAGAGTACGACAAAGAGGAACTAGCCTCATCAGTTCAGAAATAAATAGGGTTATTAAGGGACAATTTCCCAACCTTAATATTGTTACTCGAGGAGGAGCGAAGACAGGAGTTGATGCTGATACTCTACCTCAAATCCAGAAAGTAGCACCCAAAGAAGATAGGTATGACCCTCTAAAGAAAAAGCTATTCTTTAAAGATTCCATAGAATCAGAATGTTCCTAGCCCTGAGATGCAAGAGAAACCCCCACATCCTATTGTTTATCCTAAGATGGTGCAAGTTCTTGCTTCACCCCCTACACCCAGAAACCCTATAGCCATGCCGAGACAACTTGAGCAACCTCAAAATGTAGTTGACCTTTGGTTTCAATTATTCTCTGACATTCTGGGGAATGATCAACTAACAAAAAAGTTGCACAATGCGCTATACCTAGTTTTAGGGAACGAAGAACCCCTAGAGGAAAGAATAAGGGATAATCTTCCAAAAAAAAGTACTCAGAGAGTACAGTGGAGAAAAGTATGAACCGACAAAGAATTCAGACTAATATCCCAGTTAGATGAATTCAAAATTAAGGACGTCATGTTGGATCTAGGATATAATGTGAACATTCTACCTAAGAAGACCTAGGAAGACTTAGGAAAATCTAGTCTGACATATTCCCTAATTCAGTTAATAATGGAAAACCAATATTGCATCTTCCCCATAGGAAGACTGGAGAATGTGGAGATAGATGTGGCAGGAGTAAAGACAGTGTATGACTTTGAAGTCATTGAGATCATGGGAGATAAGGACCCTTACCCTGTACTACTTGGCATCGATTGGGCCTATGACAATTATGCAGCAAACGACTTAAGGAAAGATACCATGACCTTTGAGGTTGAGGGAATCAAGGTAGTTCAACCTTTGGATCCATATGTAGAACCCAGGGATATAGAACCGACATACAATAATATGGAGGGAGAAGACTTGGACTAGTTGTACACCGTAACATCAGGAACAAGAAACGATTATATAAATCCTACTGTTGATGGATCAGTAAGTTGGAGAAGCATACAGTCAACAGAAGAAGATTCAGAATTGACTTTTGACAGTTGGCAACAAGGTTCGCATGAAAGATTCTCAAGAAAATGGGCAACTGTCAGAGTGACCAGATGGGTTGGGACCGAAGTTAGAGAACACCCAGTATACGATGGCACCTCAGATCTCGACAATTTTTTGCACAAGATGGAGGAAAATGTAAGAGAATATCAAAGAGTCTCAGTACTAGATGTAGCTTTTCATAACAACCCCGCCAAATGGTGGGATAATCATAAAGTCATTCTCAAAACTTGGGACGAGGTGAAGCAAGCTATCAAGTGCAATTTCCAGAATAAGGAGCAATTGGAATCAGAGATGCAGACGGATCTCCAAGTTGAACAACTATTCAATGGAGAATCAGATCCTAGAATACATATTGAATAGTGCGTGACACAGTGGAAATTTGTGGGGATACCCTCTCACTTTTGGGTCCAGGTATTTCCCCACTCTCTAGGTCCAATCCCAAATGCTTGGTTTATACATGAGGAAACTAGAAGACAGACCAACAACTAGAAAACACTGGCAGCTCATATTCGCAAGGACTTCTCATTTACAAGTAAGTACCCTGAGCTCGAGGTAGCCCTGCAAAATATCAAAGAATTTCTTTTTATAGATAAGGGTAATCAGAAATTAGACTTAGTGGTATGTCCCAAACATAACCAAGAACTTCAGGCTAATCTCCACTTACCCTCAACTGAGAAACCTATAGAATTCTATTAGATTAGCAGAGATTCAGAAAGCCTAGATGACTTAGAAGAACTGAGAAACCTAGCCATCAAAGAGACAGAGGGGAGCAGAGAAATTCAAAACACCATACCTAGCCAGACCAATAGTTCCTACAAGCACCCATAATTGTGCAAAATCAACATAGGGACCACAGAGAAACCCAAGATAGCTATGGTGGGAGACTACTGGGATGATTAAACTAGTCAGGAAATACAAAGTTTACTGCGGGAATATGAGGATTTGTTCCCAAAGAATTTTTCAGAGTTAAAGGGAATCAAAGGAGTCATGGGAGAAAAGAAGATTGAATTAAAACCAGGATCCAAGCCTGTCAGACATAGATCATACCGTATTAACCCAAGAGTAAAAGAGAAGGTTAAGAAGGAGATAGACAAGATGTTGGCAGCCAGACTCATTTTTGCAATAGAAGAAGAAGAGTGGGTTAGCGCGATAGTCATTCAAAGCAAGAAAGACACAGAGGATATTAGAGTCTGTGTACACTACAAAAGTCTCAACTCTGCATGTGTTCATGACCCTTTTCCAACACCCTTTACAAACGAGGTGCTAGAACAGGTTATGGGAAAGGAAGCATACTCATTCACAGACGGATTTTCAGGATACCATCAAGTTAGAATCGCTGAAGCGGATAAAATAAAGACCACTTTCATAACAGAATGGGGATCTTTTTCATACAACGTGATGCCATTTGGCTTAAAGAACGCCCCTGCAGTTTTCTCCAGGATTGTGATAGCATCTTTTAAAGAGTTCATTCACAAATTTATAAAAGTCTGTATGGATGATAGGACAATATATAGCCTACTAAAGGAACATGTAGCACTGCTAAGGCTAATGTTCGACAGATGCAGAGAGTTGCAGATCTCATTGAACCTCAGAAAGTGTATCTTTTGTGTACCACATGGGAATTTGTTGGGCCATATAGTCTACCGAGAAGGAGTATTGGTAGACCCAGCCAAAGTTGTGGTCATTGTGAATATTCCACCACCTATGAGTGCTAAACAATTGTGCTCCACGCTGGGACACATAGGTTACTATTGTAGGTTCATTCGAAGATATGCCAACATTACTGCACCTCTGGAAAACCTACTGAAAAAGGATGAAATGTTCCAATGGACTCCAGAATGTGATAAAGCATTTGAGACAATTAAGGAGAAACTCATCGCAACACCGATTCTGATATTCCCAAACTAGGAGAAGGAATTTCATGTCCATGTAGATGCTTCAGGAATTGCCTTAGGAGCCATCTTAACACAACCTGGAGATGGAGCTATGGATTACCCTATCTATTTTTTGAGTTGGAAGTTGTCTCAAGAAGAACACAACTACACAACGACGGAAAGGGAGGGTTTGGCCATGATTTATGCTTTGCAGAAATTTAGACATTATCTGTTAGGGTCTCATTTCAAATTCTTTACTGATCATTCTGCATTGAAATATATAGTTAACAAAACTGTGTTGGAAGGGAGAATTTGTAGATGTCTTCTGTTATTTCAGGAATTTTCCTTTGAAGTTATCATCAAGATGAGAAGATGCAACCTAGGACCTGATCACTTGTCCAGGTTAGAGTCAAGGGAAAGTGGCAGAGTGGTAGATGATCAGCTCCCAGATGCATATTAGTTCAGGATTGAGGCCATATCAGAATACCTGGAGGACATAGAAGTCTTTCTCAGTAAGTGGGCCTATCCTGAAACCTATTATGCAACCCAGAAACACCATATGGTTGTTAGAGCAGCATATTACCAATTGATCGCTAGACAATTGTAGAAACTAGGACTAGACAACATCCTCAAATGATGTGTCCTGGATCATAAAAGGCAGGACATACTCTGGGAATGCCATAGTGGAGTTGTAGGAGGCCACGTAGGACGAAAGGCCACAGCACAAAAAATTCTATAGGTAGGACTTTGGTGGGAAACACTCTTCAAGGATGTAAAAGTATACACTAGATCATGTGATGTTTGTCAACGAGTGGGCAAGCCGTCACGCTGAGACGAATTACCACTACAATTAGTTAGATATCTACAAGCATTTGAGAAATGGGTAGTTGAATTCATTGGACCAATCAACCCCACAGCCAATTATTCAAAGGCTAGGTACATCATCACCGCGACTAACTACCTTACCCGTTGGGCAGAAACAACAACTGTACAACACTGTTCGACAGATATTGCTGCTAGGTTCATTTTTGAGAATATCATCACTCGTTTTGGATGTCCTAGGAGCCTAACCAACGATCAGGGAGCTCATTTCATTAGCAACACTATAGCAACACTTACAAAATAATTTATGATTCAACATCACAAGAGCAGTCCATACCACCCACAGGCCAATGGAACAGTCGAAGCCTTCAACAAGATGTTGGAAAGGGGACTGACAAAGGTCTATTGCGCAAACCAGGAGGACTGGGATGACCGAGTTCCAGACATACTTTGGGCTTATAGGAAAACCACAAAGAAACTCTACAGGTACACACCATTCCAGCTAGTTTATGAGACAGAGGCAGTGGTGCCAGTAGAATTCATTACTCCAAGTTTGTATATTGCACAAGTCACATGCATGACAGAAGAGGAATCCATTGCGCAGAGACTTATGGAGCTACAAGAACTTGAGGAGACCAGATTTCTAGCAGACTTCCATCAGTCAGTTGAAAAAGAAAGACAAAAATCTTGGCATGACAGGCACATTAAGACCAAGGTATTCACACAAGAAGATAAGGTGCTACTCTACGATAGTCGGTACCAGAAGCACCCCGGCAAGCTATGCATGCACTAGTTGGGACCATTCATAAATGTAGAGATCCGACCATCAGGAGCAGTCGGACTCGCACAATTGGATGGTGTGTTGCAGCCAGGATGGGTGAATGGCACTCTCCTAAAGCCCTACCTGTCTCAAAACTGAGAAAGAGGGACTATCACTCTAGTCTGAAGGAGCTTGTACAATAGTTAGATTTGAGTTTTCTGACATTTTTGTAAATTCATTTAATAAAGTCCATGTGCGCAATGTTTCACCATGACACATAGCTCATTTTCTTTTTAAGTTTTGTTTGATATAGAACTAATGACTCAGCAGTGAAGCATTTGAAGCATAAGAGAATCTATTAATGACAGTCATTAATATAACGGGGACAACCTTTGTGGTCGGAGGGGCCATGAATCCGAATACGATCTGAGTCCATGTGCCACACAAACCTAGTCTAGTCACAACCTTTATTTCCATTTTGGTACCTCGTCTAAGGTCAGTTAAGCCATAAATCCATGTTATGAAAAGATTCCATCGAAGTTCACGCCGGGATACCCATCCGTTAAACGGAAAGGTATGAAATCAACCACATCCCTATTCCACTCAAATAAGTAAATGCAGAATCATCCAAGAGGATTTACCCTGTTAAACCGTCACGTCAGAAAACTCAGATCCAGTTGCGTCCTTATGGTCATTATCACCAACAGTTATTGATAAACTTACCCGTTAATCCAAGTATAAGGCCCTGAGAACTCGCCCGAGAATGCATCGTTTCCAAAAGAACATATCCATTTTTGAATTTAGTAGAGCGAACCAGCTTGTACCATTGTGAAATTTGTAGTCACAACCCTAGTTCCTTGCTTCTGTAGAAGTTTGAATGCCGAGATACATAGCAAGCCGAAGTGCCATGTCTAAAGAAGCGATACCAGATGAGCCCTGTGACCCCCAGGTCGAGGTCGTGGACGATCTCAAAGGGAAGGTGGAGCATGTTAAGCTCCTCGACCTTGACCTCACAGATTCAGTCTTGTTCCCTCAAATGCACACATATGTCTTTTGGGAGACGGCTCTAGATGGAATCAGAGGTATGCAATTTTTGCCAAAATCAAACTTCATTAATTTATTCAATTCAACCATCATGAACTTGAGAGACCTACCAGTCTTTGGTACCACTGGTGAGGTTGCACGGTGCACGAAATTACTGATAAGAAGGGTGCATGATAGAATTCTATGGTTGGATAAGCGATATCCAATCCATGTTGAAGACATCCAATAGATTACTGGACTATCCTCCCAAGGAGAGGATGTGTCGAGAGGATTCCAAGGTCCTGGTAAGCACGGGAAAAAGAAAGGTGAGCTCAGCCTGTATGAGAAATTCAACACAAAGAGGGGGGGACGCATAACATTAATTGAACCCATACTACCTGAGACAGTCCGGACTGGCTGTTACATCATAACCAACAAGGTTATGAGATCATACTACAAATGTGAATGCACTCTAGATGCATTATCAGTAGCTGACTTTTGTGCCAATGGAGCAGTGTTCAATTGGTGTAGTTACCTGGTAGAGGAACTACTAGTGGCATGTGAGGAAGTGCAGGAGAAGGGACGAACCTTCACTTATGGATATCTACTTGTGGCATTCGCAATGTTCAACTGGAAGCCACCTATGGGAAGACAGCTAGTGATACCAGACAAGGGGCACATGGCGAAGATGTTCGAGCCATGGCAGTCCAGGCCAGATTCAGAGAATACAACCTTCAACGCCGCAACATTTTCTAAGTGGTACAACGGTCTGATAGATGCAAGACAGAGGATGTGTATTCCGCAGGAGCTCCTCAACTGCAATATGAGAAATATTTCCTTTAGCATGAACCGACAACATACATTTGTCTGGCCGAGACATGTTAGCAAGGAAGATTTCCACACAAGGATGATGTTGTTCTATATGGATGAGGAGGCCTTTGACAAGGAATTCAAGTCATGGCCAGGAGTCAAACGTAATCCGCACAAGTCAAGGATGCATTACATTTTTTTTGCGGAGCTGCTGAAGAAGACAGACAAAGAAGCAGGAGCCGGACTGAGCTCAGGTCCATAGCCATAGAAGCCAGATGCTCTAGCAAAATCAGACTCGGAGGAGGAAGAAGATATGTAGTAGTTGGAGCGAAAGAAAAGACCGACCCTCTGTTAGCTACCAGTCGATACTATGTTGTCAGGTGCGGATGTTAACTAGATCTTGGGCGTTGTGTTTAGTACCAAACCATTGGTGAAGCGGCCCATAACCAGGGTCTCACCGAACAAACCTTTGAACCCCCAACCCCTTGCATCAGTCTCTCCCCGCACCCGCTTAGTGGTCAAATCCACCACTATCATTGGCATTCAGGATGACCAGGAGCCTGGAACATTTCCATCCACAGTTTTCACTGAGCACCCACCGTCGCCACCACCACCCTAGTTGCCAACCCAAGAAACCACCAGTCCACCCCAGACCACAAAACCAGAGCCGATGCAGCTCGATCAGCCAGAGATAGTGAAGTGAGGACTCCCAGGAATAACCCAAGAGTTTCCTAAGCCAAGATCAGAAGTTTCTGGTCTAGACCCAAAGCCGCCAGAGCAGAGCATGAAGCTGAATGGTCTGAACTCAGACATCCAGGAACTGCATCCTGAGCCTTCAGCGCAAGGAAAATACACCCACATTGTGGAGGAGATGCACGCCCAAAGAAAACAACAAATCCCCTCACGGGATAAGGGTGAGGATGTACAAGAAACCACAATACAGGAAGTAGAAGCAATGATGCAAGAGCATCGCTCACTCATTAAGCGAGCTAGTGCGTGGAGCAGGAAGAACAGCTGGACAGCGCCAACACACAAATTTTGAAATACTTTGGAAAGTTGTTGTGCCACCCTCTAAATGAAGGCATTCATAAGGAGCACACTATGTATATTGTAAATGGACCTTGAGCCTTTAAGCTCACGTCCTTAGGTAGCTGAGGCATTTAATAGATTTAATGCTGCTAGATAGGAATTAATTGTAGATTTGATAGTTGTAGAATTCGAGAGGGAAAACGGAATATAGGCACCCTCCTTTGTACATTGTAGGATAATTCAGAAGCATTCAGGAGCAAGAAGAGAGAGCAAGCAAAGAACTGGTGAAGAACACCCATGTACAGATTGAGTTAATAGAGAAGAGTCTTTGATTCAAATTCATGTCTGGTGTTGTTTCTCTGTGGTTATGTTGCTTATGTGCTCATGAATGTTTGTTTCCTTTGTATGAATTTGCCTTTGAATATGATGTGCATGTGATTTCAGAGGTTTACTGAAGTCTGAGAGAGAAGAGAATGAGTTTCAATTGTTTCTCTGTCTGAGCCAGGAGATTCCTGCATAGAGTGCAACCGAATTCATCCGCATAGAGTGCGTTGATGAGGCTAGACAGTTAAACTCTTATTCTCATCTACCCAGAAGTTGATTTGGGACTAGTAGAACCATGCAGGAGAAGTGCAGGCTAAAATTGAGGTCTCAGTGGAAAATCTGAGCAGAAGGAAACACAGACTGTTGTCGCAGGAAGTGCACAGAGTCTGGAAAATTCAACACTTTGAGAGCTGTTGGAGGTCGAGCACAGGAAGCATGCGCAAAGTCCCTGAGGGAGTCGCAATTGACAAAGCTCAGGAGGGATAGTTCCTTTGTGGATACTGTGGAACAGACCCAGGTGAGGTTCGAACCGGGAGAAGCTATAGAACAAAATAAATCCTCAAGGAGGAGAATCAATGGGCAGGATTCGTAGGAGAAGCTCATGAAATCCCGCTGACCATCAGATCTGGGAAAAGTTGTGCGAGGTTTAATCCTTAGGCGCAAGAGGAAGGGCCAAAGCCCATCGGGATTCAGCCTTCGGCGTTTGTGGAGGTAGGAGTTTCACATTCTTCGAAATCGTGATTCGCGATTCCCAAAAGTCGTTGGAGCCGTTGATCGTGACAGGGACAGGTGGCACGAGATCCCGGGAGGTCAGGATTCGACATTCGGTGTTTTATTGTGCAAAGTAAATGCGACCGGTGAAATCGCGATCCCGCGATTCCCAAAAGAGTGGAGAGAGGAGGTGATGTGGCATGGAATTAACGCACGTGCCATCGGAGTTTGGTGTTCAGGGATTTGCGAAGACAGTGAACCACGACATCATATACGCCGATTTCCCGATAGAGAAATCCCCGACGTGGATGAAAGAGTTGACTGTTGACCATCGGGTTTCAGGGTTTGGAGTAGCATGAGAACGTGCACATAGGTTTCACGATATCGCGAAACCCGATTTCCCGAGACAATTGCCGGGAGATCAATAGAGAGTCCTGTGGGTGACAAAGAATCCTGATACGGGATTTGAAGAGTGATATAGCTCTTCGGGCCTGAGTTGAAGAAGGTCCTAGTGATCGTGACTGTTCTCTGAGGAGTGGGGAAGGTTGTGTCAGAGTGTTATCAGAGCCGGGAAGTCTTTTCTTCTGTAGCAGAGATAGAGAAGACACCATGCCGTCGAGAAGAGAAAGGCAGTCACCTGATCGATAAGACAGGGACACTCGAAGAAGAGGTAGGCCAGCAAGAAACCCAGAAATGGAGTGCCAGATGAGAGATCTCTGAGCAAGGCTTGAGGAGATGGAGACAGTGCAGAGACGCGGAGTCGGTGCTAGAGAGTTCAGTGATTCCGAGGTGGAAGAGGAAGCTGGACATGAAGAAGAGGTCACAGCAGAGGACACCTCAACAGAGTGATTGATAAAAGCTATCGCCAGGATGAGCTCCAAGACCAAGATGGACATTCCAGCTTACGAGGGAAGCCTGGATGCAGAAGAGTTGCTAGACTGGATCCGAGATCTTAACACCTACTTTGATTACGAGGATATCGAAGAGGACAAGAAGGTAAGGCATGTTGTCATGAAGTTGAAGGGACATGCAGCCTTATGGTGGGATGAGTTGCAGGCTGATAGGTGCTGCAAGGGAAAACATAAAATCAAGAGCTGGGACAGGATGATCGCGAAGATGAAGGTGAAGTTCATCCCTAGAGATTATCATATCACACTGTTCAAGCGAATGCAGAACCTGAGACAGAAGCTAATGACAGTCAGGGAATACACTGAGGAGTTCTACCGACTGAACATCAGAGCAGGTCATCGAGAGAGCGATGATGAGAAGGTGGCAAGATATCTGAATGGTCTGAGGTATGACATTCAGGATGAATTGAGCATGGTTACCATCCGAACAGTTGAGGATGCATACTAGATGGCTCTAAAAGCTGAGGAGAAGCTGAGCCATAAGTAGGGACAGTGAGGGCGAGGCAGGAGTCAGCCCAGAGGTAAGGCGGTTGCCCAAGAAAGAACTCAGAAGCCCAAGGAGGAGTGGAAGAAACCTCAGGGTAAAGCTGAAAGAGGTGGAACCTCACAGAGGCATCAATATGCTGAGCCGAGGAGGCAGCAGGCAGAGCAGGGTGGCGGTTATGCTGATGCCAACGCATTTCCTCGTACCCGAGGTAGAGGAAGAGGCCGAGGTGGAATCATCACATGTTTTACATGTGGAATGGATGGACATAAAGCCATTGACTGTCTAGACAGGAAACCGGACCGAGGAGAAACTCACATCACTGAGGCGCAGAGGCGTGATGTTGAGAACGAAGATGCTGACAGCAAAAGATCGCTTGGGATGCATAAAATCCTTTTGACACCTGAGAAAGAGGTGGAAAGCTCAGTGCAGAGGAGCAGACTGTTCAGAATGGCTTGCATAGCCAAGGACAGGAAATGCAAGGTCATAGTTGACAGTGGGAGCACCGATAATCTCATTTCGACTGAGATGGTGGAAAAGCTGGAGCTAGAAACAACTAAGCACCCGATTCCCTATAAAGTCTCATGGTTACAGAAAGGACACTGGGTAAGTGTTACGAAACAATGCTTAGTTAAATTTAAGATAGGGAATTACCATGATGAGATTCTGTGTGATGTTATTCCCATGGATGTATGTCATATATTGCTGGGTAGACCATGGCAGTATGATAGAAATGTGGTTCATGACGGGAGGATGAACACATACACCTTAGAGAAGGATGGGAGAATGCATAAGTTGCTTCCGATAAAAGATAAAGAAGTGAAGTCGAAAGTAAACAGCACAATACTTCTCATGAGTGGGAAGGAACTTCTCACAGAGATGGAGAAGAACGAAGATCCACAATTATTTGTTGTTAGGAAGCCGAGTATTGTCTTGACAAGCACAAGAATGGAGGACTTACCAGATGAGATTAAGGAACTGCTGGGAGAGTTCGCTAATATCATCATGGAAAAACTACCTCGTTCGTTGCCACCGATGCGGAGTGTGAGTCATCACATCGACCTCATGCCCGGAGCAAGTTTACCGAATAAAGCAGCGTACAGGTTGACACCCCAAGAAAATGAGGAGGTCAAAAGACAGGTACAGGATCTGCGGGACAAAGGACTGGTCAGGGAGAGTCTCAGTCCGTGTGCGATTCCGACAGTACTAAGTCCGAAGAAGGATGGAGGCTGGAGAATGTGTACAGACTCCAGAGTGATCAATAAAATTACCATCAGGTACAGATTTCCACTGTCGAGAATGGATGATCTGATGGATTGCCTGAGTGGGGAAAATTATTTTTCAAAGATAGATTTGAAGAGCGGATATCACCAGATCCAGATGAGAGAGGGTGATGAATGGAAAACAACATTCAAGACAAACGAAGGTTTGTACGAATGGCTGGTCATGCCATTTGGCTTGACAAACGCGCCGAGCACATTCATGAGGCTGATGAATGAAGTCCTGATGGAATTCATTGCCAAATTTGTGGTCGTGTATCTGGATGATATACCGATTTTCAGTAAGACCAAGGCTGAACACTTGAGACATTTCGCCATTGTAATGAGGAGGCTACAGCAAGAGAAGTTGTTGGTCAATATGAAGAAGTGTTCCTTCATGAAGACATAACTCATTTACTTGGGTTTTATTATATCAGCTAATGAATTAAAGATGGATCTGGAGAAGGTGGAAGTGATAAAGAATTGGCCATCGCCCAGAAACATTTTTGAGGTAAGGAGTTTTCATGGTTTGGCTAGTTTCTACAGGAAATTCATTAGGAATTTTAGTGGAATTAGTGCAGCAATGATGGACACAGTGAAGAAGCGACATAAAGTTTTTCATTGGACAACAGAGGCTGAGAAGAGCTTCAATCTGTTGAAGCAAAAGATCACAGAGCAACCATTCTGGTGTTGCCTGACTTTCAGAAGACATTTCAGGTGAAGTGTGATGCAAGCGAATATGCCATTGGAGGGGTCTTGAGTCAGGATGACAGACCTATTGCATATTTCAGCGAGAAGCTGGATGATACAAAGTTGAAATACTCCACGTATGACAAAGAGTTTTATGCCATCATACAGGCATTGAAAAAGTGGAGGCATTACTTGATACCCAAAGAATTTGTTCTGTACAGTGATAATCATGCATTGCAGTTTGTGAGTCAACATGAGAAGTTGAACCAGAAAGATGCAAAATGGGTAGAGTACATGAAAAATTTCGCGTTTGTGATCAAACACATTTCGGGGACTGCTAACAAAGTGGCTGATGCTTTGAGCAGGAAATGTTTGTTGCTGCAGGAGTTTCGGATCAAAACCTTGGGTTTTGAAAATTTAAAAGATATGTATGCAGGTGATGCGGATTTCGGGGAGGCATATGAGACAGCTGAGAACCCAATTCTCAGAGATCAGAGCCCGTGGATAGACTACATGATCCAGGAGGGATTGATGTTCAGAGGCAATCAACTGTGCATTCCAAATTGCTCCGTGAGGGAGAATTTGGTGAAGGAAAAGCATAGTGGAGGCTTAGCAGGTCACTTTGGTCATGACAAAACATTCGCCAAGTTGAGCGAATCGTATTTTTGGCCAGGCATGCGAGCAGATGTTAAGCGATTTGTTGACCGATGCAGGATTTGTCAACATTCGAAGGGCCGGAAGCAAAACACCGGTTTTTACCAGCCATTGCCCATACCGGAGAGGCCATGGGAGGCGATCAGTATGGATTTTGTTCTGGGATTGCCGAGGACACAGAGAGGAGTTGATTCCATCTTTGTGGTGGTAGACAGGTTTTTGAAGATGACACATTTCATTCCGTGTCAGAAGACCAGCGATGCGACCCACATCGCAAACTTGTTTTTCAAAGAGGTTGTCAGACTTCATGGATTGTCGAGAAGCATAGTCTCAGACAGGGATACTAAATTCATAGGTCATTTTTGGAGGACGCTATGGAAAAAGCTCGGAACTGATTTGGCATTTAGTTCAGCCTATCATCCGCAGACAGATGGGAAAATAGAGGTAGTGAATAGAAGTCTGGGGGATTTATTGAGAA
This sequence comes from Picea engelmannii, assembly GCA_009831015.1. NCBI lineage: Eukaryota > Viridiplantae > Streptophyta > Pinopsida > Pinales > Pinaceae > Picea > Picea engelmannii. The sequence continues at coordinate 553,885 of ML786136.1, forward strand.
GCTTGGTGACAGAGCATCACAGCAGTTGGGACCAGATATTACCACAGGCAGAATTTGCGTACAACGATTCGGTGAATCGGAGTACAGGCAAAATCCCATTCCAGATTTTGTATGGAACACAGTCGAGGGGAGTTTCTGAACTCAGGGAGTCAGAACAAGGTGTGACTAGTAGCGCTAGCGCAGAAGAGTTCGCTGAGGCGATGAGAGAACTTCACAGTCAAGTGAAGCAGCGACTGATGAAATCAAATAAAGAGTATAAGCGTAGAGTGGATCAGCAGAAGAGACAACTTCAGTTTGAAGTTGGGGATCTAGTTCTCACACACTTAAGGAAGGAAAGGTTCCCAAGGGGAACATATAATAAACTCCTGAGGAAATTCGGGGAGAACGCATATGAAATTGAGTTGCCAGATGGCATTGGGATATCTCCAATTTTTAATATTTCGGATTTATACCCATACAGGGCTAAAGAAGCAGAAGCTGGAACTGAAGAACCAGTGGTCCAGTGGCAGAAACAATTACCAGTTGCACAGAAACTGCAAATGGAGTGCATACTGGACAAGCGAGTGGGAAAAAAGACCAGAAGAAAGCAGTATTTTGAATACCTGGTGAAATGGAAGAATCACCCAGTGGAAGATGCCAGCTGGGAGACTGAGACAGTGATACAGAGGCATGGACAGACTGTGCAGGAGCTCATGGACAGGAGCCCATGAAAATTTTCGAGCTGAGGAGTATGATGCAGGAGCATCGCTCACTCATCAAGCGAGCCAGCGCGTGGAGCAGGAAGAACAGCTGGACAACGCCAACACACAAATTTTGAAATACTTTGGAAAGTTGTTGCGCCGCCCTCTAAATGAAGGCATTCATAAGGAGCGCACTATGTATATTGTAAATGGACCTTGAGCCTTTAAGCTCACGTCCTTAGGTAGCTGAGGCATTTAATAGATTTAATGATGTTAGATAGGAATTAATTGTAGATTTGATAGTTGTAGAATTCGAGAGGGAAAACGGAATATAGGCACCCTCCTTTGTACATTGTAGGATCATTCAGAAGCATTCAGGAGCAAGAAGAGAGAGAAAGCAGAGAACTGGTGAAGAACACCCATGTACAGATTGAGTTAATAGAGAAGAGTATTTGATTCAAATTCATGTCTGGTGTTGTTTCTCTGTGGTTATGTTTCTTATGTGCTCATGAATGTTTGTTTCCTTTGTATGCATTTTCCTTTGAATATGATGTGCATGTGATTTCAGAGGTTTACTGAAGTCTGAGAGAGAAGAGAATGAGTTTCAACTGTTTCTCTGTCTGAGCCAGGATATTCCTGCATAGAGTGCAGTTGAATTCATCCGCATAGAGTGCGTTGATGAGGCTAGACAGTTAAACTCTTATTCTCATCTGCCCAGAAGTTGATTTGGGACTGGCAGAGCCGTGCAGGAGAAGTGCAGGCTGAAATTGAGGTCTCAGTGGAAAATCTGAGCAGAAGGAAGCACAGACTGCTGTCACAGGAAGTGCACAGAGTCTGGAAAATTCAACACTTTGAGAGCTGTTGGAGGTCGAGCACAGGAAGCATGCACAAAGTCCCTGAGGGAGTCACAATTGACAAAGATCATGAGGGATAGTTCCTCTGTGGATACTGTGGAACAAACCCAGGTGAGGTTTGAACTGGGAGAAGCTGTAGAACAAAAGAAATCCTCAAGGAGGAGAATCAACGGGCAGGATTCGTAGGAGAAGCTCACGAAATCCCACTGACCGTCAGATCTGGGAAAAACTGCACGAGGTTTAATCCTTAGGCACAAGAGGAAGGGCCAAAGCCCATCGGGATTCGTCCTTCGACGTTTGTGGAGGTAGGAGTTTCACATTCATCGAAATCACGATTCGCGATTCCCCGAAGTCATTGGAGCCGTTGATCGTGACAGGGACAGGTGGCACGAGATCCCGGGAGGTCGAGATTCGGCATTCGGTGTTTTATTGTGCAAAGGAAATGTGACCGGTGAAATCGCAATCCCGCGATTCCCGAAAGAGTGGAGAGAGGAGGTGATGTGGCATGGAATTGACACATGTGCCATCGGAGTTCGGGGTTTATGGATTTGCAAAGACAGTGAACCACGACATCATATACGCCGATTTCCCGATAGAGAAATCCCCGACATGGATGAAAGCGTTGACTATTGACCATCGGGTTTCAGGGTTTGGAGTAGCACGAGAACGTGCACACAGGTTTCGCGATATTGCGAAACCTGATTTCCCGAGACAATTGCCGAGAGATCAATAGAGAGTCCTGTGGGTGAAAAAGAATCCCGATACGGGATTTGAAGAGTGATATAGCTCTTCGGGCCTGAGTTGAAGAAGGTCCTGGTGATCGTGACCATTCTTTGAGGAGCGGGGAAGATTGCGTCAAGCAACAAAAGAGATGGAGCTACCAGAGCCTAAGAGGGAACCAACATCAACACCCAGGATGAGCACAACATCCACATGTGAACAAATGGAGTGGGTTCTCCAAGACCCTCAGCAATGCATAGAACTGATGCAACTTTGCATAGCCAGAACAAAGGTTATAACTCTTTTTCCCTCAGAGCTATGGTTGAGGATCGCACCAGGGCCACCAATAGAGGAGGAGGTAGAAACCCGATCGAAGCATTCAATGACTAGTGGACTTCCACTGTAGACGTGAGGACCCATAGATGCAAATCCTTCATCTGCTGACCTCGTACAGTGGTCAGCAACGAACTTATTTGGACCGATCAGAGCATCAACTGATCAATTAGAGAAAAGAATCCAGGAGGTCAAGAGATCTGTCGAGGTTGCAAGCAAGGAATATTTTGTCGCGCAAACATGCAAGATGCAGGAAGCCAATGACAAAATCAAAGTTCAGTGAAAACTAGAAAGAGTGTAGGAAAGACTTGTTGAAGCGTGGCTGGAGATTCAGAAGGTTGCACCCGAACTACCTAAAGTCAGTGATGTAGGGGAACGAGAACACCAGATTGAGTTGTTACAAGGAGATTGGACACAACTCACCACTCAAGCTGAGTAGCTGAAAGAACAGTTACAATAGACCCAATTGGAAGCAGAGCAGCAGCCTTAGAAGTTGCAAGAGAAGATGCAGAAGGTAGTACTACAAGGTAACAATGCCCGAGAAGCACTGCACAAGCACACAGCAGAATGCACAAAAATATTCAGCAAATTTAGTGACTGGATGGGAATCATCGCTCGACGCAACCAAGTCTTGGAGGAGGTGCGCACAAAGATCTAGGTTCTAAACAAAGAAGTTGCAGCCACAATGGATCCTATGGAGCAACAACAGAAATTCGACCAAATTCAACAGGCGGACAATGAGCTGAATGCCCTCTTTGAGGCATAGTCTGTAGCAAAGAAAGAGTTGTGTGACTTTCAACCTGTAATTCAGACAACTTACATGAAAATGCATCAATTTGATGCCACAGTAGATTCCGAGTGGAATTTGTTGGTCGTGGCCAAGCCAAAGGACTAATATAGCAAAGAGGTGACCCAACAGTTTGTTGTAGAGGCATCACTCCTCGCCAGGAAAAGGCAGGATAAAGTGGGAAACTTCCAAGGAGTGAAACAATGAGCCTTAGAGTTGGTACTAGAGTTGGGCCCTTCGTTTGAAGAGGTAAAAGAAGAAGAAGAACAAACATAAGAGAAAAATGAAGAAGAAAAGAAGGACAAGGGAAAACAACAGATGCTCCTGGAAAATGTGAAAGAACCAAGCACTTGACTCGAGGGCGAGTCAAGGATTTTGGTTGGAGCCTGTTGGGCCATTCGTTTTGAGATAAGGAATTGCACAATTTTTTACTGAGCATGAGTTGTGCAAGCTTCAACAGAAGTTGGACAACAAAGCAAGAAAAATCAATAGAAGGCAGTTGTGGAAGTCAGCGCAATGCCAACTAAGCAACAAACGATTACAACAGAACAAGGAAGTGTGCAAGCCGAGAGAGAAGACACAACCCAACCTATATATAAGGATGAACACAATTGTAAAAGGGTTGGTTGGTTGGATGGTTGGTCGGTTGATTAGTCGTTGTTGTTCCTTTTACCCAGTTGGTCAGTTGATTGAGAGATGGTTCAGAGTTGATTGTTGTAAGTTGAGTCAAGTCGAGTCTCGAGTCTGTAATGAACTTAATCTATCAGTTTGAGAATTGGAGCTTTGTGACAAGAGTCTAGATTCAAGAGTCTATACAACACACTACCATGTAATTCTGAGTTTGTAATCAGAGAAATATTCTGGAGATAATATGAAGAAGGACCTAAATTTTCAAATATGATGTCTCTCTGTGTGCTTACTTATGCATTGTAGTATTTCTTTATGGCTTATAAGTTCTATTTGATGGTTCTATGTTTAAATGTTGGTTCACAATGTAAGTAGGTTCGAATCTTGCACATATATGTTCCATATCTGTTCATGTCTCTTGCGTAATATCATGAATGAGTCTTGAAGGCTCTATGTATCCTCTTAAGTATTTTCCCTACACTTCCCTATCTATCTATCTCAATAGTGCTTTGGGTGAGACTTCTTCTCTTCGGAGGAGATGAAAATTCTAGCGCTCTAGAATACACGGTACCTTTTGTTGGTAACCTGAGAAGGACCCTGGTCAAATCAAACTTGCGCCAACAACTGCTTTGACTTGGTTAACCCTAGATTTTGACCAAAAAATCAAACTTGACCTCTTGGCTTGTTGACAGTACCAGGAGATGCGCTAGGCTAGGGTGCACTAGTCTATTTGGAAATTAGGTCAATCCCTTCAGTTAAGGTGCCTTAATGAGAGGGTTAGGGTTTCTACAACTTCACCTGCTAGTAACCCTAGTGGCAGTGCTTTAGTAACTTCTCCTGCTAGAAACCCTAGCGATAGTTCTTCAATGAGCTTAGTATCCTTATGGCTATGTTCCCTTCCAGTGGTTATACTGAATGAAGGACGTGTGGGCCCATAAACTGTTATAATATGATGGATGTGCTCGTTTAACCATAGACAATATCACTATTGTCACCCGACCATAGGTCGAATCCACCCCCGAGCACCTTAACATTGACAAAGAATCATTCCAGAAGCAAACTCTAGGCTAGATAGCCAAACAAAGGGTGGTGCGTTTTTCTCCAAGGATAGCACACCAAGCAAGAGTTGATCAGAGAGTCCAAACCATAACCAAGAGATAGTCCAAGCCAAACTTAAATCTGCTAGCTACAACATCTGCAACGACATCTCTCCTCCAAACTTGCGCACAAACTAGCCAACTGTAGTGCGCACAAGTGTTTCTTCTGCAGTTCTGAGAATGAAGATTGGCCAGCTGCAATGTGCACAAGTGTTGCTTTTGCAGTTTTGAGAATGAAGACTGGCCTCATGTATTTATACTAAATCTAGCAAACTTCCTGGGCCGACTTCTCATTCTGAGTGCCTATTTACTTAGTATATAATATTTCCTTTAGCTGACTTCTTCTCTTGGAGGCTAATAACCTAATACAAGTTATCCTCTTGAGCTGACTTGTCTTCTAGGGTTATTAGCCAACTAATTAGGATTTCTTCTTGCTTCCCGAAATATTTTATTCTCATCAGGTTTACACGTGGAGGTAAATACCTCCTGCAACTACCATAATATCAACACTCCCTCCTAGCTAGGGAAGTATTGAAGGTAATGGTCTTGAGAAAAAACATACCATTCACCTGGTAGCATCAACATGGTCGTATAGACTATCTCATGACTAGATCATGAGCACCATCATCATTATCAGTGTCATCAACTGCATCATCTCTCGAAACCATACTCCATCTGAGTAATCAGACATGATGCTAGATAAGTCACTCACTCCACAGAGTGACACAAGAGCCCTTCTTCTAATCCGATCATATGTCCTAGAAGAATAAATGTCCTGAAACATTTTTCGTCTGGGAAATCTCTGTCCATTGATCAATCATTTCCAACACTACTGATAGTCTTCGGGGCAAATTAGAACAATGTCATTTAATAGAACACAACTGTGTCTATCCATAGTAGTACACAACTACAATCCAGTGGTACACTGCCACACCAAGTAGCACACAGATAGTTGATCAATGACGTATAGTCACAATCAATGGAACACATCCACCACAGTAGTATATATCTATTTTCTGGAGACATACAGTCTCCATAAAAATCATCTGATATCAACCTGCACATTAAACATTGTTATGATATAAACTGAATCACCTGGGCCATTCTTCCATTCACATCTGTGAGGTCTGGAAGAGCATCTGCCCTCATAAGGTATGCAATGACACTACACTGCAATGACATGGGTATGCAATGGCACTTGATTAATTATAAACGGAAACATATTACGTTGGTTTATTGCTGTTTAATATTAGATTAAAATGAATTAAAAACCAATAAGTATTTTAGTGAGTAATGAAATGGAAGCTAGAACTATGTGGCAATTTCTTCCTCTGTGCAAGAGTTACTTTGATTGGTTTAGCCATCAACCACATATTATGTACCACGACCTCACATCACTCGTTTAGTCTATTCTATTTATATGAAAGGAAATTCCATTTAATTAAAAATAGATGACAATTCATTGAACTCCACTTGCCACTGACCACATGAATCCATTTCGTTAAAAAGAGATTGTAAGGTCTTCAGCTAGGTGGGCGCAGAGACCCTCGCCCAAGTTCTCAAGGAGATGGAGCTTGGGGTTTCTTTGGCACCAAAGTTGGGCAACTGATCGCCTTGGGCAGGTAAATGCACCAAGGGGCTTGTCCAAGTATCAAGCGACCAAGAGATTGGGCTGCACCCTCAAAGGGAACTGGTTCATGGGTGAAGGGGCGCGACACCCTCAAAGGATGCAATGGTTCTTGGTGGTGTCCTTTGGAGTCCCTATAAGAGAACAAGTGTGCACAACCAAGGAAGATAGATTTTGAAGACAAGGAGAGAAAGAGGAGCTCCACAGTTTTGAGGTAGACTTAGACGAAGAGGGGCGAGCTCCCTCAAGGAGCCAAGTCACTCATGGGAGGACTTGTGCTACCTTGAGGTGACTCCATGAACAGAGTTGGGGTGACCTTCTTTTTGGCTGAGTTTGGGGGAAGTCTTGTCGCAAGTCTGAAGAGGCATGCTAGGAGACAAAACCGCAGGTCTGTGTTAACTTGGTGAAGTCTATGGTAACAAATGGACAACAAGCCTGCAGTTGAGGGCACATATGATGTGCACCATAGGAGGTTGCATAGATGGTTGCGGCAAAGAGTCTTGGTGATGAATCTATGTACGAGTGTCTTGGTGAGATCATGCAAGTCGTGTGACTCTACCAAAGTTGTAAACCGAGCCAGTGGTGCTCATATTGTAACTGTTTTGAAATAACAAAGACTTAGTCGGGTTTTAGGCATGGTTCATGTCGCCCATATTATTTCTATGTATGTCTTCGTTTGTTCTACATTTCTTCTCTTGGTTTCTCATGTTCATGGATGTGTACTTATAGAAGTGTTAAACTGTTGTCTAACTATACAAGAGTTGCACTATAGTAGGAGTGTGACTTGTCAATAGCCTAGACTGAAGTATGGGTATGCTCTAGTGTTGTAGCGTCATTTGACACCACATATGCTCATGATGACTCATTCACCTCAGTTACATCCCTTTCCTTGTTTTTAGGGCCAAAATCTCGCTGTTCCTCCCAAAAAATACTTTAAAAACTCTATCTTGCTTGATGTACATGAATTTTCTTAAAGCAACTCACGTATAAGTATAGCCGGGAAGCTCTTCTAACACGGGATTCAAACATGAGGTCATGTAAATGAGAGTCGATGAGGAAACCCCCCTGAAGCTTAACTGAGCGTAGTGGAGAGATTATATATCAGGGGTTTTGTCAATGCCCTTACTTTCGTGAGAGGCAATGATTTCAAGGCTTCGAGCTTAAATACCCTTCCCATACGTTCGATCTCGACTATTGACTATACCCCCCAGACACTAATTGTGAGTTGATGACCTTAGTTTCATTTCCTAGGGATCTCAGAGGTGACTGTGAGGGGCTTCCCGTGTTACTTGGGGCGGACTTCGTATCACACTTTTCAGTATTGTTGGAGGGTTCCTCGCGAAGCGTGGGTACTTGTACTGGATAAGGCTAGTTAGTGGAGGTCAGGGTAACTGCTTCTCACTCATTCGTTCATTGGTTCATGGGAATTAATCAATCTGTGCCTTCGTCCGGAAGGTCATTTCCTTACTTTGTTACTATTGTGATCTAAGGACCTAATCCACCTGAGTCGGTACATTGGAAAGGTTGTTTTTTACTATTGTTTCTTTTAGGGATTTTCTAGTGGTGTGTTCCATGATCATAAATTACTTAGGAAGGTGTGTTGGTAGTCACCCAAAGCTAACAACTCAAAGTGGTATATCAACCACCTCATCGATCGAGGAGAATTCAAGGTCTTCCACCTGAAAAAGAAGGACTAAATCCTTTCCTCCCTTGAGGCATCAACTCGATCAATCTAACACTTTTGTACCGATTGGTCTGGTCGAGATGATAGACATGAAACTTGTAGAAACTAATGCTTTTGCTCCAGATATTGTAACCATATCATATCTCGAAGTCAAAGACTTCACTCATCCTTTCAATCCTTCGTTAATTGGACATGACACTCCAGTTGTTGTGCAAATTCTGGCTCCTGAGTCAAACTTCACTGATAGTCGCCCTCTTCGGTGGGTTGTAATGGAGGGTACTCCATAAGTGTCTAGTTCAGGGGTCCATGGAACCCCCACGTCAAAAATCCTCAGCGGAGGAATCCTTCCTCTAGGTTTCTCTAATCAAACAACGAGTATAGTGCATACCACTATACCCATGTCAATCAACTACTCTACTCCATTGATTGTTGGTTTCACTCAATGTTTGGGTGAAACCATGTTGTTGCCTTTGATAACTAATGTTTTTTTGTTTGGTATGCCATCAATGATCAAGCATAAGATCTTGATTGGTTCTCAGTCAATGTCCCAAACTTCTAACATTGGTACAAAAAATTTGTTGATCCCTTACCAAGTTGTTCCTTAGGGTGAAAGTCATATTTCTTTGTCATTTCCCTCTATCGACAGTGGGTCATTTCCACTCTTCTGGCCCCAATCCCTTTGTGGGATGGGGTGGTACTATGGGTAGCAGATTTCAATCCACTAGTATGTCATCTACTTCAACCCCATTCATGTTATATGGTGGGTTCAAAAGTAATCCTTTCACCACGTCTGTAGTGTCAGAAGGGGGAAAACTCTTCCAAGGCCAGTGGAATCTCATGCAAGGGTCATTCTCTTTGCAAGGAATGTCATCAATGGAAAATCCCTTTCTCGGTTAGAACAACCCCATGCAAGGATTATTTCTTTCGCAGTGGGGTCCCCAAGGGGAAGCCCTATTTTTTTGTTCGGGAACTAGATGGGTGGAGGTTTTCCTCCATTTAAATAGAGCCAACAAGGTTTCATCCATAGCTTTGGCGCATCCACAAAATCTTCTTGGTAGCATGGTGCCAGTACCAAACCAAGTTATTCTTTTTCGAATGGTCCTCAACTCAAAACTTCCAACATCTCTAGATGGAATTTTGGGTCTCAGCTGAGGTTACCTTTTCTGGCAATGTTGAACTTGCTAGACATGTCAAAGCTTATGAACAATATCATTTTTCATAATCTGAACTGGTCGTTGGTACCCACCAAATTGTCATCTTATGTTCCTAAGTTTGAGGGCAATCCTAGTGAATATCCTGACAACCATGTAACAAATTTTCATCTGTGGTTTTCATCAAATTCGTTAAACGATGATTCAGTTTGGCTACATCTTTTCCAACGCACTCTTAGAGGAGTCACAGCTACGTAGTACATCATGCTTGATGGTGCAACATTTTTTACTTTCTACGATTTTTATTTTGTCTTTCTAAACCATTTTCAACTACCGATCCAGTACGATGTCAGAACCGACCTTCTTTCTACCTTGAAACAAGACAAAGCCACTCATATATCAGATCATATCCTGGAGTGGTAGAGATGGAAGAGGCTGATTTAAGCCAAGGTTCCTCCCAATTTCTTATTGGAATGGTTCCTTAAGTCCTTTTTTCCATACATCTCTAAATAAGTTTCCACATCAGGAGTCTTTACTTAGGAAGAAGTGATCTTCAGAGCCTAGCAACTAGATTTGATCTATTCACAATCTAGGCTCATGTACAAAATCATAACGGATTCACCACAACCTGGTTTTGATCCCACAAAAATGAAATATGGACCTCATGCTGATGGAATCGTAGGTTCCATTCAAAGATCACCCACATACTTGGTCTCTAATCAGATGATATAGTTTTCTATCTAAGCTTCTACATCTAATCCAAATTCGGCTTCAACCACTCCCTCCCAAACGTCATATGTACATAGTGTGTAATTGGCAACCCCAAAATGTAACCAACAATCGGGAAGGAAGAGAAAGAGTAAGGAAAAAAAGGGTGGGGGGAATAATAACAAAAATGTTACTAAACCATAATCTAGTTTTGGTGGGGGCAAAAAGAAAAAGAAGAAGCTGAATTTTCCTTGTAAGATTTGCAAAGAAGATCACATCACTCATGAGTTCCCCAAGGTGGAAGAATCCCATAGGCTATTATCTCAACAACAACATGTCATATTAACGAATTTGTTCCCTCAAGGACAAAACATAGCTTCTGGATCTAATGTTGGGAGCCAACAAGGGGGTAACTAGGGTGCTCCCYTACTTGATGGAACACTGTCAAATATTTATATGATGAGTTTGGATGCTTATCTACAGAATCGAGCGCATAATTACAACAAACCTGAGTTTGGGTTGAAGAGTAAATAAACCCCCAAGCCGCAAGGGCCTCTTCATATTGAAAATATTTCTGCAAGTGATGTCATGCCTTTCATGCCCAAGGATCTATACAAAAGAGCCTCGCATAATCTGAATTCCAGGGCCACTCAAAATTATTCCATTGTGGAATATTTGGCCCAGTCATCATGTGCGATGTCTACTCTCGAGGTACTGCAAAGTTTCTTGGCTCAATAGAGTGAATTACTTTCTTCTATCGGGGCTACAGATGCCTCTAGMTCACAACTCATCACGTTTAACCATTCTAATTTCAAACCTTTCCTCCCTTATCATGTCACTTTTCAAATTGAATTGGTTTACTCCATGAAGAATATTTTTAGGACAATGATCAATTTGGGGGAATCAATGTATGTGATGTCGCTTTCTTGATGGAAACTTATTGACTCTCTAGAGCTTGCTCCATTCCCTACTATGTTGACTGCATTCAATGGTTGTTCCTTTCAGGCCCATGGGATACTTTCCATCTTCCCCATACAGTTGGGTGGAAAAACCGTATACGTTGAAGTGAAAGTAGGCGATGCATCGCTTGATTACAACCTCTTGCTAGGACACAGTTGGACTTACGCTATGACCATTTTCATATCTTCGGCCTTCCAATTTATTTTTTTTCCTCATGAAGGAAAAATCATGACTATGGACCAGTTGTCTTTCAGTCATTCGGATCCAAGTGCGCGACCAAGATCTACTATCTCATTAATATATGTTCCCAAGCGGTGATTGAAAGTATTGGCATCGAAATGTATTCTTCATTGATTGGAACCTTTAATATCCCAACGCCAATCTCGTACATTTTGTTTCACTTCGAATAGCTTGAGTTCATCAATTCCTATATCCCAAGTGCACCATTTTTAGATAATGTACTTTAAGGATCCTTGGATTATACCATCCCCATATGACTAGGTAGAAGGGATCATGCATGTAGGAATGGTGAAACCTTTGTCTGCAGCCAAAATCGTTCATCAAGACATTTAAACGGTCACTGCAGACCCATATCCAACTCCTCTTTAGATGGAGGAAGTTGACGATCTTCCGAAGCCTGTTTGGGCAGTTAACTCTTCTCATTCTTCGGATTGTCTCAAGACGGTAATGCCCTCAGATGAGGCTATTCTAGAGGCAATGATAGGTCTAGAGAGGCATTGGGATGATTTTCATCATCGATCTTATTTCCTTCCGAACATAGATCGCATCGAAAGAGGAGAGTTCCATGTACACATGAACGACTATGTTGACAAGACTATGAACCCTTTAGTAAAACATGGTGTTTATGCTGAAGGGAACATGGAGAATATTTTGGAAATGATCCCTATCAACATTTCAAATGATCCCAACATCATAGAAAATGTGTTCATCGGTGCAGAACGTTGATGCCTCCTACGTTGCAAGCTTTTGTCAATGATCAGTGTTAATTCTATGTTGCCCGAGTTATCCATCTGTCTCATGCTCTTGTTCAAAGAAAGTATAATCATGTGTCATCTATTCCTCATAACTCTTGACTTTTCATGTCAGTCATCCCCTTACAAGTGAATCTCAGAGTCACATGAATTTGTTGTCCCACTTTGCACCCTAGGCCTACTTTCAGCATTGGTAGGTAACCTTGAACCCAACAGATGACATTTCCTCATCAGTCGTTGACTGGGGGGTTTCCCTTGTGTTCGACAATAAGAAATATATTCACACATTGGGATTCATGCAGTATCTTGGACTCCATTAGAACTATTGGTGGTTTCCTCGCCTTTGTCGATAGTTTTCATCATTGGATAATGTTGGATGTATGGGATGACTTAGGTTCTACCTTAGTTTCTCCAAAAAAACCCTAGAAACCATCGACCCCTCTGGTAAACTAGAAGGCAACATTGCGCACAGAGTGCACAACGCAGTCTCACCTGAGATGGCTTATGGGTGATTGTAGGACGCAACTATCTACAATCATGGAAGGGATTGTGCTCATGGAGATGTCAGACCTTTACTTCTTCTATACTTTTACTTTAACATGCATCATACCACATACTTGATTATACCATTCATCTAGTTATTTCATTCTACATTATCAGTAGTACATGCTATGGTATACTATTCTGACCATTCGTCATTCATTCATGATTGCTTAAAAAAAAAAAAAAAAAAAAAACATCATTTAGACACATTGCAACACATGATTTTACCGTGGTTCACCCCCCCTAGGCTACGCCCACAAAGATATTTTGCTTTATTATTCTTCATCAAAATCTAGTGTTGCATGCATTACATCAAAGGTTTTTCATACTTCATGAGGTTGACCAGTGTCGCACCAAGCTCCACAACTTGCGACCTAACCCTCAATTACATCTCAAAACTGACTCCATATGAGCTCCACAACTCTCCACAAAACTAGTACTGTGACTCAGACTCAAAAAGGTTCTCAACAGATACGATTCTTCTACACCAAGTCACCATCAAAACATGACAATCATACCCCCTATCTACCTCATACATCCTCTATTTATACTACAAAATTTGGTAAAAACCATTACATCATGACTCAAAAACCCTAATTCTAAGTGGACTCAACTTGTCCACTTTCTAACTGCCTTCCACACGGTTGGTCTTCGATCCAACCATTCCTTGCTTCAACTTTGCATTGATCTTCCTTAATTCCTGGCATGTTGTTTCCTTTGCCTTATGTCGCACTGTTTTCCCTTTTTTTTGGCCTGCGTTGCTGCCTTTGGTCCATTCCTTAGTTCTTTTCCTCGTTTACTACGCTAAACCCCAAAATTGCATGCTCGAACAACTGTTATTCAAAGGGTCTCTTTCATGTACTACTTATATCTAGTGCATGTGAGAGATGCACATGGTCATTGGTTCATTAAAATTCTATTTGTCTGAGATCCTCCTAATCATCAAGCTATTTCTTTGTACCTCGCACTCGATTATGAGAGATTCCTTAATGCTCTCCTTTCAGTGGGCCTAATTCCATCGAATTCAACTCATCTATTATGGAATCGAGATCTAGAGTCCTATGAGTACCTATAGGCTTGCGATCATCAATGGGAAGTTCTCCTGCCATTGACAGTTGGAAATACATCAATTTCTCCTGGTCGATGGATTCTTCAAGTGTTCAACCTCGACACCCTTATTCACACTTGTTGAATGTACTTAGTGCCTTGACACCTACTTTCATTATTGGTGGGTTATCTCACATTTGTTAGCAGTATACCTTAATGACCGGTAATCAAATGAAGTCTCATTATGTTTGACTTAAACTCATTTATTCACATAATGTGCACTTTCATGTTCGATGGATAGTGTAGAAGACCTCCAGTTTACAGTAGCAACACCCCATATTTGATGTTTCCTTTCATTAGACCAATACCTATATGACTTAAGTGATCATGGAAGATCAAATTGTACTCCATTGTATACATAAATCTTCGGTTGATTTTGAAACTGGACTCCATTGTGTATTGTTCGGTTTATTTTGAGACTGGACTTCACTGTGTCCACTTTGTATTGCCTATTCATGGCCATGAACAACTAATTGATATTTATCCACATGGATCCACAGTGTAATTCATATTGGAATCCATGTGTACAGAGTCAAAATAAATTGTAATATTCTCATGAGTAACCAGTACTTCCAGTTGAGTCTTCATTACTCCACTTTTGGGAATTATAATGTATTTCATCCATCATGGATACTCATATGATCTCAAACATTAGGGGGCATCTGTTATAGAAAATTTTTCCTCACTTCATGCATCTTGCTTTGATGGTCTTCCATTTCCATCTGCATACTTAATTTCCCCTTTTTGCTCACTCCAAAGCCAAAAATACATATTTTTGTTCATGTACGTGAGCTATAGTTAGACAACTTGCATATACGTGGGTTGCTCCATTACAACCCGCATACAATGGGTTTTGTGCTAAAAAATTAAAAAATATGTTGGGTTTCCATGCCATGTCACGAGATCTATGATCCTTGATCTTCCATATACTGGAAACACTCTGACTCGACCCTTCAATTCCATTTGGAGGCTATAAATTGAGCCATATACAAGCCTTGAGACATTCTTCACATTGAGAGCAAATACACTTGGATAAATTTCACCTCATATTGAGTCTGTATCCCTTTGTCCTTGAAAGTCTGAACTCATTGTGTTCAGCCCCCAAGTTCTTCCTACCTTGAAATAGAGACCTTCATGGACTCCTACTTCTTGTGAGCTTGCCTTTATGGAGGATTGAAGTGGTGAAGGCCCAACTGGAGGGACTTAGTTTCTCAATTTTGATATGTGGTGTTACATAAGTTTGTCACCTATGTATTTTTGTTGATTTCAGTAATAGAAATACTCTTTTCTCATCCAATTTATAAATTGCAAATATTTGTATTCCTTTCCATGGGCGTATTTGTTATGTATGTTAATGGACTATGCTAATTTATATGCTAACATTCTATATAATTTCCACATGCTTGCGTATCTTGGTTGTTGAGGACAAGTTGCAGGTGTAAAACTTTGGGTCACATGCTCAATAGTGGTCTTCTTCGGATGTCCATATGAGGTAGGTTTTCAGCCTTCTCTTGTTATCGTTTGTTGAAATAATGTAACTGAAAAGTGTATTCTTATTATTATTTGATATATTATTCATTGGATCAATCCCCATTGCGGATTGATCATGTCGGTTATTATAAAGGACTAAATCCCCTTTTGTGGATTGGTCAAAAGATAATTATAATAGGCAGAATAAGAAGTCAGCCCCAGTAGATATTAAAGAGTCCCCAAAATATATTAAAGGTGGTTATAACCACCCAGATTGAGAAGTCGGCCCTGCCAGTGAAGAGACACTTCACACGTGCCAGACTTGTATAAATAAGGAGGCTAGTGCCTCACCTAGATACACACTCACTTGCTTAGTTTGAGAGACAAGTTTCAGAGCTGCAGTTGGAGAAGAGAGAGACAGAATGGCACATCTTTGGGAGAGGACTTTTTGTATCAGTTTGAGTTATCTCTTTGCATTGTATTGGCTATCTATAATAAGGAAGTTTTTCTAGGTTTTCTTCCCCTAGAGGGTTTCCCAGGATAAATGTTGTGTCTCTTGTGATTGTGTACTTCTCAATGATCTTGTCTTATGTTAATGTTATTTATTGAAATTCAAAGAACTATAATAATGGATTAAACATTAACATGGTATCAGAGCCAAGATGAAGAGAGCATCTTTCACAAGAAAAAAACGTCACTGTTGTCATACATGAAAATTAGGGATTTTTGATGGTGAAGCTTTTCAGCCCTAAAACCATATAGAAAAGTGTGTCCTCCCCCAAAGATCATTTTGGCACCTTTAGCGCACCTTTTTCAGTGGGTGGATCTCTCGGAAAGTGAAACCCTAGTTTCACAAAATACCAGAAGTACCAAAAAACCAGTGTACCAGAAGTACCAGAGTACCAGAGGTACTAGAAAACCAGAAGCACCAGTCCAGAAATCCACAGGTCAAGTTTGAGGGGGTAAAAGTTGGATTTTTAGAAATCTGACTGCACCAGCTTACTCGCCTCAGCTCAGCGCATCTATCCCCTGGATCAAAATTTCAAAATTCGAAGTTTGAAAAATTAGGGTTTCCTCATAAAACCCTAAGTTGTATTTGCAGTTGCAGACTTAGAACCTGTTGCAATAGTAGTGTCGGTTTCAGTTGCAGTCGTAGTACCAGTTGCAGTCACCCTTGAATTTCTTAAGAGTTGGTAATGATTATCGTTGCTGCTAGATGAAGCCACTACCTACAAATGTTATCAGAGGTATGTACTCACATATGTTTAAATGGTTAAAATATAAAGAGTATTTGCAGGAGAAGGGATCTATTGCCATAGATCCAGAAGGATCTCAAGATCCAACACATTCAGAGGAATGATGCAATCCAGGTGTGATTTTTCTGATATGCATCTATTTATTATGACAATATTTTGATCAATGTTGCATGTTGTATCTATGACCATCATTCTAACCTTTGACCAAAATCCGAGTCAAGGTATTAGATGGATTAAAAGTTGAGATCATAGAGCTTATCCTCTAACCCAACCTTCTATCAAGATAGTGTATTGTCTCAATACATAAGACAAGTTGAAGAAAGCACTCGTCACTTGAGTGAAGGAGACTTGGAAGAAAAGAAAGCACTCATTCTTGAGGACAAGGCTCCAAGTTTGATTAATCAAGTTGATAATATTCAAAGGTACACATGACAAGTTGATGACTATAGTTGAGATATCAGTCTTTTTAAAGTATTATACTTGATAGCATGTGAACATATATAGGTAAATGCTTAATGTAATCATTCACCTGATACAACTAACACCAACTCTAGAAGAAACCTCGTGTGTTAGTTCCAGGTTGCCATGGAGGAATGTTCGATCACAACACTATGAGAGTGTTGACCTCATTTCATATTGTATCTCTTACCTCTAATCTTTGCTTCAGTAATATCTCTAAAGGAGCTATTGTGATGATTGTTCGTGCTATTTCTTTATATTATCAAAAGGATATTACTCTTGCTTGTTGTTTTGTTGACCTTGATCTAGGTCACAGATAATAACCCTGAGGAAGCTATAGTGAAGGTTGCAGAAGGAAACATACTAAAGGAGAAACCATAAATGAAGCAATCATCATTGGAAAAGAAGAAAATGACTTGTATAAGCTAAAGGGTCACTCAGAAGCTGCCATGACCCACGCTATTGAGAATCCATGTGAACCTTGGCATAGAATATTAGCTCACATCAACTACAAGGTGCTACCATACATATGCAAAGCAGTCACAGGTTTACCAGAACTCAAGGTTGACCATGAAGGTGTATGCAATGGATGTGCACAAGGGAAGAACATCAAGAACCCTTTTCCGAAGAGAGACAACAAAGAAAAAGGATTCCTAGAGCTCATTCATTCAGATGTATGTGGCCCAATGCCATCATCCTCCATCAGTGGGTATATATACTATGTATACTATATTGATGATTATTCTCATAAGACCTGGGTGTATTTTTTTAAAATCAAAAGATGAAATGTTCAACAAATTCAAGGAATTCAAAGCCTTGAAAGAGAATCTTTCTGAAAGAAATATTAAGATACTCAGGTCAGATAATGGAGGAGAATACACCTCAAAAGAGTTTGTGAACTTCTGTAGAGATGTTGGGATCAAGAGGGAACTCACTACTCCCTATAATCCTCAACAGAACAGTGTAACTAAAAGGAAGAACAGAACAATAATGGAAGCTGTGAAGACTATGATCCATGATCAAGATCTTCCTATGTGCTTATGGGCAGAAGAAACAATGATGGCTATTTATGTGTAAAAACGATTATCCCATAGTGCACTTGGGTTCAATACCCCTGAAGAGATGTTCACCGGAAAGAAGCCAGAGGTAAGCCATCTCAAAATATTTGGCTGCCCAGTTTTTATTCATATACCGAAAGAGAAGAGAAACAAGCTGGAACCCTCAGGAAAGAAGGGAATATTTATGGGATACTATGAGGTCTCCAAGGCCTTCAGAATTTATATACCAGGTCACCACCCCATTGATATTAGCAGGGATGTGACCTTTGATGAAGATGCAGTGCTCAAGAAATCAAGAAGATCCCAGCTTGAAGAAGTATATAAAGAGGAATGTGTAATCCCCAGAATTGCAGTGAGGGGGGTTCCCAGAGCCACAAAACCAGTAAGGGAAGTCGTAACTTCCCCTGATGAGGAAATTCTAGAAGAACATGATGTAATAGAAGTCCAAGAACCTCCTCATATGACGATCCTCCATAAAAGAAAGCCAGCTTGGGCTAGAGAGATTATTCAATATGGGGAGACGTATGGTGTTCCCGAAGGAACCATGAGACAGGTGAATAATACCAAAACCATTCTCCAGTTATACAACTTTGATGTGTGATATCCTAGAAGAGGAGCCTACCTGCTTTGAAGAAGCCATTCAGAGGAAAGAATGGGCAGGTGCCATGACAGAGGAGTACCAATCCATAATAAAGAATGATGTATGGGAGATAGTTCCCAGACCAAAGAGTAAAGACATGGTATCCTCCAAATGGCTCTTCAAAATAAAACATGTTGCTGATGGAAGTATTGAAAAATATAAAGCAAGATTCGTCACTCGGGGATTTTCTCAAAAAGAAGGCATTGACTATGAAGAGGCATTCGCTCTTGTAGCCAGATACACTTCGATCAGAACCATCATAGCCCTTACAGCTAAGATGAAGTGGAAGTTACACCAGATGGACGTAAAGACTGCCTTTCTAAATGGTGTCATCAAAGAGGAAGTGTATATAGAGCAACCTCAAGTATTTGAAGTTGAAGACAGGAAGTCTCATGTCTGCAAATTGAAGAAAGCCTTATACGGATTGAGGCAAGCTCCCAGAGCTTGGTATGGCTATATAGACAGTTTCTTGATGAGCTTAGGCTTTACCAAGAGTAGAGCAGATTCTAACCTCTACTTCAAGGTTATGAACGATGAGCTAGTGATATTACTACTATATGTGGATGACTTATTCTTAACTGGAGAAGAAAATCTCATCACTGAATGTAAGAAGAGACTTGCCTCATAATTTGAAATGAAAGACCTTGGCCTAATGCATTATTTCTTATGTCTTGAGGTATGGAAGAGTCCAGAGAGGATCTTCCTTAACCAAGGGAAGTATGCAGTCGAAATCCTGAAGAGATTCGACATGTTGGAATGCAAGTCCATGAATACACCCATGGAAGCGAAGTTGAAGCTACTGGTCGGAACTTCGTCAGAATTGATTGATGCCACGCTATACAAACATATTATTTGATCATTGATGTACCTGATGAACACCAGATCATACATTTGTTTTTCTGTGAACACCTTGAGTCAGTTTCTGGTAGAAACCAGACATGTTCAGAATAAACTGTGACGTAAAGCCAGTCTAGTATCCTGCTTCTGACCTGATGGTTGTGACGTAAAGCAGGACGTGTACCTTGCTTTCAACCTGATGGTTGTGACATAAAGAAAGATGACGTGATGAGACTAGCACTGTGCTTCCGACTGAATAAGTTGTGGCGTAAAGCCAATCTAGTATCTTGCTTCTGACCTAATGGTTGTGACGTAAAGCAAGACATATACCTTTCTTCTGATCTGATGGTTGTGAAGTAAAGCAAGATGATGAGATGAGGCTATCTTTGTGCTTCCGGCTATATAGTTGTGACGTAAAGCCAGTCTAGCATCCTGCTTCTGATCTGATGGTTGTGATGTAAAGCAGGATGAGTATCTTGCTTCCAGCTTTATCGTTGTGACGTAAAGAAAGACTATGAGATGAGACTAGAACTGTGCTTCTGGCTTGATAGCTGTGACATAAAGCCAGTCTAGTATTATGATGAGCCAACCTCGTGCTTTGATGATGATGTATAGTTTTTGTACTAATCCATATTGATGTAGATGATGATTGCATTCCTTTGAGAATGATGATGTTGCCGATGAAGAAAACTTTTGATGATTTATAGATATGCCAGTCAGTGTTCCAAGATGATATTGATGATGCTATCCTTCTGATTCTGCTGATGATGCAGACCTATCTCTCGCCTGATGTTGTTGAAGAATACCCTTCTTGTTAAGGGGGAGTGTTGAAATAATGTAACTGCAAAGTGTATTCTTATTATTATTTGATATATTATTCATTGGATAAATCCCCATTGCGGATTGATCATGTCGGTTATTATAAAGGACCAAATCCCCTTTTGCAGATTGGTCAAAAGATAATTATAATAGGAAGAATAAGAAGTCGGCCCCAACAGATATTAAAGAGGCCCCATAATATATTAAAGGTTGTTATAACCACCCAGATTGAGAAGTCAGCCCTGCCAGTGAAGAGACACTTCACACGTGCTAGACTTGTATAAATAAGGGTGTCGTTATGTCTATTGTGGTTTTCATTTATATATAATACTTGATATTAGAGTTTATTTAAGGGTGTCGTTCTGTCTATTGTGGTTTTCCCTAGCCATAGAGAGAATTTCCTCATAACACATATTGGACAAGTTTCTTACAAAATAGTTATGTCAACTCACTTTAATATTCACCCATATTTCATGTGTCATTATTGAAGAAAGTGGTAGGAACAAACTGTGGAGTTCAAACCATCCTCCTAGAATTAGATGATGAGGGCTCCATTTAGTTGCAAGATTAGGTGGTTTTAGACAAAAGAAAACATTTTTCGTGCCATCAAATTATCCAAAAAGTCTCGATCGAGTGGAAGGATACACAATGCAACAATGCAACTTGGGAACCATTTGTAATCCTACAATGAATTCCACATATCTAACCTTGAAGGCAATGCTACCTTAGAAATGAGAGGGCATATTAGGGTCCCACTCTAACGCTCCTAGTTAAGGGAATATATTGTTACTTAATGTATAATGACAATCTTTATTAAATAAGGACCAAGTAATTAAAGTGTGTGATCAATAATGTAAGGGCCTCATTAAATAAGGTCATCTAGGTATTTGATGTAGTCTAAATAATAAAGGCCCACTAGGTGGTTAGGTTTTGAAATATATAGAAACTATTTATAGAGGTAGAAGAAATGTAAATCAAATGTTAAGTGATTAATATTTTTTTGAAGCTCTACTCAATTAAAGGTCCCCCCTTCCAAGAGGAAGTGAACATTGCATCCTATTCATAATATCAATACAAGTTTCTCTATTGCTACAACTTCAATACTTTGGTTTGTTTTATTTACTTTACCAAATTGCATTTCCTATTTATTTACTTTGGTATGTACACAACAACTCCAAAGATACCAATGTTTCCACACTTCACATCTCCTCTAATTTGTTGCACCAACAAATGAATAATGTTTGAAGTGTTGTTGGCAATGCTCCAACCTCCACCAGATGACGAAAATATTTGATTTAGAGACGTTGAAGGTTGGGAAAAAAAAATTAGAAGATGATTCCTTAGAAGCGTCTAGTTTACTCAACACTCCTCACCCTCTCGAATCGGTTGTTGTTTCAACCTCCCCTCCAACATTTTTGAATGTTACTTCTCTTACCAGGCATTCTTTCGTCTCTAACCTTTTCAATTGAGTCAACATTCTAATGGAATCGAGGAAACACTTCAAGGGGAAACAAAAGATATTCAATTCCTCCAAGCTACTTTGATCACAGAACAAAGGTGGCAACAACATTTTGATGCATTTTCCGTACTCCGATTTTATGTACAGATGTTTTTATTCATGTTATATCGGTCGCTTTCCAAATACGAATCACCATTTTAGACAAGAATCTTCGTACATAAAATGTATCCCATGGACTATGGGAGTGAGACTGACCATTCCAACATGGCAGCTAATATCTAGCCTACTACGCATCATTGAATGTTGCGGTAGGTGGAATATAGGTCGTCGGATCTTAATTGTTTTTAGATCCGACGACCTATATTCCACATGCCTCAACATTCAATGCTGCATAGCAGGATAGATATAGTTTCCATACTAATTTTAATGAAAAACTTGAAGGTGGATAGACAAATTCAATTAATGAAATATATTATTTGTTTCTGTTTTTATACAATGGAAGGTTATGATGTCAACATCCATGTAATTGCTAAAACATGTGTTAGTCATTAATGAGAGCAATTAACAAATTTTACATGTTTGCAACAAAAAAATTTAATGTGTTTTTCACTTTCATTATTTCTAATCCTAAGTTGTTGTAACCTGACCATTTATATGTAGCGTCGTTTCCATTTTTTCCCTTTAATTAATTGTATATTCCATTAGCATATGTGTTTTTCTACCAGATCGGCCATGATCTGAAAATGATAAAGGCTTGTATTCTTGAAATTATTTGCAAGTTTTATTTTAGTGTTCTTATGCAAAAGGATCAATTTTGCAAACACAATTTTTATAGAAATTACACATTCAAGATGCAGATAATAAGCAGCAAATGATAGTGAACAGTAAACACATAACACAACAAATGATAAAGGAGTTCACCCCTCTCTTGGGCTACATCTCCTAGTCCAGCTTCCAATGGATATTTTATATTATTTTCTCAAAGTGCTAAAATATGTGCTTTACAATGCTCAAAATTCCAAATAGATGGTGTTCGTGCTCTTTTCGTCGATGTGTGAGCAAAAAGTGAGCACTTACATGCCTAGTTGGGCTCTTCTAGTCATGACAGCTGTGATAAAAAAGGTTAGAAAG
>ML786136.1:585634-602929 GCA_009831015.1 Picea engelmannii
GCTAACTCCTCTAGAAGATTTTATAACCAAGAAACCAATAAAATATCTCTTTTAATAAGTGCACCCTTTGTACTTGTGCCTTGTGGACCACTTTGACTGGAATAAAACAAATAGAATTGTGTTTTGTGTCCATACCTAAACCTCCATCATGCATGAATTCTCCTTAGAAGAGAGAGAATGAGTGTGCCCTTGAAAATTGTGCATCTTTGACAAGTCAAACCATGAAGAAGGCAAGAAGTAAATGTGCCCTTGTAATTTGTGCAATGGGTCAAAGTTACAAGTCACTTCACATGTGTGTAAATGTGTGAACAAGGGTAAGTAGTTTCTCTTAGTGGGGCGCACCACTTAGTTGCATAGGGAATCATGTGATGAGGTGGAAATAATGATGTGAAAGACTAAAACACTAGGGCATATGGATAACAACTATTAGTCAAACATGAAGACCAAATAATTCCTCAAAACTAGTGATATGGTAAAGTTAGCATGTGTGAACAAGGATATTTTTTAGGCTAGGGTGAATTGATTTTTTTATGTGTTGCCTCAACATGTGCACTAAAGGGGGGAGCACTAACTTAAGTTGTGTATCTCATGGACATAAGGTTACATTCCCTAGTGAATAATTATACACAAACTACACATGATACACAAACTACACAAACTACCTAGGCAAAGTAATGAAATGATACACAAACTACATAAGCAAAGTAATGAAATGTGGTGAAATGTAAGGGTGAAGTAGATTTCACCTAGGAAAAAAGTAATAATAAGTTGTGATAAACAAATTACCTAGGTTAATTTCTTGGGCCTGCAAAATTCACATACAACCTTTATTTGGGGCATTTCATGGATTGTTACAAAGCTTATTCCAAGCTCCATGTGTTTGGTTGTCCTACTAATCATATGTCAATTGCAAAAATCACTTGGAAAGTAACTAAAAAATGTGTCAAAAGTTTAGGACATGTAAAAATGTGTTAGAATTGTCAAGGTGTAGGACCATTTTTGAATCTGTGGTAGATGTAGGTTGCCACCTGTATCCACTTGGATCAATGATCCTCCTTTAAGAAGCAATGGTCTCCATTGTATTAAGTTCCTCTATTAGACGGGGAAACTTTTGTTGAATCTGAGCCCTGGTGAACCACTTTCCCTAGTGAATAAGATGCCCTACCTTAACAACTTGATATAATTATATTCTCAATTGGTAGGTGCCCTTCGTCTTGGTATCTATGATCTAGGGCCTTGATGGTTGATGAACACATCATAATTGTAGCAATTTTCATCATCTATCATGGGGGTGGATGCAGAAGCCGAGATGGAGGAAGATGCCATAATATGCATATTAATAAATAAGTAATGCAAGAAATTAGGAATGAACACTCAATTACTTCAATATTTTTGTCTGGTTGTAGATCTCACAAGTTGATCCGGATTATTTTCGACACGAAATGAGAATGGAGATATAATAAAGAAATGCAAAGAGATATCGCAGATATTCAATAATATAACATAAATGTATAAGAGATGCAACCATAAACACATATATACAGTAATACATGATTTCTATTAATCAAACAAATGTACAGAGACTGTAAAAATACAGAGTGAAAGACTCGCTAGAATGGTACCAACTTATCTCTGAGAAGAGATGTGACGGCTTCGCTCATTCGCAAGAAGATGGTTACAATGAGGCTCTGAAGGCATTTTTACAATAAACAAGAATTCCCAAAACCCTAGACATCCAAAAACCTAACCCTAGGAGATGAAGCGCCAAAATTCACGTGGGCCCCGTTTGGGTAAGTTAGTACATCAACTTCCCCTGGTCGTAACTTTTGCATACGATCTCCGTTTTAGGCGTGTGATATCCCGTTGGAAAGGTATTGTCAAGGAGATTCATTTTTGGGTCTCAATCATGCCTTTGACTATCATTGAGGATATCGATCCTGAAAAACCTTCATTTAGGCCCTCAAAATGGCCCTAGAAGTTAAAAACTGCTAAAAATAGTAATTTGCAAAAATTGCTAAAAAACTGTTTTGAGCCAATCGGACAAGGTGGGTGGCCACCGATATCCACCTGGATCACAAGTGCAAAGTGGTTACTAGTTACTTCCAAGTTACCACCAAGGCTTTGGCACATTATGTGTCTCCGTTTCTCAATATTTGTCGATCGAGCTAAACAAAACTACAATGCAATGATATCAGATTCATTCACATTTGATTATTTATAGACTGAAACATACTACCTAATTTATTATTGTTTAATTATTAGATTAAATTGAATTAAAAACCAATAATAATTTTAGTGAGTAAGGAAATGGAAGCTAAAAGTGTGTGGTAGTTTCTTTCTCAGTGCATGCATTCCATTGATTGGTTATGTACCATGACCCCACATCACTTGTTTATTCTATTCATTTGAAAGACGATTCCATTTCGTTAAAAATATATGATTCATTTTCTTTTGGTTTTAGTAATTCATTGAGCACCACTTGCCACCAACCACATATTATCATGTTACATGCCACCCAAATCATGTGTTACAACTCCTTTCTATGAAAAACGATTATTTTCCTTTAAAAAATGAATTTCTTTATTTTAAATTTTGGAAATTCATTCCATTTTACATTAAATGAAATTTGAATCACATAAAAGTAGTGAGTATCATAAATAAATATTAAAATTACTTTAAAGTTGTTCCATAACCTAACTTTCAAAATGATGAACTTAAAATCACAATAAATATTTGGAAGAAAGATTAAAAATTAAATCATATTTTAAGATTTAAAATAAGTGAGTGAAATAAGTGGAAACGACTATACAATTACTCATTAGTGAGTCTTGCCACCGACCAACATGCCCCACATGTTTATCCTTTTTCATATTCCATTCCTATTAAAACATGATTTGTTTTCCTATCTCACTAAAGAACGACTCCATTTCCTTTCAAAATAATTCATTTTCTAAAGAGCGACTCCATCTCCTTTCAAAATAATTCATTTTCTTTTGAATTCGACAAGACTTTATTTAAAAGAAAAAAAACTAGGTTTTTTCGTGTGGCTTTGACAAGAATTACTTTCATTAATAATTATGAAAAATAATGTAATATAAACCACATTTTTTTTTTTTTAAATATGATTTTTTTTTCTATTCAGTTTGCAAAGCATTAAGTAAGATAAACCACATATTTTCATTCAAAGATTAATTTATTTTTCTTTTTTATTTTTCGTTTTTAAAGGGTGTATTGATATCAAGATCATGATATGTTATTGTGGGCTACATATCTCAATTAATATGGGATTAATGTTTTGTATAGAGAGGTGTTTATGTAGTAAAAACAATTCCAAGAAGCACTAAATTTAGGTGTGGCAACAATTCCTTGTGATTTCCTCCATTGGCATAAAGATCATGGTATATTGTTGTGGGCCAAATTTCCCAACCAATTCTAAGATGCACACATTTTAGGCATATTTGAATTAGTGATGATCATTTTATAGGAAGGCGTGTGAAAAGAGTATTGTAGAGTATGAGATTTTTATTTTATTTTTTGCACAGGAAGAGGGTGGAAGGATAAACAACAAGGAGTGAGATTTTTTGCACAATATGAGGACGGAAGGATAAACAACAAGGAGTGAGATTTTTTGCACAATATGAGGACGGAAGGATAAACAACAAGGATGTTCACACTGCAACCAATCAACCATAATGTTAGTAGGAGGCTTCACTCCCTTGTGATTGCCCCATTGGCATAAGGATCATGGTATATTTGAGCTTATATGTTGTTGTAAGCCACATCTCTCAACCAATGTGGGATTAATTTCTTGTATAGATTTATTTATGTAGTAAAAACCATTCCAAGATGCAAATATTTTAGGCATACCCAACTTGGTAATGGGAATTTTTTAGGAAGGCATGTGAAGGGGGTATTTTGGAGTAATATAAGTGACTTTTTTTCTTTTTCTTCTTTTTTTTAATTTTGTTTTTGCATAGAGGGAGGGGGGGGGAAGCTAAGCAACAAGGATACTCATACCACCTTTCTATAAGGATGACGGTATATTGGAGAGTTTATGTTGTTGTGAGACACATCTCTCAACCAATGTGGAATTAATTTTTTCTAAAGAGAGTTTTTTATGTCTTGGAACAATTCCAAAACTTGGATTTGAGGTGTAGCGAACTTAGCAATGGGAATTTTTCTTGGAAGGCATGTGAAAGGGGTACTATGGGGTACTACCACTGAGAATGTTTTTTCTTTTTTGCACAAAGGGAGGGGGGAATTCTGAGCAACATACATATTTACACCTTAACCAATCAACTATGATGTTAGTGAAAGGGACCATTCCCTTGTGCTACCCCCTTAGCATAAGGATCATGGTATATTAGAGATTATATGTTGATGTGGGCCACATCTCTCAACAAATGCCGGATTGATTTTTTTTATAGAGAGGCATGTATAACATAGAAACAATTCCAAGACACATATTTTAGGTGTATCCAACTTAGTAATGGGTATTTTTCTTGGAATGTATGTCAAATGGGTATTGTGGAGTACTTCCAATGATTTTTTTTTTTGATGTTTTTCATAGAAGTAGGGGGGAAGGCCGAACAATGAGGATATTCAAATTGCAACCAATCAACCATTATGTTAGTAGGATGAACCACTCCGTTATGGTTTCCCCCATTGGCATAAGGATCATGGTATATTGGAACTTATATATTGTTGTGGGCTACATCTCCCAACCAACATGGGATTAATCTTTTGTATATAGAGGTATTTATGTCATGGAAACAATTCCAAGATGTACAAATTTTAGGCGTATCCAAAATAATGGGTTTTTTTCTTGGAAGACATGTGAAAAAGGTACTATGAAGTACTACCAATCAGTAAAAACAAAACTACAATGGAATGACATCGGATTCATTTACAGTTGATTATATAATGTCCAAAACATAATACCCTTGTCTATTATTATTTATTTTATTATTAGATAAATTGAATTAAAAATTGGACAGTGTATGACAGTTTTTTCGAGTAAGCTAAATATGCAACGTTTTGAGTTTCTGATGGCCGCATAGGTCCCATCTCAGTGAACCTTTGACGTCATTGACGTTTGTGCCTCACTTCGCTTAGATCTCCCCTCTTGCATCGTTTTTCGTTAGCCATTTCCATTTCTAAGCGGTACGTTTGCTTTTCGGTCTACGTAAATGGGTGGGATTCATTTCAAATTCAAATTTCCCTCCATTTGACTTGGAAGGGCTTCATTTCAAATTTAAATTTTCCTCTGTTTGACTTGGAAGAGCTGTCGTGTTTTGAAAATTTGAGGTTCTTGGAGGTGCTTAGTGTATCTGGATGTGCGAAGCTGAAGAGGTGCAAAGGTGCTGGGAAGGCCATGCCCAGCTCGGACGTGTTCAGTTTCCGTGTTCTGCTGTTGGAGCTGACTTGCTAGATGAGGCCCATGGATCCATTGAAGGACACCGGGAAAATGATTTTGGCAGTGGGTGTGGCGGATGATCCAACACTCATCATAACGATAGGATCATTGTTCCTTGTAGACACACCCAACAACCTGATCGAGATCGAGAGAGGCTATCGTGAGAAGGCTCAGGCTATGCTGGTAAAGATTAGAGGGACGCCTAATGTATGGTCCTTCCAAGCCACTGAATCGACAGGGGTGCCAGTATTTCCAACTGAGATTTTTGAAATTATTTGTTGTTGTCTGCAGGTACATAAATTTTGGTTGTGGAAATTTTAATACAAATCATAGATACGATCAGTGATAGTGAGTGCAATGCTGAGCTCCGTGAAGTTGACGTCAGGAGAAGATAAAAGAGAATATTGGTTTGGTTGTGGTTGGTTTCACTCATTTACGCATCCACTAAACCGTGTGGGTTCCATAGTGAGACCATAAAAGAAAAAAAGGAAAGCACTACGCATATTAATGGCGACACAGTAGAAGGAAACTTCCTCGTTCCACCGCCTCAACACAGTAAAAGGAAGCTTCCTCGTTCAACCGCCTCGACACAGTAAAAGGAAGCTTCCTCGTTCCACCACCTCAATATTGTAGTTAAATTTAACTACAATATTGTAGTTAATTTAACTATGATATTATGTGACAAGCCCCACATCACACGTTATGTGATGACAAGCCCCACATCACGTGTTTAGTGTAGATGATTCCATTTCACATTTTCTTTCGATTGTACTCGAAAGAAAAAGAAAAGACGATCACTTTTATTTTGATGTGATTTCATTGAGTACCGCATGCCATCACCCACCTATTATCATGTAACACTCCACCTAAATTACATATAATGCCTTTTTTCTTTGAAAGGACAATTCTTTTTTTCTGAAAGGATGATTATAGTGCAAAGCCACTAGCATTGAGTGACATAAGATGATTTCTTCTCTTTCTGATGTGACATAAAGATAATTTCTTTTCTTTTGACAAAGGGAAATATTCAATTTTCTTTAAAATTTGAATATAACTTTCAAAATGATGAACTTAAAATTACAAATAATATTTAATGAGTAAGTGGAGGGACCACACAAATAATTTCGATTCTATTTCAAACTAATGAAGAAAGTGGATATGAATGGTTCATGTTATTAGTGAAATAGGTTAGTTAATGGGACGGTCATATAATTATAGTATAAAATATAGGTAATTGTATTTTATTGTTGGGTTTGATTATAAATCAATAAGTTCATGTATTTAATATATTTTATATTTATTAAAGATATATATATTGCAATCTATTAATAATTATGTTAATTAGAGGTATCATTTTTTGTTGGCTATTTTTATTGGCCTAAGGATTGTGGTATAATGGAGTTTATATGTTGTTGTGGGCTACATTTCTCAATCAATGTGGAATCAATTTTTTGTATAGAGAGATATTTATGTCATAGAAATAATTTCATTATGCATATATTTTAGTCATATATGACTTAGTAATGGTTTTTTTTCTAGGAAGGCATGTGAAAGGGGTACTGTCGAGTACTTTCAATGAGAAATTTTTTTTGGCATAGAGGGGGACGAGAAAACTGATCAACAAGGATATTACACCACAACTATTCAGCCACTATGTTAGTCATGATGTATAATGAAAAATAGTGTGTATCCAATGAATTGCATCAAGGGTTTAAACATGGTCACTGACTTGATGAGAACCCTTCAGAGTTCTCTTTTTTTATAGAGGTCGTATTTAGTTATTGTTTTTACCTCCATTTCAAAAAGTGATGCTTTCAATATCGTCTTTTTGGGGGGTTAAACTTACAACATTTTGCAACCATAACCTTAAAATCCCATAATGTTGTTAACAAAAACCTTAAGACTAACCACCAAATCGAAAAGTGGTGCTACTAGAGGCACTTTGTTTTTAAATTCAAGATTAAAAGCACAACTTGTTTGAAACCATGGACTTAACAACTAATATCGTTGTAACCACAATCTTAAATTCAACCACTAAATCAAAAAGTGGTACTACTTGTTAATACACAATCTCACACCCAAAGTGAAAAGTTCTAATGCCTAGATGGAGACATGTGAAACTAGGCGGATGACCATTGTCACCTCACCGTCACTTTGCACTTTAGAAAAAGGGTAGAACTAAGTCAAGGGGGGATTCTCTTTGGTTGCTAGGCTCACATTGTATGGTATAGAGTGGGAGTAAGGGGAACCTAACAACATGAATGGATGGATTCCATGGAAAGTATTAAAAAGGATGGACTTGGAAATGATAAATGAAAGGGATGTTCGAGTGCCTAGTTTCTTTGACTATGGAGATCATGGATGTAATCTAGGTAGGTTATCCATCTAATGGTTAAGAGCTATAGATAGACAATGAGACATTCTCTATAGCTTCTCCTAACTTAGCAAACAATAGATCACAAAAGTAAATGGATAGGAACTCACAATATGATCTTTACTAACAAGTGAATTCATAAAGGTGAGTTAAGCTTCACTCAAAAGATGTTTAGGATTTAGACTCCCGCCCTCCAAGGTTGGATGAAATCTCTTCACTCACAAAGGAGATTTATAGCTTTAATTCCTCTTCTTAGAAACAAGGTGCTCCTACAAATTGACTTTGGAAATCAATCTTGTAATCAAAAGCAACCATTTGCATACTAGAATATGCACCACACATATAAGATTATACAAACATAAATTACAAGCTTAACACAAAAATGTTATCTTCATTCCAAAAGGTTGGAGCTAGGCATGCTCACAAGTTCTCTCATTTTTCCTCTATTCCAATCCAAGTTACAAATGGAGGGAGAAAACCCTTATATAGATTTGAGCTCTAACTCCTCTTCAACAAAATATTATTTCCTAATGAGCTTTTCCAAGGAAAAATACTAAAATATTTTCAACAACTACCTAAGTGGGAGAATTTTATCAAGATCCCATATAAAAGTGTTTGGATACAGTGTTCTAGATGATTCTAGTGCCACATGCCACCTTCTTCCACCCTCATCTTCATGCTAAGGCAAATTATGGATGCCATTTTTCCTCCTCATGTATAAGGCGCTCTCCAAGAGATGATTACCTCAATAAAATAATATAATTGCCAAGTCAAATGAAGTTTAGTACTTTCCCAAATGTCTGCATGTCTGCATGGATGCCAACTGTACAAGCCTCTTCATGAAGGCACTCTCAAGCAAATAAAAACTTCCAAACAATCATATCGCCTGGTCAAATGAGTAGGGAAAATTGGAGTGGTTTTCCATGTGTAAAGCTCCATGGATGAGGGTGCTTTTTTAGTTATGCATGAAAATGACAAATGTCTTCATTAGTAACTCCTCTAGAAGATTTTATATCCACAAAACCAATAAAATATCTCCTCTAACAAGTGTGTCCTTGGTACTTGTTCCTTATGGACCACTTTGACTAGAATAAAAAAAATAGAATTGTACTTTGTGTTTGAATATAAATCTTCACCATGCATGAATTTTCCCTAGTAGAGAGAGAATGTGTGTGCCCTTGAGAAGTGTTCATATTTGACAAGTCAAGCCATTAAGAATCCAAGAAGGAAATGCACCTTTGTAATTTGTGCAATGGGTCCAAGTCAAGTTACTTCACATGTGTGTAAAGGTGTGAACAAGGGTAAGTAGGTTCTCTTAGTGGGGCAAACCACTCAGTGGCCTAGGGAAGTGTGTGTTGAGGTGGAAATAATCACATGAACGGATAAATACTAGGGTGCATGCATAATAGCTCCTAGTCAAACATGAAGACCAAATAATTCCTCAAAACTAGTGACATGGTAAAGTTTAGATGTGTGAACAAGGATATTTTGAGGATAGGGAGAATTGGATTTTGTATGTGTTGCCTCAACATGTGTGCTAAAGGGGGAAGTACTAACTTAAGTAGTGTATCTCATGGACAAAAAATTAAATTCCCTAGTGAATAATTGGGAATAAAACTTAGGGAATTTAACCTCAACGGAGAATTATAACATTTAAGCATTAATAGACTAGTATTTTGGCATTTATTAAGGTTTTAGGATTTTAAATTTTAATTAAAATATCCCAAAACCAATTAGGTGTGTTCACACTCGAAAAAGTGAAAATCTAAGAATTGAGGAGTTATTTTTTATAACAAGCACTGGGAAAATTTATATTAAAAAGGTGTGGATAAATCCATTGTAGTACAAAAAAGGGCCATGAATGACATTTGACATATAGAAGCTTTGAAGTTTGGGACTATTATTACAAAATTTGTGTCCATTGAGTTTCAAACTTCCCTAACTATAACATTTCTACTGTATTTCAAAGAATACAACCTATAGAGAACTCCATTTATATATAACGTAAAACAAAACATGACACTTGAAATTTACAGATTCGGCTACCCGGTTTGATCCGGATTTATGTAGGAACACAATGAAATACAGAAATACACATAAACGTAGAGATGCAACAGAAATAAGACTTCATTTCATTAATAACAAATGATTGAAAAATGCTTACAGACAAAATGGAAATAAACTAGCTAGGGCGCTGGTAGCTTATCTCTGAGAAGAGATGTGGCAGCTACTGGCCTTTGAACTCTGTGTTACAATGAGGCTCAAAGGCCTATATATTATTGAGAAACAATGGAAAACCCTAAACATCCAAAAACCTAACCCTAGGAGATGAAACACTAGGATATGGGCCACGTTGGGGTAAATGGGTACATCAATTTCCTGGGGTCATAACTTTGGCATACTATCTCCGTTTGACGCACATGATACATCATTAGAAATATCTATCCGAGGAATACTCTGTTGACAACGAATATTGAGTCTGGAACAGACTCATATTTGTCGGAGCATTCATGCCCAAAAAACGTCGTTTAGGGCCTCAAAACAACTCCAGAAGTTCAAGACCCGAAGAACTGCTAAAAATAGTAAATTGTGCTACAATTAAGGAAAATGAAAAAATGAAAGAAACAATGGTGTGGGTCTAAGTGGAATAGGTGAGTGGCCACCAATATCCACCTGGATCAATCCTCCCCCCTTAGGAAGCAATGGTCCCCATTGCGTTGAGTTCCTCCATGAGATGAGGAAACTTCTGCTGAACTTGGTCCCTGGTGAGCCACTTTCCTTGGTGAAGGAGTTGGCCTGCTTTGACAACTCAATATAGCTAGATCCTCTATTGGCAGGTGTTCTTGATATGTGTGTCCATAATTCGATCAGTTGTGGCTTGTTTCATGCAATCTGGGTTTAACTCTGTTGGTGTGAGTTGTTCTGCCATGTCAGATGTGTCTAATAGAGGTGGAAAGTAGGGCTGAAGGCGGTCCACATTGAACACTGGATGCAGACCAAAGAATGGTGGAATACCAAGCTCAAAGGCATTGTCCCCTACAGCCTTGGTGATGGTGTATGGCCCATATCAGAGTGGGTGAATCTTGCGATAGGGTCCAGCGAGGCGCTCCTTTTGCAACTGTAGCCACACTTTTTCACCCACCTAGAAGTTGTGTGGCACCTGATGTTGATCATGTCGTTGCTTTTACTTAGCATTAGCTCTGCCCAAGATGTCATGAACCTATTGGCAGATGTGTTGAATGCGCTCAATGAAGCTGGTTGCCTTGTCAGCCTTAGACTGGACATGGGTTGAATCTGCCCGAGTAGCCGCAAATGGCATGGCTACGTCAATGGGACATAGTGGCTAGAATCCCAAGCCCACTTGAAAGGGGTTGTGACTAGTTGAGCTATGGAGAGCCTGGTTGTAGCTGTGTTGTACATAAGGGAGGCTCTCATCCCATGTGCGTGGATGCTTTGAGTTGTACATGCACAGAATGTGTACAATCATTCAGTTGACGACCTTTGTCTGGCCATCAGTTTGCGGATGGAAAGTTGTGGACTTGGTGAGCTTGGTGTCCAACATCGACCAGAGGCTGGACCAAAATGTACTAAGGAACCTGCTGTGCTGATCTGAGATGATGGAATTTGGGATCCCAAAGTGTACCCACACTCATTCAAAGAAGAGTTTAGCAGTGGCTTCTGCTGTGATATTCTTCTTGCAGTCCATCATAGTGGACATCTTCAAGAATCGATCGATGACCATAAAAACACAGTCATTTCCATGCTTAGTAGAAGGAAGGCCCGACATGTAATCCATAGAGATGGATTCCCAAGGTCGACTGGGGGTAGGAAGCGGAGTATAGAGGCCTTGCTTCTTGATGGTCGGTTTGGAAATGGCGCAAACAGTGCGGGACTTGATGTACTTCCCAACATCCTGTCGAAGGTTTGGCCAATAGAAATACTTTTGCAGTACTTCCATGGTTTTCTCAACCCCAAAATGCCTAGCAACCCGACTATAGTGCACCTCCCAAATCATCTTGGCACGCTCGCTTGAAGGAACACAAAGGTGTCCCAGGTGACAAAGCAGGGCATCCTGGAGGTGAAAATTGGGAACTTGCTTACCCTCCAAGAGTGTATTGTATGTGTGGCCGAATTCTGGATCATTTGTGTAGAGAAGCGTCCAATCGAAAGTCTTGTGCCCACAAGAGTTGAGCACAGTGGTTAGTGCCATGATGGGTGGTCGATAGAGGTAGTCTGCAACATTATTGGTGTTTCCTTTCTTGTACTTAATGTTCAAATGAAACTGTTGTAGGTATGTGGACCACTTCTGATGGCGATCATTCTGCAACTTCCCTTGTGTTTGTATGAATTGCAGGGGTCGGTGGTCTGTCTGGATGACCGTTTCCATTGCCGAAAAGCCTGCAAAATGGAATACATTTCTTTGTCATAAGTGGGATACTTTCGGACTGTGTCAGAAGGTGTATCACTGTGATATGCCACTGGATGCCCATGTTGAGTAAGGACTACCCCAATGGCATAGTCAGAGGCATTTGTCTCGATCTCAAATGGTTGTTGCAAGTCTGGTAATTTGAGCACTGGTGCAGAGCAGAGGCGATCTTCAACTCCCCGAACACCTTCTGTTGAGATTCAGACCAAAAGAATTTTTCTTTAGCTCCTCCCTTGGTGATTTGAATCAAGGGCCAAGTGATATGAGAGAATCCCAACACAAACCTACGGTAGAAATTGGCAAGACCTAAAAAGATGCAGAGCTCTGTTAGGGTGGTTGGGGCTGGCCAATCCCGAATGACTTGGATCTTTGTTGGATCCACATGCACCCCCTGCTTATCAATAATATATCCCAGATACTAAACCTGGGTCATGCCAAAAGTACATTTCTCCAAATTGGCACACAACTTGTGTTGCCGCAGTGTTTGGAGGACCTGTCGGATGTGGTGGAGGTGCTCTTCCCAAGTTTGGCTGAAGATCAGAATGTCATCCAAGTACACCACTACAAATGAGTTGGTGAATGGCCATAAGATGTCGTCCATTAGCCTCATGAAGGTTGCAGGGGCATTCGTCAACCCGAATGGCATGAACAACCATTCGAAAAGGCCCTCCTTTCATTTGAAGGCAGTCTTCCACACATTAGAGGATTCGATTGGTACCTAGTGATACCCCGACTTCAAGTCAATCTTGCTGAAATATTTCGCCCCCCTTGAGTTAGTCTAGAAGGTCATCAAGCCATGGGATTGGGTACCTATTCTGAACAGTGATCTTGTTCAGTGCCTGATAGTCATTGCAAAGTCTCCAAGTCCCATCCTTCTTCTGCACCAACATGATCGGGCTCCCATAGGATGATGAACTCGGCTGGATGTGACCTTTCTGCAACAACTCCTGAATCTTCCTCTTGATTTCATCATTCTCCAGAATAGAGTGTCGATAGATGGGTCCATTGGGAAGCGGTGCTCCTGGGGTCAGATCGATGGGGTGCTTGACCTGACAGTGTAGAGGCACCCCTGCGAGGGAGGTGAAGATATCCTCGTACTCCTCCATGACCTTATCCATCTATTGTTTTCGTGCAGTGGGGCCCCATCTGGAGGTCATGGCCATAGTCTTCCTCTTTCCTTGAGGGCGGATCATCAGGAAAACAAATTTCCTGGTTTTGGAAATGAGCTTACTGCATTGTTTTGCAGTAACCAAAGAGATGGTGGTAGGTGGTGCTATCTTCGGTATCTTGTACATCTTATTGCCCAAGGTGATAATAACAACACGAGGCCTAGACTAATACACAACATGTCGCTTCCACAAGTACGGTTGGCCTAATAATACATCAGAAACATCAAGAGGAGAAATGTCACATAATACCTCATCCGTGAAGGGCTTGATGCTGTAGGGAAGGCGACATTTTTGGCTGACGCGGAGGTTTCATCCTTGGTGCAACCACCCGATGGTGTATGGTTGTGGGTGTGCTGTGGTCGACAAGCCCAGCCGCTTCACGACCTCTACCGAGATGAGGTTCATCTGGCTCCTGCTGTCGACAATGAACTGCAATGGGGAACCCTTTACCCACATCTTGGAATGGAAGAGATGCTCCGCCTCCTCTAGATCTTCTGGTTCCTCCTTCTGAATCTTCATGGTGGCAATAGTGGCTTTGGGCTCCGCATCGATAATCTGCTTCCCCCTATCATTTCCCTTGTCGGGTTCTGATTAAGAGTTGGAGCATGCATCTGATTCAGAAGCCTTCAACTCGGCTACTAGTGACTACTTGGCCTGACACTCACTTGTGTTGTGAGTGGAGCTCTTATGGAACTCACACCACTTCCCCGTGTCATTTTTTGGCTTCATGGTGTTGTTCTTTGCTTATGGCTTTGGCGGGTTGTCCTAGGCTGCCCCACCTTGGCTTGGTCCTTTGTTCTGCGGTTTGGGGGTACCTTTCCCTTGCTTCTGATTCGCAGACCCAAAGTCTTGCTTTTTTTGTTTGAACTTCTGCTCAATCTTGGCAACATATCGGTATGCCACACCAAGCAAGGAGATGTCGAGGAACTCCATTTCCTCCTGAATGTATCTGTGCAAACAACTGTGGTACTTTAACACCAAATTTTTCTCTGAATCTTTGATACCCAACTTTGTGTGTAGGGTATGAAACATAATTGTCATCTCATGCACATCTTGGTCCCTTTGCTGCCGCAACATAGTCCATTGTATGTATTTGTCCTCATAGCTCCCCACGGGATAATATTGTTCCTTGATGGCGTCTCGGAAAGAATTCCAAGTAGGTGTGGCCAAGAATAGAGAGGGTTCCCCCTCACCTTGTTGGTTCGAGTAGGTTTCCCACCAGTCCTTGACATGGGGGGCAACTTTAAGGAGTGCGAAAATAATCCTTTCTCGATTGAAAAATTCATGAACCGAGAAATATCCTTCTAATAGATTCAACCATCTATCTACGACATCTGCATCTATTTGGCTCTCAAATATGGGAATATCAAAGTTTACTTGTACCTTAAAAGGAGTGGCACCTCTAGAGTGGCTATTGGATGTTGATGCGCCACTAGTGGGAATCCGTTGAAAAATCTAGGCAAAGTTGTCCATCATCGCGTTCCTTTGTTTCTCGAGGGCCTCCTCGAGCAACATTTTGATAGGATATCCTACTCCCTCATCTTTATTTTCTTCTCCCATGGGCCGTTGTCGGGGTTTGCGAGGATGATCTTGCAAAGGTTCAACCAGAACAATCCCCAACTCCTTATACCCTGATTTCGTTGGGGACATGCAAAGAAAGATCGAGAACGAGCAGACCGCTCTGATACCACTGATCTGGATTTATGTAGGAACACAATGAAATACATAAATACACATAAACGCAGAGATGAAGTGGAAATAAGACTTCATTTCATTAATAACAAATGACTAAAAAATGCTTACAGACATAATGGAAATAAACTAGCTAGGGTGCTGGTAGCTTATCTATGAGAAGAGATGTGGCGGCTACTGGCCTCTGAACTCTGTGTTACAATGAGGCTCAAAGGCCTATATATTATTGAGAAACAATGGAAAACCCTAAACACCCAAAAACCTAACCCTAGGAGATGAAACGCCAGAATATGGGCCCCGTTGGGGTAAATTGGTACATCAATTTCACGGGGTCGTAACTTTGGCATACTATCTCCGTTTGACACACATGATACATCGTTAGAAAGATCTATCCGAGGAATACACTGCTAATAGAGAATATCAATTTTGGAATGGACTCAAATTTGCCAGAGCATTCATGCCCAAAAAACGTCGTTTAGGGCCTCAAAACAACTCCGGAAGTTCAGGACCCGAAGAACTGCTAAAAATAGTAATTTGTGCTACAATTAAGGAAATTGAAAAACTGAAAGAAACAATGGTGTGGGTCCAAGTGGAATAGGCGGGTGACCACCAATATCCACCTAGATCATGGTTGCATTTTTATCTATGAGTGTCGATGTTGCTCCCAAATTGGATTTGTTGTGGGCTTATTGAGATCTGGAACTTGATTTACTGTGGATGAAGTTAAATTCTTGGAAGCTCTCTGGGTGCTTGTTGGGGTGATGGGTTGCTGGTTATTTCTTTCCATCTATTCCATACGACTTTGCATATTCTCCATATGACTATGTTTCTCCTCGATTTGGCTTCGCGGATAAAAAACTTCATCTTGCAGTCATTCAATTAGATTTCTGTGTTGAGCGAGAGTTTCAAGCTCAAAGGTTAATGTGGAGTTGATTTCTCCCATGTGAATTCTCATCCTTTGACACCCTGCACATTCTTTCTCTGGGTCCTCCTACTCTTGTCCTGCAAATATATCCTACTCATTCGTGTTTCTTGGCTCATTATGAGTCCTCTTCATGTTATTCATGACACTAAGAAGGGTATGATTCTTCAAGAGGTGAGGAAGGAGACTCCGAGGGATAGAAAACAAAAGGTCTAAGGATCTGAATTTGGAAGAATCAGATCCGAGAAGAGGTTGCAGTGAGGAGGTCTAAGCAAGGTGGTGCAAAGAGGAAGCAGAGGGTGACTCCAGGAAAACAGGGCCCAGTGTAGGCTTGGGGGAAGTTTTCCACGACAAAGAGACTAACTGAAGACTCTGAGTTATTTCATTCCAAGACACCAACAACACAAAATTTTGAGCAAGGTGGTTTAGGGAAAACACAGAGAACACTGGGCTCAACTTAAACTCACGGGAAATTCACCACAACAAAGATATTGCTCGGTGGCGCTGAGATAATTCACCCCAAGGAACAATCAACGGAAAATTCATGTCAATCAGATAAAACTCATACTCTACCTAGAGCGTTGTACTTAGACCCTTCATACCTCCGATCCAAGGATTGAACTCGTCCTCACCCTGACAATTCCATGCTGCTTCAGGACTACTACATGCTCGACCCATATGCATCAGAGGCTTCGATGATCCATTACCCATGAACTTAGCTGGACAGACAATAAAACCATCCCATGCCATGATGAAATAATCATGCAAATTCCCGTTAGCACGGTTTAAACTTTGTTGATGAGAACCTGTAATTTCACCTGCTAATTGCCGCCTCCACTTTCCAAGTCTCGCACTGGAGCTCCAAGTGTTCCTTCCCGTGGCCTTTGCATGATGGATCCTGGTCTTATGTGTTATCATTAGACTAGGGGGGATAGACCTTCCTTATCCTCCACGCCTAAGGTTTTGGGGGGTTCCCTGATGTCCACGTTGGCCATTTTGTCTGCTTCCTCATTATTGCCTCTTAGAACGTGAAAGAACTTGGTCTTTAAGGTCCTCATGCTTATACACATTTTGTCTATTACCCTCTTAAGGCTTATATTTTTAGGCTTGGATCCTTGGATCATCATTCTTATGATAGTCTTCGAGTCACCTACTATGTTCAAGCTTTATATTTGTCTCTGATTTGCTAGTTGAAGCCTTTTAAGAAGAGCATATGTCTTTGCTTTATTGTTGGTGTCTTTCCCTAGATTCCAGTAATAATTCAGGATTCCTTTTCCTCCGGGTTTGAAGAGAACC